>VXAU01003238.1:2313023-2559773 GCA_013399695.1 Formicarius rufipectus | reverse complement strand
TTTTTTTTTTTTTTTTTTTTTTACTGCTTGCTAGAATGGGTCAGAAGTCTCACAACGACTTTCCTGGATTATGTAATCAAGGAGTCCAGTTATGAAAATATACTTTCTTCAGGATATGAATTTAGGGCCAAGTTATAGTGGAAATTTGCATTAGGATTCCATTAGGATCTTGTAGACTGTATTTTCCTTTGCTTATGATTTTCTTTCTTTTGTTTTGTTTTTATTTTTTAAAATTATTTTACCTTTCCACCCCGCCCCCCCAAATGTCCATAGTTAAAGCCACAATGGCAAAATCTTGCTAAAAGCAACAATAACAATACAAGTGTTATGATAGCAAATCCAGGGAGCTGGTTTGCTGCTTTTTTTGTAACCCAGAACAAGGTTACCAGATCAATGTGTAATAGAACCTGGAGTGCGCTCTAATTCCCTTGAACTTTCCTTTCTTTAAGCACTACCTTGAAAAGTCACTGGAACTTCCCACCCAGCAGAAATGCTGATATCCATTATTATCATTCTGTAATTTAATGGTGGATCAGACTGCCCACTGCTTTTTTTCCCCCTGCATTATGAATTTACCCTGTTGACACACTTTTCTATTCAATTTTTTGCTCCGATATACAGAGTTAATTCAGTATTTAAATACTTCTCTCCTCTTCAATGGGTAACAGCACTGAGTACTTAAAAACCACATATCAAAATATACGTATGGACATCATCATTAACACTTCTACACGTACAATCCAAACGGGTTACTCCTTAGAAATTATTGTGACTTGAGCGAGGGTGGGCAGGGGGTGTGTGTGTTTAATATGCTCAGGGGCAGCAGAGCTTGCCTAACCTTGCCGTCTCCTTTCACGGGGGTTCCACACCCACGGCAGAACTTCCTCAATCCATGTTTTCCATGCGGAATTCCCGGTGCGGGAAGCGCCGGCAGCGCGCGGGTCTGCAGCGCCGCCTGCCGGCTGTCCCCGTCACTGCAGCCCCCGCCGCTCCCGGCCCGGGGGTCGGGCACGGGGACAGCTCGGAAATGCCAGCGAGAGAACTTCATTAGCTCACCTTCAGTTTTAGAAAAGGTGTGTTTCATATTGTATTTCACGACTGCAGGTTTTTCCCTCCATAAACAGCTGGACAGAGTAATTGTCTTTAATTTGAATCAAGTTTAATTGGAATTAAATTTACTTTCATACAGGTCATCAGCTATATTCTGAATGATAATTTTAGCACTGTTACTCTGCATTTCTGGTCAAATGGAGTAAAAGGTTTAATCAGCTCTGCCAGCTGGAGGTCATTAGCTTTTTAACCATCAAAATCAATACAGCTTTCACCTGGATCTCATTTAAAGCCTGCTATAAAAGATCTTGACTTTCCCTAGAGGCTTAGTGGTTTAAGTGTCTTCTGTAGATTAATAAAGAAGTTTTTTTTTTCTTTTTTGTTATGGTATTTTCTGTTAAAATGTGAATTTATTTGTATGTGAGACATTAAGCTGTACTCTTTTTTATTTTTTTAATAACATTTTAAAACATGGGGTTTTTATTAGCATCTTCTTAGTCAGCTGTTTATTAAGTAGTTCTGAAAATGCTGGTTAGTGTTTATTTATCTCTAGCACTTACAACAATCAAGAAGAATAAAAACAGAAGAATCAAGTAAGGTAAGTTATTTATAAGAGCAGTACAAAAGCTTTGGCTCACAAAGCATTTTAAGACCAGCTTCTATTCAAGGGTTGTATTATGAGATATTGAAGTTAAGGTTGCTTGCAAAAAGTCTAAATTAAGCTCCCAATGTGATCCTGTATGATGCCTAAAACTGGTGTTATGAAGTATGAGATACAGATAACTTGTAATTATTTTAAATGGGAATGTATGGAGCATAGTCAGGTTTTCACTGGTTGAGCTCTATTGCACTGCCGAAACTCTAAGTTTAAACTGCAGAATCTTCAATGGGGATGGGGATTTTAAACATTTTTTTTTTAAATTTATTTGTGTACATTTATTCTACCGTGTAATAAGAATAAAGTGTATGGAGCTGTGGAAATTCAGCTTTGTTTTAGTTCCAGGCTTTTAGTTCTTCAGACTGCTTTTAACTGTTTTTTTGGTTTTTTTTTTTTTTTTGTGTCAAGTACTTGTGATTTTACTTTTCTTGCCAGTCCTTTTCCTCTTTCTATCCCCCTTAAAAGGTGAACTCAAACACTTTATTAAGTAAACCTAGTGGCTGCCTTCTTTTTTTAAGGAATTTTAGGCTGACTCTCTTTGGGGCTGAGCTGCCTTCTGATTGTAGAGCTGCAGAACATGGCATGGGACCACATGCATCAGGCAGGGATTGATGGGTTAGAATTTGACCAAGTTAGTATATCTGATGTCTGCTTATATAAACAGCAGACTGAGAATTTGCCT
Source organism: Formicarius rufipectus (assembly GCA_013399695.1). Lineage (NCBI taxonomy): Eukaryota > Metazoa > Chordata > Aves > Passeriformes > Formicariidae > Formicarius > Formicarius rufipectus. The sequence goes on along the minus strand of VXAU01003238.1, from coordinate 2,557,383 downwards.
TTTAGGGGATTTAAGTCCTTTATGCACTAATTCTATTTTCAGCTGAATGGTTGCCTGCCATTTTAGGCAGTTTTGCCAGTTTAGGAGGGTATTGCCAACCACAGCAAGGCTGAAGTGGCTTGACTTGTTGAGGTCTTACCAGCAAGCAGATATATTTTCTGAAGCTTCTGGAGAGGGCTTGTAGAAAACCAAACAACCACAAATTTTTTGTGGTTGGTTGTTTGTGGTTTTTTTTGTTTGTTTTTTGTTTTGTTTTTGTTTTCCCCTTCCCCGAAGTGTAATTGTTTTCTCCTTATACTTAATTTTGAAAATAATGTGAGAAATAAAAGCAATGAAATGAGCCCAATTGAGTAAAATGGGGTAATTGGGAGAGAGAAACAGAAGGGTCTAATCACTGGAATGTGTTCTTTGTTCTTTCTGTTTGCTTAGCCTGGTACAATATTCTGATATTTAGAATCCCATCTTTATTTGCTATGTAATGATACTAATTAATAGCTTTGCTGGGAGATCAACAGCTTAGAGCCTAATTTTAATTCAAAGTTTTCAATGCAGTTGGCTTTTATTTAATTGTTAAATATTCATGTTGCATCTCAACGTATGAAACAATTTAATTTTGAGTGCAAGGTCTCACAAAGTGCCTCATTGGAAATGGCCTGAAACCATATTTACTGCTCTGTGATAATGATTATGATGTCCTTTGTTATAATTAATCTGTTTCCACGAACTCTGCTACTGAATGGCCTGAAAGGTGTGCTGCTAAAAAGCCTTTAGTGTGAAGGAGTGACTCAGCCCAACTTAGCTGAGGTAATCTACTCAGACTTGGGTGGATTCATCTGAGGTTTATAAGTCTAAAAGTCCCCTTTGAGCAAACCATTTTCACTTTATACCAATTTTGCTTAAATAGCAAGTTACATATATATTCTTGCTTAAGTATTGGAAAATGTTTGCTAGAAAAAGTCAGTGTTAATTTGGGCAAATTCCATCAGAATATCTCAGCAACAGAGACTTGTAAATGCTTCTTTCTGAGAAGAAATGCAAGTGGTTCAGAGCACGGAAACACACTTTTCTTAAAATATATGGACTTCTTTCTAGGGATTAACTCAGAATTAGGAAAGCAAAATAATTAGGTTGTTTATCACTGGGGGCCAATTTTTGGTGTTCTGGGTCTGCCCCGTTGTAGAATGTCCGAAGACAAATTCCTGGGGTGCTATTTGCTGCTAATTAGTGCAGTGTGAAGGGAAGCAGTACTTGGACTGCCACAATTCTCCTTAATGAAGGATAAGGTGAAAGAGTAGTTAAAACCTAAATGAACACAGTAGAAAAGTGAAGTGACAATTCATTGACTTTTCTGGGTTCTCCTATATTCATTAAAAATGAGTGTACTCTGTAGCTGGGAAATAGTACTATCAAAAGGTTGATTTCAACTTTATTTCCTTGTGGTTCTTATTGCTTTTGAAGTATTTGTTATTTTTCTTGTATTTTCATTTTGGTTAGTACCAGTTAAAAAAATGTATTATGTTTTTGAAGCTACTTGTTAAATTTCTTTATGGTCTTGGCAAACCCTACAAATGTGGTGACAGGCATGGCCCCCTTTCTCACATGGTCAAAATCAAGTGCTGTAGTTGCCTTTTCAAGTGTAAGTCAGCAGCACAATGAAAAGCTTTTGGCTATTTTATCTTTGCGACAATTAGTGTATTCATAATTAACTGCTACATTAGATATGTATATAAAACTTGAACTGCAAATTAGGAGAAATGCTTATGTATGTGTTGATTAAGTAACTGTTTATTTTTTATCGTAACAATGAGGACATAGTTACCTTCTGTTAGGCATTTGGGGTCAAATTGTCTTGATTTTAATTGTTAACAGATTTTCTTTTTCACACTGATTATATCAAAGCATAGCAATTTTAAGATTGCAATAAGCCTTCTTTTTCCTGTGGTATCCAGAATGCCTCTGTAATGTCTCAGGATCTGTTTTAAATTGTGTGCTGATTTGAGCAGCTGGGATTTGGCTTGGGTTTGATCTTATTTAGATGAGTAATAGGGCTTAGGAAATACTTCAGAAAATAGCAGTTTAAAAACACTAACATGAGGAATGAACCACTGGATGTCACTGTGCACTTGGATCTCCAAGTGCAAAGATGGTGGTTTTTTGGTACTGTGAGCAAGGTTGGCAATTACTGCTCTGGGCTTGTCTTGTGGACATGACTTTGTGTCCAAAGGGTTAGCAGTGTCTCCAGACAGGGCATTTCAGCTGGCGGAGTGGCCCAGAGCTGTTGATATTGCCTGACAAGCCCAGTGTAGGGAGTCTGGCTGGGAAATGAGTGTTTAGGAAACAGGGGCAGATTCCTCCAGAGTGTTGGACTGTGGAACTGGGCTTGGACCTTAACTCTTTCCATCACATAGAATAGAATTAGAATGCAGGTACCACTCTGCTTCAGCCTTTCAGTCTCTCCTGTAGACTTTTCATTTTACCATTGACAGAATTGTGCAGATCTTCTGTTCATGGGGCTTGGATTTGCATTTAGTTGCAGTTGTAATCTCTTGGTGTTTGTTTTACTTTGGGTACTATTTAAATGGGCTGTTTTTATGACAGATTTGTACTTTGCCTTTAGCCTTTATTTCATTGTATTTTAATATTCAAGGTTCAAGTAGCCTGTTTTCTTAAAAAGCCACCTGAAGTATTAACCTTTAAATGCTAATAAGACAGATGCAATAATGTGAAAGTATCAATGTGCCATTTTTTGCTGCACAGTGTATTATTTATAGGAGATGCTGAGGCAGATGTGCTTCCCCAATTAACTGAAATCCAGCCTGGTTTGGACCTGAAGTTGAAGGCAAAGTTTATTGTCCCTTATGCCTCTTCTATGAGAATATGGCGAGGTGGCTCAGTAGAACTGGCACCATTTCTTCTGGAATCATTTTGTTTAACTTTTCAGGGGTTTCCAAGTCACTTCCAGCTGTGCTTTCCCTTCTGTGTAGCTCTTTGAGTCCTGTACATGCAATTGAACAGCTCCTTAGCTTGTATTACTTGGGATGTGCTCTTGGACAGCCCTACAGCTGCTTCTCCCCAGCAGTGGCAGGGGGTTACTCTTCCAGCTTGCTGCTTGTCTTCATGGAATTTGCAGACTTGGTTTTCTTCCTGGTCTGCCAGCTGAGGTTCTTGCTGTGGCAGAGGTGAGAGAAGTGAAGATGATGTGCTCCTGTGAACAAGTGAAGTTGTGCTGCGACTGAGGGGCTTGGTCACTTCTCTTTGCTGCTCCTGCCTCTTCTTGCTGCTTCAGCAATATTAGTAAGAGATGTCTGTAGCTCCTCAGTGCAATGATTTACCACTGATCATGGTTGGCTTTAATCATGATGGTGTTGGCTTCTGTGTAACTGCACTGACTCCTTTCTGACTGACTGAATGTGAAGATGATGGGTTTTTCTGGATCATTCATTTTTAAGCTGCACCTTCACTGCTGTATCACTTCCCATGAGTTATTTAAATAAGTCCCTAAATCAGAGTATAGTGCAAGTTGTTGGTTTTGACAGTTAATTATATACCATATGAATATTAAAAAAGTTTCCTTTGACTTTTGTATTCTACCAGTGTTTTAAGTGAATTCAGCCTTGAACAATGGAGAGTCAAAGGTGTTGTGATATGCAAGTATTTTGTGTGAGCCAAGTAATACATTGGTTTGTGCTCACAGTTTAGGTGTGTAATCAGACAATAGCTTATCTCCCTTTGGCTTGTTCTGAAATATCTTCAGAGTAATCTCATCTTTCTGATCTGTCTTAAAAGTGCAAGAAGATATGAAAAAGAGGAGAGGGGAAAAAAAGTACATCTTGTATAAAACCAACAATTGTTTTTTTTTATCTTACAACTAGTATTGTATAGCAAAGCTGACTTTGCTGGGAAAAAAGGTTCTGCTGTTGCCTTGAGGTCTGAGTGATGTAAAGTGTTATGGTTCTTTTAGTTACATAATTAAAAGGCAAGCTTATCAAAATCAAAGATGTAAAGCTTTAGTCTCTGCAGACACTAAGCTGGGCCTTTAGTGTCTGTATCTTGTGGATTTAAGCTCTGTTTGGATGTTTTTAAGGTTTGCTCCATCTAAAGCATTTTTCTCTGAAGTAACATAGCCTTGTGTCAAAAGTTATACTGGAACTGGTTTTAATCTAGAATTGCAGTTAGGCTGTTCCAAAAAGCTCCTCTATGCCAAAAATAGTGGTTACTTCTAAATGATGTCATAATTTAATTGGTATGTAAATATGTTTCCAAAAAGTATATTTAGAACAGACATGTTTGTATCAGGCAGGTACAGCTGCTACACTTGGGAACTCCAGTCTTTGTTGCTGCTTTGGGTTTCAGTGCAGTTCAGTGCTGTGCTGTGCAAAGACTAATTAAACCCAGATGTAAAAAGTATCAATTGCCAGGTTTAGAGGAAGAGCTGATTCATTTGGCTCCTTCCAGTGCCCAACCTGGGAGCTGCTCATCAAAGAGCTCCCATATTTCTGGGGTGGGGGGAAGTCTGCAAGTCCTGTAATTAATTTCAGCAGACATTCATTACCTAATGTCTTCTGCTGAGGTTGGCTTTTGACACATTCTGCAGGTTTTAACATAATTCTTGAGGCATAGAGTCCATAGAATTGACAACACATTTACTCAAGCAATTCAATAGCAAGGCAGTGTGACCTTGGAGTACTGCAACCTGTTATTTAGTCACAGGGTCTTGCCTGCTGTTCAGGCCTACAAAACTTTGAGAACCTGTATTTGAGAACAAAGCTTTGCAAGAAACCCTATGCATTTCTTATCTGAATTTGTGCTCTGGTGCTCTAATTTAGTATTTGAACCATATTGATACTCAGTGACTGAAGGAAATGTGAGGCCTGAAGAAACAGATGCTGCTTAGAAGTTCACTACTCCAACTTCTAACAGGAAAATTCAGTCCAAGGGTTTGTCTATAATTTCAGACTCTCTTGCATTAGATTTTGAACAATAACTCCCTGCTATTACTGTAATTCTGGAAGATGTACAGCCTATCTGGAGCTTTGAACTTAATCATATCACAAGATATGATCCTGAAGTGAAATACTTGTCTGTCTGATGCTTATTCACAATGTGGTGTGCTCTTATGATTCCAGGGTTTTCTAATGCTGCTGATTAGCTGGACCATTAAGGAAAAATATCATGAAGTTTGAACTTGAATTCAGAAATTTTTCAGCACAAAATGTGGAACTCTTACATAACATAAAGCTCATGGCTCTTCTCTTTTTGTGTGAAATTAGCCATGTCTTATTTAGCTCTGGTTCAGTGGATTAGAAACCTGAAGTGGACAAGTTTTTCTGCTTAGTCCTGGCTTGGGTTTTGAGGGTCATAGCTCTGGAAACAGTGACTAGATTTAACAGTTGCTCTGCTGAGCGTTGTTTTATCCTGTGGTGTGGGAATAGGATGGCTCTGCACTTTCCTTGGAAAACTTTCAATAAGTTATTTGCTATCTTATTCCCATTTGTGTCCCCTCACATTATAGGAGTACCACTAGGAGAATAGTGTGAATTTCCTACCTCTTAGGTCCTACCCTAAATCTAACAGCTCCCTTGATCTTAGATCATTTGTATAAGACACTCTTGAAATTTGTGCTAATGTATTTTAATTTCTAGCAGGAACTGTTCTGGCTGTTGCTTCCCAGTTTGAGAAAGCAAACCCCAATTAAAGCTTTTCCTTAGGCAAACTTTTAATATGCTGGGCGGAGCAGGAAGGCTCAGCCACTGAATCAGTTGTTTACCACAGGTTTTATTTTGAGAGCACTCCTGCTGACTCCTTGTACACCTTTGTGATGATAGTTACTTTATTCCTGCTTTTCCTTCAGGGGAATAGAATCAAATGGGCTTAATTTTTAGGCAGAAAACTGGCGAAAGTTGATGTAATTAATGCCCCTTCCACCAGAATATGAATTAAAATGAATTGGATCACATTGAGTTTAATCTCTTTGGCTGGCATCTTCAAACAAGTGAAGTGTTTGAAAGAGTTACATGTTGAGCACCTGCCTCTGCCCAGGAGTCCTGAACATCTCAGCCTTCAGTAGAGTCACATCCTGGCACAGCTTCCAGACAATTTGTTGTTTTCTGATTATTTTTTAAAACCTTTTCTAGCCTGTTATGTGCAACTAATCCCCAGCATAGACCTTGCACTGTCTCCTCCTTTGTCTTTTCCTGTAAGTCATCTTGCTTCTGGACTGCGAGGTGAGTGAAGCAAGCTTGAGTAGTATGACCTGGGAAGCAGCCATTAGGAGCTTGATGGATTTTTAGCTCCATTAGAAACTACTTGTTTTTCTTGGGGATAAACTGCTGAGCAGAGGGACCTAAAAGTACTTAACATAGCAGACTTTCAGTGAGAGGTGTTCAGATTATCAGCAACTAGTTTATAGTAGAGAATGAATGAGAGGAGAACTTGTATTTAAGTTACCATTCCTAACTTGATATGTGTTTTTCTTTAAGGTACAGAAACTTCTGTTGCTTTAGCACAGGTCTCAACAGGCAGCTATTTGGAATAATGGAGATATACTTTCTTTTGTAGGCATTTGAGATATGGCTTAGAATGTCCAGAGTGCATGTATAGGTGTGGATTAATTTAACACCAAGCTGGAAAATATTGGCTTACACTGGGTACCAAACCTGTATTGTCAAACCTACTTATTAATACTTTTAGTAGATTGTCATTGTGTGTTTTCCTCAGTCATATTGTGCTACCAAAGGTTAATGGGTAGCTGTACTTACAAAGGGTCTGTAGCTATAAGCACATGCTGGAATTGTCTCTGGAATTCTACATGATGCTTGTATTTGTACAAGTAGCAAAGGATTAGGGATCAGTTTGTCCTGTTGGTCTGTCCAGTTTTCCTTACATAGTTTGAGTGTAAGCACTAAAGATGGGAAATACAACTTTTACTTTTCAGTTACTGTAAAACTGAGGCTTCTGAATGAAAGCCAGTCTGTGTATCTCAGTCTGGGTGAAGGGTTCACTCAGAACCAGTGATGTATTCAGGCAGTGATTTTAGTGATGGAAGTGAAATGCATGTGTGTCCCAGTCAACATGGAAATTCTTACTAAGTGAAGAAGCAGCTCAGCTCTCTGCAGCCTCACATGTTTTTTTTCCTCCAGAAAGTCATCTGGCTCTAGTAACTGATATTGAAGTCAAACTCTTGTGAAATCTGATTATCTTTTTGGTTAAACAGTCACAAATACCTCATTGCATATTTAATATTGAAAAATAAGTTTCATGGGGTTTTTTCAAACAGTGAAATTATATTAGATATTTAGTGACTTTGCCCTGCAGTTTGAGGTTGTTGGTTTGGCTTTGTTGATATTGGTGTTTACTTCCAGTTAAAGTATACTTTGTCAGAAATTTGTGTGTGCTGTGGTTTTCCTTACCTCTACAGTTGTGGGAAACGGTCAAAACCTGAAGTGATTGTGATCACATTTCACAAAATACCTATTTGCTTGTCACATACTGAATGTATGGATTGCATTAAAATATTGTGCCATGGCACCACTTCGTTTTCTCAGCAAATGAGGTGAGTAAAACTGAAATGAAACAACTCGGAAAGGTATATTGTTCAGTTGAGTGTTAGAAACGTAAATAATAGCTGTCCATCAAATGTCATCTTGGTGGCTTGTCATGGACACGGTTTTTGATCCTGCAGTGTCATTATGACCTCACTTAGTGATGGGAAGTGAAATGTCTGTGTTTCCCAGCTAACATAGAAGTAGTTACCAAGTGAAGCAGCAGCTCAGCTGTCTGCAGCCTGTCACTGTCTATTCTCCACAAAGCCATCTGGCTCTCGTAACTGCTATTGTGGGTGCAGGGTTTGGAGGGACCAGGCTTTGTGGGACACACAGCAGCCTGGCCCTTCCCTTGCTCTTCAGATGCATTTGACTGACTTGCAGGTAGTGCCTGCACACAAAAGCATTAAACCCACAAAATTTAGACTATCTAGGTTACAAAGATGTGAATTAGGGAAATATTGCGTGTATATGCTGTTTGATGTATTTATTGTCTCAAAAATAAACAGGAATTCAGGGTTTCATTGTTAAATGTTGCATGTATTTCTACAGCTCCGCCCCTTCACCTTTGTGTATGTGCCGAGAATGTAATTGTTCGCTTTGCCCTTGTCAAAGCAGCTCCTATGCAGGAGCATCGTTAGAGATGTTTGTCTCTTCAGGTTCCACCTAAAAGCAATGGGCTCCTTCAGGGATGGATTTATACATATATTTATGCAGTGGATTAACCCTTGGTAAGGGACACTTGTTTCTCTGTCTCCAGAGGAGCCTGTCTGCCCACTGCTTATGGGAAGCAAAGTACAGTAACTGTGTTGTGGACTGCAGTTCAGGACTTTTACTGTAACTTTGAGGCGTAGATGTCTGTATTCCTGCCCATTGTAACAGTATTGAGCTATCCAGCTGCCTTGGGGGGGAGGAGGAGTGCACTGAGTGCTACTCACTGGACTCAAGTTATTCATGTACTGCCTTCAGCACTTCCCCTTCTCTAAGTACCAGCTCACCATGAGACCCCCTGACATAGTTCTGTGATCAATTGCCAGTATATAAGGGCAGGTATCAGTCTCAGTGCTTGTGTTGGCACCACGCCAGCTCTCTAAGTTGAGACAATTGACTACTGAGTTCTTATTTTTGTATGAAGGAATCCATGAAAACCTTGGAAGATTGAATAAAAAGTCCCAGGTGCTTCATTAGGGTGGTAGGTGGGTTGTTTACTGTTGTGTAGGTAGGAGTGATGTCATTGCAAATAGATTAATCAAAGGAGGAAGGTTAAGTTTGTGTTCTTTTAAGAGAAGGCTTCAAGAACAAGGAATACAGATGGCCAAAGGGTGACAGTGGTCAGTCACTCAATACAGCCTGCTAAAAAGGAAAATTTACCTCTACTTTCACTATTTGTACTGGATCTCTAACAATGACCAGTTGAGAACTGTGTGAGGAGTGAGAGGTCTTGCTTGGCTATCACAACCTTCCCAGCAACCCAGGGTTCATCTAGGTGAACAGCTCACTCTGTTTGGACTATTGTCCATGCATATCTGTTCAGATCTAAAGGTCTCCAAATGCAGTGATCAAGTCTGCTTACCCCAGGTTCATGTTCTGCCTTAAACTGTGGCCATGTTAAAGAAACTAAAAATGGTGAAGGCTGGTGCTTGATAAAGTATTGGAATTTCTCAAGGATATATCAATGAGAAACAATCACCTATGGTGGCATCAGTTTAGACAGAAGTTCTTGCAGTTTTATGAAGTGCAACCTTGATTATTTTTTTAGTGCTGATGCCACACCATAAATCACTTCATGTATCTACAGTTCATTTCATTGTAGACCACTCTGCCTTCTACAGTTCTTGTTTTTTCCTCACCAACCATTTGATGCACCAGAACAGTATTAGAAATAGGCACTGTTAAAAGTTTGCTGTGGTAGGTAATGAAGGTTATAAACTTGTCAGAAATAAGTGCAAGTCATGACATGTGAACTCTGTCAATTCATGAATCTCAGCAAATTGATCTTAGGACCCATTGGGAATTTTGCCTATACTTTGATCCTGGGAGAGAATCAAAGCAATCAGTCCTAGGAAAGCTGGCAATGACAAGTTGAGTACAGTAACAGGAATATGCAAAAGTATTCCCAACCCAGGTTGTGTTTTCTGTCACTTTGAAATTCATTTGGGCTGTATTAACCCTTAACAGGGTGCAGTTTAATACTAAGGTTGGATATTCACAGCATTAAAAAAAAAAAACCCAAGTCCTTACTTTTTTGTAAGTGAAGGAACTTAGGCTGTAAGAATTCTGATAATGGTGCTTGGAACAAGTTCACAGGGGCATCCAGAACTACATGAAAAAGCAGTTCCAGCAATTTTGCTTCAAGTCTTGATACTATCTCAGTGTTAGATTCAGTAGTGTCTCATCTAGACAAGCCTTGATTTTCTTCAGCGAGTGGTAGGGGCAAGAAGTTGTATATTATTCTCTGGGCCAGAGCACCTGACTGGGATAAAACCTGGAGGTCACACAGGGTCATGCTGCTCATTAGCTGAATATGTTGCTTGAGATTTTGACTGAATAAGTGTATTTATTGCTTACAACCTGGGAATATTTGGATGTAATTGCAGAAGATTTGTTTTATGTTAATGAAGTTTCATCACTCTTTTGCATGACAATGTAACTTAGGTTGGTTTTACATACATCTTTAGGTTTTTCTTTGCCTCTTGCCCACTGTTGCACTGAGCTTTGTGCTGCTGCTACTTGAAAGGAACCAATTCAAAGCTGCTTTGGACAGACCTACACTGGTTCAACTGCAGGAATGGATCTCCTTGGAAACACTCCAGGCACTTGCTGTTGGCTCCTGTTGGACACAGGACATGGGGTTAGATAAGCTCTGGTGTGAGATGGCACAGCTCTAAGCATCAGAGAGAAACCTGAAGTTTAACAAGAAACCAAAGGGAAGGCCCCCCTGTGGTTAAATTCTAAACTTCTTTGACTTTATTGACAAAACTTTTCCTCCACCACTCTGTGGGAGTACTGGGGGTGAGTGGAACCACACCAGTGCTGGTCAGATGGTATAATGGGCACCACTGGGAGATGAATAACCTCCAGAGGCTTGCCTTTAGCTTTCCAAGTTTTAGACACCTCCAAGAACAACACAGGTGAGCTGGTTCCTGGGGTGGGAGCAGCAAATGCAGTCAGATTTTTGCTGCCCTCACAGACTTGGGCATTTTTTTTTTTCAGCAATAACTCGTGCAGCTCCACTGTTTCCACAGGAGCTGCTGCAGAGGGAGGTGTTGGCCCTATATACAATGTTCAGCTGGCAGTTTGCTTCTTCTGAGGGCCTAATAAAACCATGCTAAGCTTGGTAGCTCAGACTTGGGTTGGTATTTTGTGCTTTTGTCTGGAGGCTGATCTGGAGAAAGGGAAGTGAGAGGGGAGAAGAATGCAAGATTTGGGTCTGCTGCAGTTGTGGTGGAAATGTGATTTACACCTTAGCAGCTGTTGACCACAGGATAATGTGTAGTGTCTGTCTGGAAACACTTGAACAGCTCATTTTAACAGATCTTTTTGCCACAATCACCTTTGGATTCATAACTTTATAGCTTGGAAGAAGTTTTGGTCTGCCTTCAGCAATAAAATGAAGTGTATTTACTGCAGGGCAGGAACTGATCATTGGATTTCACATGGAATTTCCAGCTGATTTACTGAAGTTAGAGTTGGCTTCCATAGGTGTGTGACAGGGGCTTGAGGTGTTCTGTGGCACAGACATGGAAAGAAGCAAAAAACCTCAAGGCAGAAGGAGGATTAAACCATATTGATTTAGCAAAATTCTTGGCAAGATAGGTTGTTTCTAACCCTCAGGCACTTGGAGCTGCTGCAGGTCTGTGTTCCCTGTCCTATGTGGCCACGTGTGTCTGTATAACAGAATTGCTGTGGTATTGGGTACTAATGCATCCAGATCAGCATTTAATTCTGTATGCTCTTTATCCTTGGACTTGTGATGAGGCCTTGAGCAAATAATTCATTTAGTCTCTCCTAAAAGTAAGATAAACCTGTTTTTCCCAAAGGTGTCGGTATCTTCTGAAGGCAAATTCAAATATTATTGGTGGCTGAGTTGTTTTTGGCTTCTTGTTTGTTTTCTTGGCTTTTTTCTGTCTTTAGCAAAAGGCTAAGAGTCAGTGGCTTGTTGGGAGTTGATAAACACCTGCCCCACCAAACAGTGGTAGCCAAATTCCCATCTCTGGTTAAGTAATCCTGAATGAGAAGCAGCAACTGATTCCTAAATAGTGTTTAGTCACAGTAGGGAAGTTAATGTTGTCTTGGTGCAATGATGATAACTCTAACCATGAACCAAGTGGGAAGAGAAGGTGTATCCAAGGTCATTGCAGGGAATAATCTGCTAAAAGTGATGTCTGAGACATGTTTGACTGTTGCATGTCATGGAGGGAATGAGAAAGAGGTCAAGCCATAGATGTGTTCTCTCCCAAGTGGAGACAAGTGTCTAACTGGGAAAAGCTCATGGTTTGCATTACCCCTGCTATGACTTCTCCTTGATCCCATGAACTGTCATAGTTTCCAAATAGTGAAATTAGAAAGCATGTGGACCTCCATGTGGTGTAATTGAGAAATATGTTTAGAAAAATAAATCACTAACAGCTAGTATTTTTTAGCTGTTGCTTTCAAAGTCTCTAATTGGATTATTAGCAGATGGTGCCATTTCTGTTGTCTTGCCTCACAGCAGTCTTTTCTGAAAAAAGGGGACTAAAAAATATTTTACTTCTAATTAGAGCTCTGTTTTTCATCTGGAAAATATTGCCTTTAGTAATCTGCCTCATAGCTATTGTCAAATAGTGCTAGATAAGAGTTTCACTGATTCATAGATCTTTCCTAGAGAATATGGATTGTATCTTGTATCCAGTGAAAAGTAAAACTGTTTTGCCCTCTGGTAACTAAGAGGCACCATTGATAAATAATGCCTTTCCAATGCATATGTGCTGGACATGACTTAGTCCTCTAGAAATTGAAACACAGTATATTCTCTGCATGTACAATGACAACGTGGTTGCTGTAACTTAGCAGTGACTTTTTTCTTGTATCTCCTTCACTAAGAGGGGGAGTACTCTTTGATTTGGAACATAAACTCTGTGCTACATTCAGGCAGGGAGTAGCTGAAACCATTTGTGTTGTAGGTTCTGTGGAGATAAAAGTTGTGCTTTGAACTAAGAAATGATGTATCTGATCAGTCTTCCTGAATGCTGTGTAACAAATCATTTACTTTCTGGGGGCATGTGTAACTGTGTAACTGTCTTAGCAAGTGCAGCATAACTTTGCATCAAGACTTGGGATATATACTCTGGCTAAGAAGATCTTGATTTCAGTATGCTGAGAACAAACAGTCAAAAACTTAGTCCTGAATCAGTTGTGCTACTTCATTCAAACTGTGTTTCAAGTTATGTACTGATTAAATTTCCACTTTGCCCCATAAGGCTTGATATTTTACTTTTTTTCTTAGGTCCTTTTTGACTCTGTTTAGGCTCTAAGATTGCTGATAGAGGTGGGTAAGTTTACCTATCACCTTAGGGATAAAACTTCACTGAAACCTGGAAAAACTTGTGGTGTAAATCACCACCTTTGAGAAGCTTTGTTTCCTCAGGGAATTGGGAGGCTCCTGTAATTAAGTTTTACAACAGTAGAGAGGATGTGCAGTGACCACTGAAGTGGCATGTGAAGAGCAGATGTCCCTAAATCCAGAACTGACGTTCTAAATGTCAGGGTCTGTAGCAGTAAAAATGGTTTAACTGAGTGAGTTTGTTACTGAGCATCGATGGACCCTTTAGAGTCCTGACAGTGTTCAGCAATTGTCCATCTGTCCTGCCTAAACCATAGCAGGACTTTAGAGGTGGTGTTTGGTTCTCCCAGCACTGGTGCCCTTGCAATGTACCTTTATTACACTGGGAAGGTGGTGGTAACTCCTCTTGCCAGTTGAAAAGCATCTTGGGAAACAAATACAACTTTTAGACAGTTCTGCTATGGTTTGGGGAAAATTTTGGCACAATTTTTGGTACACCTATTGTTTGAAAGGAATAATTTTAGCTTTTCATGTGAAGAATCTGACCTGTTTTGATTATATTTGCTCACTGAATTGGCCACCAAAATTGTTAGAAGGTAATGCAAATACCTGCCCTAATTTATATTGCTCAACTCCAATTACAAGGCTACAGCATACAAGGGGTTGTTATGTATTATGCACTGAATTCAGGTGCACACAGAGCCCCAGGCAGTGTTTGAAAACACTCTAATGGACAGGAATGACAGAACTGACATGCCTATTTCTTTTTCTATTTCTTATACAGATGTATTTTGCAATGAAAAAGGCAACACTGCAAATTGCAGTTGTTGACTGAAGCACAATCTGTGATAAAGCTGGAGGTCAAGAGTTGTACAAAAATTATCCTTAACAGAAATACATTGAGCACTTTGCCATTTGTGGTATTGACCAATAAATAATCTCTTCGAGGCTTTGTTATGACTTCCTAAGCTGTGTCTCTGGGAATAGTCTCCAAAGGAAATATAAAGATTCCTTTTCCTTTAATAGCCCTCCTGTGGGCTGTGAACTGTGGAGTTGCAGTGCTGGTGATTAAATGGCAATCACTGTTTATACACTGATTTCTTTTCTTTTTTTATTTTCCTGTGAAAAGGCACTGCAGTCAAGGACTGCTCTGTCTGACCTGCTGCAGTGAGATCCTGCAGCATGAGCTGCTCCCACTCAGGAACATTCATATGTTCTGTCTCCAGAAGTGGAGTTGGAGGGCTCATCTATCCAGCACATGGTCTTGGGGACAAGTTTGTTGGCACCAATGATAGAGACTTCTCAAAATATGGTTCTGAATGATCAAGGTCAAGGTATGAAATGCCCCATGAATTTACCTAGGCAAAGCACCTGGGCTTAAGTTGAAAACCAAGGAGTTGAGTTGGAAACCAAGGGTTTAGAACTTGAATAAAATAAGTCAATTCTACTGTTGTACATTTGTGACTTTTTGCTGGTTGGAATTAGGAGTTAATTTAACTCAATGGTGTCATCTGGTCCCTTCTGAAAGAGTCATTTGTTTGTTTTGGACAGCTGGAGTAGTGACATCACTGCTGCAGCATGTGTTTATTGGCATTATCAGGCTTGAAACACGTTCTGAGGGTTTATGCCTATATTCACTGTCTGGTTTTAGATTTCCAGGCATGTGATGGCCTCTCCAGGGGTGATGCTACTCGAAGCTGCAAAACTGGCTGTGCCTTTGTTGAGTTCATATTGGAAGTACTGGATTTGGAATCTTCTGGTGTGATGGGTTAAGTAAGTCAAGTGAAAGGAAGTCTTGCACTTGGTTGAGTTTGTATTTACTGCAGTTGTTTAATGTGTTTCTTCTGATGCTGAGAAGGGCCTACAGAAAAGCCAAGAGGGTACTGGCAGGCACTGAACTGAGTGTCCCTCTGGCTGTGCCTGTAGGTCTGTGCTGAGCAAAGCTGGTGCACCCCAACACCCACCTGCAGGCACTTGCAGTCCCCAAGGACCTACTCCAGGAAACTGAGAATGGCCAGAACATGCTGGGGCTTTCTCAGGAGCTGGGACGCTCTTGTCAAAAAGGATTTGATGGCTGAAGCCCAGAAGGGAAAAGCAGCCTGTCCTACATAGATCCAGGGGAGGAGTGGGAGAAGGAAGGGATAGGAACATCTACAAGAAAGAAGGGATAAGGTTGGCAGGCTCACAGCCCAGGTAATTCACACGGGCCCTGCTGTGCATGAGGGAGGGGCTGGAACTCAAGCAGTCAGCTCTGCAGGTTGGAAAGGAATCTGAGAATTATAAACAGAGAAAAGGATTTTTTAACCTGTTTTGGTTTTGTCCTGGTATTTTTTATGATGTGCTGATTATTAAATCAATTAGATTATTACCATTAAGGAAATTAGTTCACTCAGAATCGTGTATTTACATTAACTTTCCCACACTCCAAGGTGGGGACTTCACTCATGTTTGATAGCCTGAAAAACTTGATCTAGGCATTGCTATCAAATTTAGTCTGAAGCTTGAGTTGGAGAAATATTTTTGTCATGATAATGTAATTAGGGAGTTGGTAAATCCTAAGTCTCACATGACTTCTGGAAGTTTGGCTGTTACTGGTAGAGGAGCAAACATTTTCTACAACCTGATTCTTGTATTGACACAATTTCAATCAAGTTCATTAAGAACTACTCAGTCAAGGCTGGTAGGACACCAAACAGGCTTTAGTGGCCCAGACTTCACCCAGGACCCACACCAACCTTGTCCATGTGTGTTTATCAACAACCACTGCAGTAGGAGAATAATTTCTTGCAGAAGCATAATAGGGATGTAAGTCTGTTATAGCTTGTACATACTAAAGCTTTTGGTAACCTAATTTTGGGCATAAGTGGTAGCTTTCTGTTTTCCTTCTGGCAGAAGCTTGAATGGGGCAGAAATGTGAACATGATATGATGAAGGATTCAGGGTATCTGTCAGAACTTAGTTCATATCCCTCAGCCACTTTGTTTTCTACTGGAATAAAATTTTCAAGTGCTGGGTTTTTTTTCTTATTGCTGAATTAAAATTTCTAAGTTGAAAGTAAATCCTTGATCCTTTATGGTAGCTCACATGGAGTTCACCCTAAATCTCCCAAAGCTGTTCTGTTGACTCTGCTTTCTGTGGTGATGTCTTGCTGGTTCAGGACCAGCTTAGTTTCCTGGTCTAGAGCCAACACACCTAGATCAGAAGATCACTCCCCAGGCTGGCCATGGCACTGCTGCAAAAAGTAGCCAGAGTGATATGATGCCATAAGCTGTTACTGTGCAGAGCTGTTCCTGGGCCATGCAGATGTGCTAGTTCATGTGAATCAGCTTTCTAGGATATTAATCATGTTTTCTAAGGATACAACAGTCCAGATTAATCCAAGAGGACCAGCTGTCAACTCTTGACAGTTCACTACATTATTTCCAGTGTCCTTTGGGTCTGACACAGATCTGGAATTGGTCTTGGAGGGCTGAAGTCTTTTCATGTAGGAGCTTTCAATTAGTTGAGTGTTTAGTGAGGTGAATTCTTTTCAAGCTGTCCCAACTGTGAGAACTGAAAGGTGAATCACAGACAAACTGCAGTTTCTAAGACAAAGACAGAGATGTGGATGTGTGCCTGAAGGGAAATTCTGCTGAGAGCTTATCTTCTGCCTGCTCTATGAAAGTCTGCCAGTACCTGAACAATGAAAACTCTTCTTCCAGCAGTGAAGTCATGGTCCTGTCCTGCAGCAAAAACTCCCTCTTGCAAGTTCTGGGAGCAATGCTCGGTGTGTTGCTGAGTTACTGAAAAGCTGCCATGGCAAAATTAAGGTGTAATACCAGATCCAGTAGTTGGCCACATCCTGAACCAAATCAAAATGTTTGCCTGTATCTGTACCTGACTCATGTTAAAATGGGTGGTCGTGGAGAAGGGGCTTGGGCAGGAAAATGTGAAGGCAAGTCACAGGCACCTGCCTTGTTTAGCCCTGCTCATCTGGTTTGTCTGGGATATCAAAGTAGCTGCATTTTAAAGGAAAACCTCCATTGCATTCATATTGCTGAAGTGGTTTGTGGTGCTGCATCACCCAACAGCCCTGTGCTTGCCCTGTACTCTCTGCTTCTGTGTTAAGTTACAACTGGGGGGGGCTTCATTGCAGTGAAGGTCGAGGAAAATGGCCCAGTAATCAGTACCTGGGAGGTTGTGCTGCTGTTACATTAACAGGTTTTATTTGCTGGTTCTCCAAACCACAAACTTGGAGCACCTGTAACTGTTGCCAGAAAAGTTTAAAGTCTCCTTTCAAGTTGTGGGTTTCTGTTTTTCGGAGTGTATCCTTGCTTCCTGATAGTTCTTTAGTGTGACTGAGTCCCAAAGGACTGGAACAGTTTTTTTTGTGCAGTGGGCAAAAGCCAATCTGAAGAAAACGGGCTTGTGCGTCTAAACTTTTGGTGTGCAACCGGGCCTGGTACATAGCAGTGCTGCTGCTTTTGAAGCTTTATCTTCCTTAATCAAAATCAGGGCAAGATAAAAATGCTTTTTCCATGCCAGATGCCCTGACTGGCAGATGTCTCCTGATCCTTTAGGGGGCTGAGTGGGTTTTGTATCTATTTTATTGTTTTGTTTTCTTTCACAGACTCTTTAATCATAGCAAGTGTGACTGAGGTCTCAAACACATAATACAGAAGTGTTCCAATGCTTAGGAATTTTGGAGATCTTATCCATCTTGTGAAAATGTAATTAGGTCTGCCAACTCCTGGATTTTCCTTCCTTCAAGTTTTCTTTAATGTTAGTGGGGGGTCTGAAGCCATTTGCCTTTGTGCGCTTGTGGAATGTTCCTTTTATCAGAATGGGGAGGTGCAAGTTCTGTTTCATGAGACTGAAGCCTTGACCATGTGCAAAATGAGTGCCATGGGCAGGGCAGGTTGTAAGAAACAGTAGAGAGGCTGGAAAGGTAATCTAGAAGTAGTAGGAAGGGAAATAATCTAGAAATAAGGTAGAAATCTAGAGTAGAAGGGAAGAAAGGGTGAAAGTACCAAGATTGTACAAGAGAATAGCATCAATTGTGTTAACATCATAACAGCTACTTAAAATTTTAGTACAGCTCTAAAGTTATTATCAGTTTTTTCAATTTGTGTTCCAAACCAGCCACGTGTAACACTGGATGTACCACAATGCGATTTAAAATAACAAGAATCTGTCTTTTAATCATGTTCACTCACAGCAAGTTTTGCTTTATAAATAAAAATGAAGTTGACTGAAATGTGATCAATACATAACAATGTTCTGTGGAACTTGGTAAATTAGTTTAGCTTTAGAGAAGGGTGGGGGTGTGAGATACAAGCAATATCCTTGATATCCAATCAAATAGTCCTGTATCCTGTACACACTTGAATTATCAAGGTAAATATTCCTCTGAGGAAGTGGAGAGCAATGTGTTTTGTTCAGGTTTTCAGCCAAATTCAGCCATCTCAGCATCAGGTACTTGAATCACTGACTCCTCTCACTAAACATTACTTTCTTAACTTTCAAGGTCTCATTGATGATGTGACACTTATTTGGTTTTGCTGGGGCTTTTGGGGGTGTTTGGTTTAAGTCAGTAATAAAAGCCTGAAATCAACTTTCACACTGGTCATTTTACCTAACAAGTTCTAATAAAAATGTGAAGGGGGAAACAAAGCTCACATCACTACTAAATCCTGAAAATGATAGAACATAGGTTTAATGTTTACCAGAAGGAAAACGAGACTTTGAGTGGTTTTTAAGCAGCCTAGGTGTCAGCTTTGCTGTCGAGTGTCATGCCCTTGCTTCCCTAATCCCCTTCTTCTGTGCTACTATGGGAGGTTTGGATCTGTGGCAATGCCAGACCTGCTGCATGTCCTGGGCACCAGCTGTGGGCTGCCAGGGCTGTGATGTGCTGTGGTTTCTCTTCTGAGATCTCTTGTCCTCAAAAGATAGGGGCTGGTGATGTAAATGTGCATTATTCACACTTCACAAAACAAGGTCCTTGTGCTGCCAGGTGAGCTTGTCACACACAGACTTCCCACTTCTCCATCACTCTTTGATATGCACTAATAGTTCCCAGAGAATGTCTTTGGAACTACAGAACATTCAGGCCAGGAACTTTGAGGACAGTTCATGCCTGCTTGGATCTGTGTGAACCTTGTGTGACAGCACTAATCTGATCAGGGTTCAGCTTATTTGACAAGGCACTGCTAATTAAGAGATGCATCTTCCAAATTAATCTGGGTGACCACAAAGCCTGTCATTTTACTATGTGGAACTTGTTGACAATGAGCAGAATTGGAAACAGATTGAGTATCCCAGTTCAGGACCTGTAGGAAAACGTTTGACAGTTACCCCTTAACAAAGGGTTTTGCCAAATGCCGACTAAATGGGACAAATCAATTAATTAGCTCTCAGAAATGAGTGTGGACTGCCATGCTCACTTATGTTCCAGTCAACATCTGCAAATCCATGTCTAGAAAACCATAGGTGTTTATGTACCTGTTTAACTGGGCTCTTTGAGGGTTTTGATTGGGATCAGTGTTATCCAACACACCTTCAACTGCCCTGTGTTTTATTTGCCACTTCATAGGCAACCTGGAGACAGTTCATAATAACTTCAGTTCTGCTCTTCTGGGAATTTGTGTTACCAACCTGCCCCCTCACTGTTTTCCTCCCCCATCAAAAAGAGAAAGTGTTCTGATTTTGACTTCTTGTTGGTGGTTTCCAGGAGAGGAAGATTGATCCCAACTTACTTGTAAACATGATTTAATCAAGGGTTGAACTTGTCTAATGACAAAACAGAACTTAGGGCATAGTTTTAACTACAGTGCTAAGAGGGCTTTAATTCAGAGAAATGTTTGCCTTTAATCTTTCTTGCCTCAACATGTGTTCTTCCTCCCGTCAGGTTTTTTGAATCCTGATATAGACTTATATGCAATATCCAAAGTTGTTAATATGTTGAAGTTCTGATGAAAGGAAATAGTACATAAAACAATTTGCTTTGGCAAGAGTGTGCTGAAAGTAAGCCCTCCCTTGATGTGTCAGTACAGAAATAAATACAGGAGGGAGGAAAAATTCTGGAGAAACAAACACAAATAGACTTTGGACATAGTAACGCTGTAAGTTTACAAATAGTATCTATTAAACAAACATGAAGCCTGGAAAATTAAACAAAGTGAAGTTCCCCAGATACATGATAGCCCTTACTACTCAGCCTTAAAATAAAACAAGATATGAAGTGGAAGTGATGAGGTGATTGTTTCTCTTGCCAGTTTGCTTTCTTGGAAGGCTTTAATACACAAGTTGCTCCCATTGCAGTGGCAGCCTCAGGGACCCCACTCAGGCTGGGATTACAATCCTGCTGTCTTGACCAGCCCCGAGGCAACCTTTTGTTTTGTGGAATGTTTGGAGGGCTCATGTTTTGGTTTGCTGCTTCATATCCCATCAGTGTGCTTGCAAAGCAGGCTCTGTGGTGTGTGGAGTACTTGGCTTCTGGAGGCTTGTGTGTCTTGTAGGTGTGTCCGGTCACAGGAAGAGGAAAATTTGGAGAAAAGGACATATCTTGGGTTGCATCAGGCTCTTGATCACCAGAACAATTAACAAGCCTGCAGGAACCTTGGGGCAGGAGGTCAGCAGGGAGCTGATCACACATTGATCAGCATCCAGCTAGGCTGGGCCATGGCCTGAATGGGTTTGTCTCCCTGGTGTTCCATGACTTTCAGCAGAAGGAGGATCCTCCTCAAAACTCTGGAGCCTTGTTGTGGCACAGCTGCAGCAGAAAGCAGGGCCTCTTGCCACCACTGCTCTTGGGCTGTGATGTCCATGTCGGGGCAGCTGAGCAGGTGAACTCTTGATGAAAGTCTGTGCTCTTGAGTTGTAAATGAGCTGATGTGCCAATTCTACTCCATGGAGTGCTTCTAGTGCACTGTCCATTAATATAAACCCTGGGGAAACCACAGAACCCTTTAATTGTGCTACACATCTGTGGATTATACCAATAACTGCAAGGCAGATAAATCTGCTGATTCTCCAGACCATCTCTGTGTTTACTGGATTAGTCCTTTCAAGAACTGGAAGAAAACTGTATTAACAAAGCAGTGATGAAAGTTGTCCTACAGTAGATACAGCTCTTCCATGCTGAGTTCTGTGGGTGTACTCTCTGGTACAGTGCTAGGAAAACTATAAATAAAGTACAGTAAATTGCTTTTTGATAAGGATTGACAAGTCTGGCTGTAAGAAATGGTAATAAAATGCTTGTGACACTATTGCATTGGATGATCTCAATGTTCCAGTAGTTGATTTGTACCAATATCTGGTGAAGTATTCTTGTAATTAGTAAATAATATCTAATTATTCATAAATAATGTTACTTGTTGGGGCTACTTGAATTATGATGTGGAATTGCTGGGATTAAAAGAGTGGGAATCAGATGTCTTAGAGAAAATTGCTGACCTTTGTGGTTGGGATTGAAACTTTGTGTGAAACTAGTTTTGAAGGCAAATGAAAAGAAATCAGTTCAAGATAATAATGAAAAGCACAATGGTGTCAGATCAGAATCTCTTTGTAATTTGAGGACTGAAATTAATCTTGCCCTTAATGAAGCAGTCAAGGCTAGTGATTGTCCTGGTTTTTCTGCTCTGTGTGAGACAGTTTGATGTAACTTGGCAGCAGCTTTGTCTTTAGCCAGGGGTGGCCATGGGAAGGCTTGGTCGTGCAGCTGTGGCAGTGCTCTGGGATGTGCTCAACACTGGGATTTGCTTCTTTCCTTACAGCTCCCCATTCCATGGGGAGCAGAACTGTTACATTCTGCCTTGTTGAAAACAATCACAAGAACATTGCAAAGCAAATCAAAGCAAACATAAGCAGTTTGACCATGATGATCTCTTTTCTCCACTGAAGGATATAATGCTGTAACTCAGTGCCCAAGAGATGCAATAACAGACTTTGGTTGCCAAATGAGCATCCAGAAATTCATCCTATTATGTTTTATAAGATGTGTATTTCAAGTGACAGGAAGTTTTCCAATTTGAACATCCCTGAGAGCCTGACTCTTCTCTTGCATTGCACTTTTTACTAACTCATTGTAGGGTAGGGGTTTTTACCTCTGGTTTGAACAATTTGCAGAATTGATCCTGTTTTTCCTTGGACCAGCAGTGTTGGGAGGAGAGTTTTACCTTCCTACATGTCTGTTATAGAGACAGCATTTCAGGCACCACTTTTTTATACTCTTGAGACCAATGTCTAAGGTGTTCTCACCCATATTGCTTCTAGGGGAATTGGATGTTTAAGAACTGAAATAGGCTGTTGGGCTAACTTAGGTGGTCCTTGGTGTGGTATTTTTTCTGTAGAAACTGGGATACAAAACCAAGGAAGTATTCAATATCATTCCCTTATGTAATCAGGTGTATAAAGACAGGAGGGAGTTTCCTGTTCCTCTACTCTCTTCTTCTCTCTCACTTGTTGGATGGACATGGAGCCGGCAGCTCTCGTTGTTTAGGCCTGGCTTATCTCTCTAAGCTCAGGCCTGGCAGAGAGCTGCTGCCTCTGTCGACAGAGGGGGGAAGGCACTCACTACTCCTAAGGGAAGTTGGTGAGATCTTTCCTGTGTTATTGTTCTATTTAATTAATTCCTGGGACTTGATTGAGTGGGATTGGTTTTTTTTAACCTTTTTGCTCCCTTTTCCCCTTTGGGGGGTGTTTGGGATTGTTGTATTATATGTACATAGTATTTAGCTGTATATATACAAGATATCTATAAATATATATATATTCTTTACTAATTCTGCCTTTTTACGACTTTTTTTCTTTTTGTCAGGAGTAGGGTGGGGAGAGCTAGCTGGCACACAGCTGTGGTTGGCGGGGAGCTGAGCAAACCTGACACACTTGAGTTTCTTGTCATTGACAGCTACAACTTGCCTGGGAAATACTAGTGACATTCTCTTGCTTTCCATGGTGTCTGTACAACATGCTGGGCATTACATCACCAGGAGCTTTATCTCTGTATAAAGTCCTGGATATGTACAAAAAAAGATAAAAAATAACCCAAACCACTTAAGTGTGCTATTCCTGCCTCTACGAGGGATAAACTGTGACCCTGCATGGGTTTATGCACACTCACATAGAACACACCACAAGCTGGCGGGGTGTCTCTCTCCCTGAAGTGAACTGAATTGAGATGCTGCAGGCAGGAGACTGAACTCCAGGAGTGGAGCCCTGGAGGAGTGTGAGGGAGGGAGCCCTGCCTTGTGGGAGGTGTTGTACCCACAGAAGAGATGGGAGATCAACAGGAAGCACTGCTGCAGAAAAGGGCCCCAAGGATGGATCAAGCAGCCTGTAAAAGTACCTTGAGCAAAGTTTTTCAGTGTGACATTCTATCCCCACCCTCCCAGCGCTTCTCACTGCCAAAAATAAAAGTCAAACAGCTCTCTGGTTCAGGATTTTATTAGAAGTGGTTTGGGACTGTAAACAAAGATTGCCCTTTTTGATTTCTGCTGTGTTGAGGGAAACACAATAGTGTGATGTAAGTAATAAAGAAAAGGGTGGCAGCAGAGATGCCAGACCCCATTATCTTCCTCCTTGGAACAATGTGTAGGCACTGCAGGTTTTGGCTCACTGGGCTGAAAGTGAGATGACTCATATAAAATCTTAGCCTTAGGAGTCTTCTTCATTCTGATAATCAGTAACTTAATTAATGTGGATCTCTGAAATCTAATGAAAAGCAAACAGAAATGTATTTGATTTGCCACTCCTGTAACTGACTCCACTGGAGTAGGAACGAGCTGAGTCACCTCCATTGCAAGATGCAACAGGCTGGTTGTGCTTTCAGAGAAGGTGGTGATGCACAGGAGTGCTGAGGCTCAGCTGCCAGCAGTCCAAAGGCTTCTCCAGTGCTGATAGTGAGAAATTAATAATCCACCTGTTCTCATTTGCTTTATTCCATGTGTGACTCATGGCTTGAGTGGGGCTCTTACAGCACCTGCCCTACAAACATCAACAACTGACCAGGCACATATCCAGCTGTGGTTAATGGATATTCTCCTAACTGAAATCTTCAACGTGCTGACTGTTGAAGTACTAATGTCACAGGAATTTTCAGTTTCTGGTGAAATTAGTAGTGGTAGAAAGAGGTATGAGGTTTGGGATATGTAAGACTAAGCTGGAATTACTGCAGTCACCCAGTTATATCCAAGTTAGGGCTCTTCCTCCTTGTTTCATTTTGAAAGCTGCTGTACTGCAAGTTCTTCATGCTGAGCTCTACTTCTACATCTACAAAGGTTGTGTTCAGGTATGAAAAGAAAGAGCTATGGGCTTGCTGCCTTAGGCTTGATAGACAGATTTAAAGTACTCAATAATTGTTTAGAAAACTGAAGTATGTGGGTTTTTTTCGTAAGTATGAAAAAGCATAATGAACACTAATAAAACAAGCAGAATATAATCTGGACAGATGTCTCCCACAGCAGCTGGGTAACTGAAATCACCATACTGACTCTAGTAGTTGCTTTGTACCTTAGAGTTGGCTGTTGACTGACTTATGATGAGTTGTTTTCTTTTAAACCCCCATCTTTTTAACCTCTATTAAGCATTTAAGAGGAACGGGATGCATAACGTGTGACTGCTCCACTCAAGTGTATTTTGAGTGCTTTTTCTCAGTTCAGTGTTTTTGGGGGAGGGAACAATTGTTTCAGCTGAAAGGTCAAAGTGACTAAGAATGTATGTAAACACTTGCTGTACCTCAGAATGGATTGTAACACAGGATCCTCCTTTAGTCCCTTTAACACCCCCCCACACACCTTCAAATTACTTTTATCCTCTAGACTTTCTTCTCAGTTTCTAAGAACAGCAAGTAGGAGAATAAACTGCAAAAATTCTCCTTAGGGTAGTCATTGAGAACTTGTTGATCAGGAATGTTGCAGGAGAGGAGTGTTTGAATGTCACAGTCAACTTTCTAATGACAGCTGTGATGAAGCGGGCATTGGAGAGCAGACTGTGGAGGTTCAGAAGAGTTAAGTCAATTGGGCAGAAAAAACCCTCAGTGGTAGTAATGCCATGGAATTTACTGATCTTCGTGTCCTTACCCTCTCCCATTCCTAGGAAGGAGTCTATAAATAATTCACACCAAGTTTTGAGGACAGTATGTCTCATGACATTAGTGGATCATTCCACTTTTAGCAGTTAATTCACATCTCTAGGTTATAATAATTCAACACTGAAAAGTTCAGCTGTGAAGACTTGTTCTCAGAAGTCAGAAATTACTTCAGTGCATCTTGGAACACTCTTGATAAAATAAATGCCTATTAACTCCCCAAATAGTCTCATGGATCTGGTTGGCCACAGTGCTGTGAGTTCTGGGTACTCAGTTGTCTCAGCCTGCTCTGCTGGTTATTGTAGCTGAATATTGCGGTTCATGTTGAGAAACTTCAGGGAAATGAAAACATTTATGTGACTTGTCACACACACTGAGGAGGCTCCTAAATGTTCTCATGTCCCAAGGGGGGATAGCTTTGCATTGCACTGCAGAGATGCACATTTTTAATGGTTTAAAAATGAGCTGATGTACAGAATTATACAGCAGTTAATTTCTGGTGTCAACTGCAAATAAATAGAACATTGCTGACTCCTGTTGTATTCACAGAACTGAAATGTCTTTATGGGAGGGACAAGGAGAGACAGGTGAGCTCTTTCTTAGCTCACCTTCTTGCCAGGTGTGCTGACAGATGTCTCTGCCCTTTCCCTCTCCCAGCACCAGCTCTCCATGTTCCTGGGCTTTTAGGCTTCCCCACAACATTTGACGACAGATATTTCTTCTTAGCTCTTGCAATACATCTTCATGCCTAAAACAAATACATGGATTCTTATTTCTTTGAAAAATAGTGTTGGTCTAGAAGTTTTTAAGGTTTAGTTGATGTGGTTTGGAGCTGGAAAATGTTATCACAGGAAGTTCTCTTGTATAACTAACAGTACAATTTATGAACTGTTATTAAGCTTAGTTTTCATATTGAAAGAACTGAGAATCTGAATCTCAACAGCTGCTGAGTTCAAGCAATTTGGTAAAGTATAGAAGATTTTTTTTTAATAGAAGATAAAAAGAATTCTTTGGGCAAATTATCCCCCATCTAGTCCTCAGATATTTTTTTTTTTTCTGAAATAGATTTTCTCCCTCCCTGCCCAGAATACACACACTGGTCAGTTCTGAAGGAAACATTCAGGAACTGTCTGCCCCATGCACTGACATGATGATTGCAGTGTTGGCAGCTCCCATTTAAGAGGAGTATCTGTTCAGGGACTCCTCCCAGGAGGTGCTGCTGATGGCTCTGGGCAGTGTCCTTGCACTTCAGCACCGAGCTCTGGCTGTGCTCCTCTGCAGAGGAGTCATTTGCAACCCTCTCTTCCTTCATCACCTTCAACAAACCAGACAGTGCTCCAGAATTTTGGCTGAGCTTCATCTTCATGTGCGTTTGTTTTCCTACAGTCTGTCACTTCAGTGCATAACAGTTCATAAAGTAGCAAAAGTGTCAGAGAGAAAAATACATAGTATTAGAGAGGTAGGTAGACTTCCTATCAAGAGCTGAGGAATGGACTAGAGCAGATTGTAAAACAAACACCCAGAGCTGCCCTCAGTGAATGGAGCAACCCCAGGAACGGGATATTGACAGCTGAAATTCCTCTTGGGTTTGTCCCTGGAGTGTGAACTGGGTATTGACAGCTGAAATTCCTCTTGGATTCCTCCCTGGAGTGTGGTTTTGAAACACAGCCTCAGATGCAACCAGGTTCTCACCTGCCCAGAACACTGATGGGAGAGGGTGGTGCTGAAACATCAAAGCCCTTGGGTTTCTCGAAGTTGGGAAGATCCCAGTTTTCACTGTGATCCCTTCCAAGTAGTGAAAGAAATGCCTCTGCAGATTTGAGATCTTGATAAAGATACTTCCACTTCTCCCTTTTTTACATGTTTAAATAAAAGTTTGACCCATCTTGGAGCATAAGAAGGAACAGGACAAATGTTTTAAGCAATTTAACAGTACTGATGCCCATTTATAGACTGAGCTAAAGGCTCTGTGGATCTGGATGTTGAGTTTCATCTCTGCTTTACTCTTCAATACATATTAGTGCAGTCGATTCAGAAGCATGGCAGCTGTGGCTCAAACGCAGCAGAAAATGATAGGAAGGTTAAAAGAGAGAACCTGAAGGTCAAGAACAGTGGCAAATCTTTGCTTTGGGGGATTAGAAGTCGCAGTTTACAGGGTGCCAATTGAGCGATGCTGTCAGTGCTGAGCTGAGGCCACCTCGTGGTGACACAGCCGGCGGGAGCTCCCGGGTTGGAGCAGCGCGGGAGAGCGACTTGTTTAGGTCTGACACGGACAGAATTCCCTTACGGATACCTGGAGACCATCGTTCAGGAATAGATGACAAAGTTATTTTCCCCAAATGCCCCATCTGTTCTGTTTTGTTATGAAAAAATGGTTATTGGCTGGGATTGATTTTTCAGGTAACTCAGTTACTTCCAGTGACTTGCTCAGCTTCTGAACAACAGCTTATTTCGACTCCAAATGGTATTTGTTTGAAGCGTTAGGCTGTGGTGCAACAGGCTTGTCAAAGTCTGAGTGCCACCCTTGTCACACAGAAGGGAATTATCTGAAATAAGGACTTGATTATCTAAGGCTTTCCAAGTTTGAATGGTTGCTGAAAACTCTACCAGAACATCTTCTGACTAATTTTGTAAAAGATTTTCTCAAATGTCTCCAAATTTGGGTAACTCCATAGCTAATGGTAATGGCTTGACAGAAGTAGCACCTGGTCTATCAAAAGAAACTGTTCCTTTTCAAAAAAAAAAAAAATTAAACATCAGCAAAACAACAAAACCCCCACGTAAAGAAAAAACCCACACCAAAGAGAAGCTCCTGTGTCTTGGCTTCTTGGAATTCTCTAGAGCAGTAGTGGGAAGTAAAGACACATCCTCTGAACATCTGATGTTTCTTAGCTTAGATATTTGAAGACCAAGGAGTGACCAGCTGCTGCCCCTGGAAAGGGAAATAAATAGGTATTCTGCTCTCAAGGGACCTGCTGCTTTCCCATTTAACTGAATAATGAGATATATTACCTCCTGCATTTTCCACTCCTTGGTTCTGGTGGGTGTAGCCGTGGTCACTACAAATGCTGCTGAACATCAAGATACCTGCTGCTCTTTTCAGTTCTAAAAGTTAACCATGTACATTAAAAGTTCTACTTCCTGATCTTGTAGGATTGGATCTCAGTCCTTGGAGGTTGATCAGTAGGTAACAAAATGAATAGATTATCTGAGCAACTAAGGGGTTTATGCACATTTATATTTCACACTCTTCATCTGGCAGGCACTTTATGCTTGGCTCTTTCATGGCATCTTCTCCTAAAGTGGGTGCCTAAATGTAATTCAGAAGGTAGGAAGTGTGAATTACGTGGTAAATGGATAGAGATGCTTCTACAGGATGAGCCAGAACACAGAGGGTCGTTTGCAGAGGGGTGGGAGTGCATCCCATGTCTCTGAGCAGGCAGGTCTAATGTCTCTGGGGTAGAATGGATGATGTGTAGCTGTGGTAGGCCAGTGCTGGACTCCAGTCACTTCTACTGAGAGATTGGACAAGTGAGAGGGCTCAGTTTTGTATTAACTCTGCTTACACAGATTTTGACTGACTCCAAACATAAGCTTAACTCAGCAGAGGACTAGATATGCATTGAAATATTTGGCTCCATTTGGATTGAAATTTCTAAATAAATTTGGAGTTCTGGGACTATTTAAATGGATCAGCAAGGGTATAGAGGTGTCCACAGGGAGAACCCTTTCTAAGTAACTTTAGGATCATAGAACTTCCTACATAGAAAGTTAAATGCTGAAGAGCTTTCAAGAGAACTGCACAGGCAGAGTGTCTGACAACTCTGCTGTGTGTGGTGTGATTGTCTTGTATGGGACTGTGCAGGCACCAAATTTATTTTGTTAAATAGCTCTATGTGAATGGCATCAGCTCTGGTTTGCTGTGGATTGGAAGACTCAGTGTCTTAATGGATGGACAGTGTCTTAATGGATTGAATGTAACATCAAATAGAGAACAGTGAGAATTATGAGCTTTTATGGGGTTTGTAAATACATGAGCAATATTTTGAAAAGCTAGTTTATTCCTTCACTGAATTTTGATGTTGCAGCATCATTTTTAGATCATTGCCTTTATTGAAGTAGAAAGTGACAGATCATTTAATCTTGTATTGTGCAACAGAAAAAGCTTTGTTAACTAATTTCCATCTCCATCTTTTAAATGATCCTTAAGACAAAGAGTTCAGTTCATCTATATTTGCACTGTTCAATCTTACAATCAGTTTGAACTAAATAGAAAGCTAAAAGGCTTTTTTGAAATTTGATTGTCATGGCTGGAGGACACTGAACTTGGGCCAGTTCGAATGGTTCCAATGCAGGCCAGGCAGTGTTTGATCAAACTGACTCCAACACACACCTACAGAGGTGGAAAGCACTGAAGGCTTAACCTGACAGAGTGAAGATGTTACAGATGAAAAGTTCTCATTGACCAGAAGTTGTAAAAATTTCACATCTGGGAAAGGGAAAACAAAGGAAAGTAACTTAATCATATTCAATGTACAAGGTTTTTAAACTTTGAGGAAGCTGAAATGATTTTGTGAAGATTGGCAGGATTTTTTTTAAGATTTTTTTTCTAATCTATATCCAACTTTGCAGCTTGCTTGCCATGATTATAAAAAGTTCTCCAGTTCTTTTGAAGGCTAGTATTGATGGTTTCATTCTGCCATGTCAGAACAGCTGCAGTATGTCTAAGTCTCTCTCCATGCATGATGGGCAGTGTGTCGTTCCACCAAGATATAAATATAATAATGGAAACCAGGGACCTTATTGCCATTTAACAAATTCATTACTAGTGTAACAGAATGCATTTGAAAATGTAGCACACATGAAGGTTCAGTAGATCAACAAAATCCTTTGTCTCGGGCTTTGGTGGCCCCTGTGAGGAGCTGGCAAATTCAGTGTCAAGCCAAACACAGTGGTAAATTGTTTTGGCTGTAAAAAAACCCAACCAACCAAAAAAACCGCCAAAAAACCACAAACCATAATAATTGTGTTAACTGTTCAAAGGTTTTACTCATTCTCTGGTTTTGCTCCTGCAGAAGAGATCTTGTCCCTGGCAGTGCCAGAGCTTTGGGACAACGTTCCCTGTAGTCCTGAGCCTTGAAATTTCAAAGACTTGCATGTCAGACTTCTGTCCTGACTTTAATGTGATCCTAATGGATGTCAATGGTGCACTGAGGAGCTTTGTCAGATGAACATGACAACACAAAAAACTCGTAAAAGAACAACAAAACTCAACCATTTCTGATGGCAAAACCAGGCTCCGTCTAAGGGACAGCAGATGTTTTCTCATCCACCATAATTTCAGTGTTTAGCAATACCCCAGGAGGAACCAACTACTTGTTTGAGGTTTTGTTGTCCTCCAGAGATGACAAGTTACTTTGAAAGTGGGCCAGGAAAATACAAATGTAGTTTGTATAGCATGGATTCCATAGGTAAGAACTACACAGGGCAGCTGTGGGGTTGGGCTTGATTTTATTCATCTTCTAGTCCACTTTTTCAGCTGGCCATAAATGTACACAGTGCCACTTGGGAGGTCTGCTCCCCTCTTCTATCTCAAAGTTTGGGTAGGGTTTGCTGAACTTTAAATGCAAACAAAAGATTTTCATGAAGAAATATGTCCACCTCAAATGCTGGTCCACTTTTATCATTTTTGATAATATTCTCTGGTTGTTGGAAAGAGACAGCTCAAGAAGAAATTATTGAACCTTTGTTACCACATTGAGAATAAATAAAAATGAACTATCAAGAGAGACAGATCAGTATTTTAAATCAATAGTTTGTTGATATAAATATAATTAGGAGTTAATTTCTACTAAATTCATAGTGGTACCAGTATGAAATCTTTAAGGTTATGGTCTTTAATTTCTAAATTGCCTTTAGTGACAGAACTAATTTCTTTTCCTAGATTAAGTTAAAGGAATCTGCCCTTATGCTGCACTGTTTTGAATGACAAAAATCCCCCCCCCAAAACAGAGCCCTGAAGGTTGTATTCCTAGTATATATTTAATAGCACAAGATAAGGTGTTGTGTAACATTCTCAAAGCTAATAGTAATCTTGATAATAAAATGAGAGTATCTTTGCCTGGCTCTGTTTCTGAACCATTCCAGGGTGTCTACTGTGTGCCTAAATGCTGTTCCTTCATTTCGAGCAACTACTGGAAATGATGAGGGTTTCACTGCCCATATTAGAAAATCTTTCTTAACACTAGTCAGGAATTTGTCCCTGTAGTGGCAGAGAGCAGCTCCAGGTCCAATGTTAATTATCCACCAGGCAAAGGGAGAACTCTTCTGTCCTGTCCTGAAAGAAACACTTGTTTATCTTCTGGTTGCTTTTTTATGTGCTTCAGTTTGTCTCCCCTCAGGCTACACTCCCACTGACTGAGTCTTCCTAAGCAATATTTGGATGTCTGTGCCCACTCTCCCTGCCCTCTTTGGGAGGGGTTCTCATTTGTCTAATGAGCTTGATTGGACTGCATTCAAGTTTGGCTGGTGGATATTCCAGCAATGTACTGGTTCCTATCCTCTCCAAGAGTATTATCTCAGGGTTTATAATCTACTCTTCTTCCCTTACTTTTCCTGAATTCCTGATTAATGCTCTGCAGGAATCCAGACTCACCCTTTCTCAATAGCCATTATGTTCTTCCCTATCTGGTTAATTTTGAGTGTTAGTATTGCTTTCTGGTGGTGTCTTGCTCAATTCCAGATCTTGCCAGTTGAATGCTGATCAAGTATATTTGGTTATGTGATTGGTTGGATGAAAATGAAAATAATGACTGCTTAGAATAATAATGGAGCAAAAGTTAGCTAGGGGAGTTTTAGACTGTTGATTCAGTTACACACAGTCAAGACTCTCCAGCCAGGAGAAGAATCTAAAGGAATTCCTACCCAAGGTGAGTCTCTCAAGGATATCTTGTGCCTTAGTAGTTTGTAGCCTGATATCCAAACTGAATCTGGACTCCCTTACTTTTTTACAATTTCTTCATGTCTAAAAATGTTCTTTCTTAGAATTAAGTGGCATTGCAAGAAAGCTCATTCTTGCAGTTCATAACATTGTTTTTGAAGGTGTCTTCCACATAGTCCTATTAAAAGATATAGAGTCCATGTTCCACAGTTATGTGTAACTGAGCTACAATCCAGGAGAGGTGAACTGGCACCCCGAGGGGTGACCCTGGTAAAGCTCTCCCCTGTTCTCAGTGTCATGGACTGCTCCCCTCACAGTTTTTCCCACTGCCAGAATTTCTGGAGTTGGAGCAAAACATCCCTGGTTGCTTTGTTGTGGCTTGTGCAGCTGTTTGTGATGAGGCAAAGACTTTTTTTATTTTTTTTACTTCAAGCTAATGAGTTAATTAGACGTTTAAAATTATTTTCAGCCTGGTTTAGTTTGTGTCCAGAGGCCACAGGAAGAAGTGTTTGGAAATCAATTTATTGGCTGACAATTAGCCTTCAGCCTCAGGGGTAAGCAAAGTTCACCCATTCAGAGGCTTGGCAAGTTCCCCTGTGCCCAGTTACTCTTCCAACTCTTTTTTTTGTTGCTGTCTCAAGATTTAGGTGGGTTTTCTTCTGGTCTTGTCAATTAAGGTCTCGGAGTATTGTGCTTGTACTTGTGATCCTGTGAAGATGCCTTTGGAAAGAAGGGGCATTTCCTTGTTTTTGAGCAAGATCTCCATTTAGAATAATGGGGTTTTTTTTCCTTGTTAGGTCCCTCCATGGTAGCTTTGCTATGCCCTCAGCCCTCAGTGTGTCAGTCACTGGCCCTATTCATTGCCAGTCAGGGCTTACTGTCCAGTTTTGGTATCAGTGACACAACTGGTAACCTCATCCACATGTCTGAAGTATCTGTAAATTATTCAACACAGTCAAATCACCATTTTAAAAAGTGTTTTGAAGCCTTAAACTCTCCCTGGTGGATATTTTCCTCTGGCATTCTAATTATCTAAAATTGTCTATAAGTGCAAACATAAACATGATCCTGTCAGCTCTGAGTTCCTGATTTTGATGAGCCTCTCTTGAGTAGAAGAGAATGGATTTCTGGGTCAACCAAAAATGAGTAAATCAAGATCAGCTGAGAAAAACTTTTAATATGGTGTCCATAATGTCTTGAGCTCTCTAGGCATACTTTGAGTTGTTGGTTTAAAAAAAAAAACCCAGTCAAACAACCCTCTCCCCCCAATCTGTTACTGGGTTTTGCTTTTATCAGTCTGTAGAAGTCCTAAATCACAGGAGTCTGTTACAGTGTCATTTATAGCAATACAAATGCAGGGAATAATATTTTCACATGTATCTTTCATTTATTAGCACATGGAAACTTGTGAAATGCATGAAGGAATAGAGTTGCTGTAGAAAAGGAGGTTAAATGCTTCTGCTACAGAGCAAGAAGAGAAGCAAAGATCTGTATTTGTAGGGTATTTGTAGATTCCAAAGTAAGCTTGGCATGGGAAAGGTAAGGAAATGATTGCAGCAAGCTGGCATGGATCAGGAACAGGGAGCAATTGGCAAGGGATCAGTCTCAGGAACTGGTAAACTGGCAAAATAATCCCCAGAGGAACCTGTGAGTGTGAATCCTTTCAGAGTTTAATATTTTGGGGTGCTTTTGTCTTTATTGACTTTGATTCTATATATATTCTAAGATAATTTTTTTAAGTGTGCTGTTTTACAGCTACTTTATGTGGGGTTAGTCCTTTTCTGGTACAGAGTTGGGGAAAATGGACTGTGCTGTGTGTGCAGCAATTCTCAGAGGTCCTATTTAAGCTGGATATACCTCAGTAGCTTTGGTAATGCTTTACCCTGAAAAACACTGTCCTTTTTGGATGGTTTTTGTTTTCTGTTTTGTTGTTTGGGATTTTTTTCCCTGTCCCCAAGTTTGAGTTCTAGGCTGGATAAGGGAAGGTTATTGAAATTAGACTCAAAATTACAGTAAACAACAGGGCAATAAAAGCCTTTACATCATTAGGTGATGATGATTCATGACTGTTAAGAAACACAAAAAAGTTCTAGATCCATTAGAATGAGAAGTAGATTGATTGCTCATAACATAATGTTAGGAAAATCCAACTACGCTGACCTCTGAATCAGCAGGGAGTGTTACTCAGCTGTAATACAGCACTTAAATTCTCAAGTAGCTAATTAACAGAAATTTTATTTTCCTCTCCAGTGAAATCCAGAATGCTGTTGAAGAAAAGAAATAGATTTTAACTCAATTCTGGTCTTTCTTGTTTCATCTAATAACTCAGTGTCTCAAAACAGGGCCTTGACTGTTTTAATCAAGGCTACTTTTTTGATTCCTCCAGGAAATTGCTTTTGGTCTTGGTATTAAACTGTCACTGATGTGCTACTTTAGCACCCCATAAAGGAAGTAAACATTTGTCTTGCAGTAACTGGTGAGAGTCTGGGAGTGCCAGCTGGGCATTCCTTGGAAAGGAAAGGGAACTTGAAGGGAGCAAGAGAACTTTCCTCATCTTTACCCGAGAGGTACCTTAACATATTCATCACTAATTAGAGAAATGTAACGATCTGAGAACTTCACTCCCTCCTCCTATCACTGAGTCTCAAAGCATATGAAGTATCTCAGTTATTTCCTAGGTATGAAAGCAAGAGGATAGTGGCCAGTTGTATGAAAATGTAAATGCTGCACCAGTTCAACAATTGCACACTCCAAATAGGAGTGCAAAGGATGCTCAGCTGTCCTGGGCTGATTGGTTTAAGTTATTGACCAAACCCTGTTACTGAATGAACTACTTCATCAATTAGTGCTAAGTGGATACCAGAGGGGTTTGGAGGAGCTGAAAAGACCTCATTCCACCTATGGTCTCTGAATGTGTGACCTCCTGCTATCTACTCATGTTTTCCTACTCCCTGTGTATGGTCTTGTTCCACAGCAAAGATGAGGTGTGCTGGTTTAAAGTTAAACCGGCAGGAGAAACGAATCCAACTCAGAATGGGATTGCAAGTCAGAATAACAATTAAAAAGATCACAATAAATACACTGAGACAGAAGGAAAATCCATTTGACCCACAAAAGCAGATGTGCAGCCCAGCCCAGTGGGGCACGAGCAGAATGGAGCTCACCAAACCCTGTGCTGAGCACCACGTGGGGCCCCCTGAGTGCAGGGTAAAGAGAAAGAAGAAACCTGCTGGTGAGGATGATGGTCAGTCTGGTCAACAGTGGCAGCCACAGTCCTGGTGAGGCTCTGCTCCTCCTCTGGATCTGACCAGAGATCCCAGTCCCAAAACCCCAAGCTTACCTCTGCTTGGGCTCAGATGGGAATGCCCAGTTCCTCCCCCAGGGTGGGGAGTTTCACAATGGGTGATTTACTCTGTGAGGTCAATCCTGGCATTTTTTTGGCATCCCTGATGGCCCATGAGCAGACATGACCCCTCAGGTGGGTGTGAAGGTGCTGGTGGCTCCCTGGAGGGGAGTTCTCACACCTGAGTCATTGGTGTGAAGACAGGAGAACTTCCTTACCTCACAGAAGTTCCCAAACATCCCCCTGTGCCCTGAGGGGTGGGGTGTGCCCTGGGCAGCTGCTGCCAATGGGCCATGGTGAGCAGTTGATGAGAAAAATGACATGGAGGGTTTAGAATCCACACCCACCCAGTGACAAACTGGGCCTGGATACCATAACCAGGACATGAGGGAACTTGCACTCCAAATAAACACCATGAAGCTGCTATATCATGAAATACAGGAGCCATCCTGCTAAGCCGGTCTGGGCTCTGGGAAGTCCATCAGCTGATGACCCCAGATCTGTCAGATGTGATGTGAAGCAAGAGGAGCCTGTCATTCGGGCAGCTGCACAAGCTTAGGGTGCAACCAAACCAGTTTGAGCCAAGGGACAGGTGCAGATGTGTCTGTGGAGGGCTCAGCAATTGCATTTGAGTGCAGCAGGTTGGAGAGGCATATTTTGTTTGCAGAAAGTTTAGATCCTGCTGGATAGGAGTAAAATCTCATTTCTTGCTACAAAATGAAGATTGCAGGCAAGTGCACCAAGTAGGGTGCCTCTGAAGCACCTTATGGAACCCAGCACCCCCTCCAGCTGTCTCCAGGGCACGCTGCAGTTCCGCCCCTGAGCTCCAGCACTGCTGCTGTGCAACCACAGGAACTCTGGGCCCAGCATTTCTGGAGCTTCTTTGATCCCTTCCTTGGATCAGAGCTGTTGTTCAGATGGAATACTGGGAGGCACTGATTTATAGTGGTGTTAGGAATTGCTTGAAGCAACAGCTCTGGCTGTCGCTCTCTCCTACAATCTTCTGGGATAACTTCTCATGCCCAGACTACTGTGTAAACATTTTTGAAGGGAACATCCATCACTCCTCACTTATTTTGGTGTCACTAGACACTTTTTTTGTTTTTAAAAGGCAAGCTATATATCCTAGTAATTAATTAGAATCTATTTAAATCTTAAAACATTGGGAATTTATTAAACTTGGTGCATGTCCTGTATCATGACATCATAGTATGGACTTTACCAGCATTTTCCAGTTTATAGTACCCCAATTGGCTTTTGTTTTAAGCTGAAATTTCACTCTATTTGAACTTTCAAATAGTCTCCTAAAGTTATACTTCAGAATTCATGTAGATGCAATGTCATATGCAGTGTCTTCATAAATAACAGCAGTGATGCTATTAAATATTTATATTGTATGAAATGTATCATAATTTTGCCCTAAATTTGATAAACAGAGTGCTTTTATTTTTAAGTGCAGAGAGGAACAAGTATTTCTAAGGAACACCCAGCACAATTTTGCCTCCAGATTGCTGCTCTTCATCATTAACAAATGAACCAATATTGTCTCAGTAACTGAAGAACTATGATACGTTAACAAGAAAACATGAAAATAATGTGAGGGTTTGGGTATTTTGTTAGGGTTTTCATCAAAAATAAGAATTCTGGATTACCTCCAGTGCCTGATGCTTACAATTTCAGCTAGTTATTTTGACTCAGTGTGATGAGTAGATGCAGTTTAAGGCTGAGACATGTGCAAGATAAGCCATGTTTTCCATCCTTAGTTCTTTCTAATAACAAATCTGAAGACAGCACACACACAGGTCCTATTCAAACATTCTTCTTCCTGACTGGTTTAGGGGGTGAGGTTGGATCCCTTGGTGGCTCAACAAGTGGCTTCAAAAGGAAAGTCAGAATATTCTGACAATATAGCCAATGAGGGTACCTCGTTCATCCACTTAATTTGTGTTTGCTGTCTCCTTTGGGGGGGCTGTTTCTGGAAGGTTTCCCAGTCTCTTCTTGCTGAGATGTCTGTGGGTTGTCAGTAACAATTGGTTTAGATTTCATGTATGTATTTAAGTCTTATCAGGAGTTACAAATCATGTTTTTATTACGCCAAACTTTGATTTATGACTACAAAAAAACCCCCACATTTAAAATGAGAGGAAAAAAATGTCTAGGCAGGAAGTCTGTGAAGACAGAATGGTCAACAGCTGTTGGCCAAATCCTGGAGCATGACAGGAATTAGGAGGGCCAATTTCTGATGGCCAAAATTGGTTTTAAGAAGTTCTGTCCATCAGCACAGCAGAGAAACAGGACTCTTTCAGCTCTAATTAGTTGCTTCAGTTTAAGAGACAAGCAGATGTCTTAATCTGACAGGAGTTGGTTACTTCCATGACCACAAGAGGAGATGGGGTTTTTTTCAGCTTGCCAATTCCAACACCTGTTGTGCCAAATTGAACATCATTCAGTGAGGGATTACTAATAGCTAGTTCCTTCTGCAGGTAAGTTTTTCTTATAAGAGTGATTTATCTGAGGACATCAAATCCTCAGCTGAAAGATGTGTGTGAATAATGAATGTGTAACATGTGTCTAATCTAGTTTGAACTCAGTGTTTTGAAAGAAAACACCACAACACTTTTTTCCCCCAAAGCAGTTACCTCATGACAACATTTAGCCATACAAATGCTCTCTTTCAGACTGTCATTATCATTATTTGGTTTTGACAGGTTTGTTTTTACAGATGTGTCCTTTAGTGATACACTGAGTTAATTTTACTTTGAGGTTTTAGCACTAAACCTGAGCCTTTCAGGAGCTGTGTTTGTTATTCCTCCATAACAATCAAGATGTTCTGAGGATGTCTCTTTGTAAGGCAGATTTTCTTTCCTCGGTCATTCCAAAGCTCCTGCTGTGTGCTTCCTGAATTTGTCACTGTGTGCTGCCACTCCACTCATTCCCTGTGGACCATCTCTGATTCCTAATCCCCTTCCCTCAGTGCTGTGCTGCTCAGGTGAGCAGAGGAAAGGCAGCTGGCTGTTGTGTAGATTGGATCAGGACACACTGGTTTACTTGAAACAGCATTCATGCACTAAGAGGTGAAGCACCAGAGTCTTTCTGTTCCAGTTGTCTCCTGAGCATGAAACTGTGTAGGGCTCTGTGTAACAGCTCTGCTGTTGTGGCATTTGGGGCTCTTCAAGGAGGGATGTAAGAAGACATCAGTCAAACAGCTTGTGCTCGTGGAGCTGTGACACTGTTCTGAGCACAGCCCAAAGCTCTGGGGATGGGATGCACACGGCAGCTCAGACACTACCCTTTCCTTGAGGTAGGAAATACTGAGTCACATCTGAAAGCACTTTACCAGTGTGTTGCAGCATATTGAGCTGCTACAGCTAATTCCTAGAAATTTCCTGCTTCAAAAGAATGCATTTGTAAGACGTGAATTCATGACCCACAGATGGAGTGCTCTGGGACTGAGCTGAGTCAGGGGCTGTGCAGATGCAGAGGAGCTCAAGGTGGGATGTGTGAGCTCACCCAGCCCCTGAGCAAGAGCCGCGGGACGGGGCAGACCTGCAGAAACTCTGTAGCACCACCCCGTGGGTGACGAGTACCCTGTCATTTCTAACTTCAGAATGGACACTCATCAATAGTGAACTGATCTTAAAAAGGTTTGTGGCAGAAGACTAAAGGAACAGCAAATGTAGGAAAAGAACTGCTGTTGGCAGAAGATCAAATGCTGAATTCGTTCCTGGACTTTGTGCTCATCAAAATGCTCCGAAGGGAGCAAGTCTGAGCTGGGAGTGCCCTTTGTGGTGGTGAGAGTGGCTGTTGGAGGCAGGGATTGAAAGGGACTGGGGAAAACTATCTTTTCCCAAAATTCATTGAGCATTGTTGACAACTTGTGATGGATTATTAAATATCTGTGAAGCGGGGTGGTGGTTGTTCACTTATTGTTAGTATCTTGCCAGTCTTTTCCATAAGCTTTGAAAAGCTAAATATCATGTGCTTTCAGTCTGTATAGTATTTTATGTAAAGAAAAAGAATCTTAAATATCTTATATGGTATTACTGTGGTGAGCACTGACCACAAACAGTCTGCACAGAAAGCAATACAATAG
Source organism: Formicarius rufipectus (assembly GCA_013399695.1). Classification (NCBI taxonomy): domain Eukaryota; kingdom Metazoa; phylum Chordata; class Aves; order Passeriformes; family Formicariidae; genus Formicarius; species Formicarius rufipectus. The sequence goes on along the minus strand of VXAU01003238.1, from coordinate 2,517,860 downwards.
GTGAAAAGTTTTATCAGGTCACTGAGTACATAAATTCAAAAACAAGTTGATATTTCTGCCTTTTCCCCTTGTCAAATTGGGAAAAAAATACCTTGGTGGAAAGTGTGAAAAGACCTGGTTAAGATATTGATTTCTAATCTCACAGGTGATGCATTGTTCATTTTAAACTGCACCCTCTTTTTCCTTCCCTCTTTTTCCTTCCCTCTTTTTCCTTCCCTCTTTTTCCTTCCCTCTTTTTCCTTCCCTCTTTTTCCTTCCCTCTTTTTCCTTCCCTCTTTTTCCTTCCCTCTTTTTCCTTCCCTCTTACCAGGGTGGTTTCCAAAGCTAATCCAGATGGATGCTTAAATAACTCTGCAGACTTGTGTTGGCTGGGATTTAAAATGGGCTGCTGCTTTTCTCTGCAATTCAGTGGCACCATGAAGTGACTGTTACTGCAGAGCACTTGAAAATGAGCAAAAGTTCAAGGTTTGTTCTTTGGGTGCCACAATAATGTGTCCAGGTAGGTATTTATTAGTCTGGGCCTAAAACTTTCAGAGTTGACATGGCTGAGAGGCAGGTAATTTAGTTGCAATGAACTTTGAAGATCTTCTTCATGGAATGCTTCAGGTGTTCATTTTCTGACCAGCAGTTGGTAGTGGTGCATTTAGTTGGACGGGTGAACATTGAACTGGCAGTGGAATGATGGTAATGGGGCTTTAACAAAGGAAAATACAACTTTAATAGTTAAAAAATAAAGCGAAAAAGCTACCACCAAAAAAAAAACATCAACCCCCCTCCACTCCATGACCTTTAAAAACTAATTTTTTGTTCCTTGAAAGTATTTGCAGCATGAATAAGAGTAGCCTTAAAGATGTTAGAGTTCTTAATTCTTAAGAAGTTGAAGGAAAATGCCTCCAAGAGTTGAATAAAAGACGAGTAATCAAAAATTACAACCAAAATATTTGCATTAAGCAGATCCAGAGCACTTAAGAGAGATTTTTGGCAATAATTCCATGCAATGGGTCAGGGGGCCTACTACAAAATCCGGGTGTTTCTGTCCCTGTACACTCACGTGATGCCCAAAGTACACAGCTTCCCATATTTCATCATGGATAAACTGTTCTTAGTCTGCACTTTGTAGCTGTGCTGCTCTTTGCAAACATTCTCCGGGATTTCTTGGAGTAGTTTCATTGTTGCCAGAGCACTTGAAAACTTGAAGTGATACTTTGTGTAGTCAACTTCAACAAGAAGAACAAATCTTTCCCTTGATTGCAACACTGAAAACTTTAGGGTTGAGGAAAATAAATCCCTGTAATTATAATGCATATTAATTTGTACGAGTGATCACAGAATTTAAGTTCTTTTTCTGTGAAGGGTTTTGAGGCAGTAATAAGATGATTGAACTAGGATTTCAAAGAGTAATTATCAATTTAGGTTTTGTACAGTTTGCTAGATATAAGGGGAGGATTCTTTCAGCCTCTTCTTTAAGACATGATGGTCAGAATAATAAAAGGACAACCTTGAATCATGAGTTTTGCCAAGATGTCTCTTGCACTTGCTGTCCAGATGATTCCCCTTTAATATTTGTGTACCTGCAGAACACTCTGCTCAGTTTTCCTTTGTGTTCCTGAGTTTTTCACGGGTTTATCTTGGCAAGGGGCCTGTGGAGTCAGAGGATAATGAATTCCTCAGTGTTTTAGCTGTGCTGCAGCACAGAATAAGGCACAGGAGTCACTTGCAGAGGTGGAAGCTCCAGCTCAAATTGCATTGAATTCAGCCTTGCTCCTCTCTTGGAGCTTACCAGCATCTCGAGGTGGCTGGCATGAAGCTGATGAGGAAACTGCAAATTGGTTCAGAGGTCCAACCCCTCCTGATGTGGAATATTCACTGGGGTCCTGTTGCACTGTGAGTCCTCATTTTCAGGAACTTCTGCATCGAAATTGCAGGGGGGCACAAGGTGAAAACGAGGCAGATATTGCAGCACTCAGAGCCTCTTGTGGAACTCACATGGAAACGACTCCCAACTGCACCTTGTTGAACAGCTTGGGGGGGCTGATGGTCAGATGTGAAGGAGTCATATTTGTGCAAGTAACACATGGCAAACTCAGGAGGTTTTGTTTTTAAAATGCAATAGTTTCAATTCCTGTAGAGATGGTTGAATGTGCATGAGAAGCCCTTTGCTCTGAGCATTCTTTTCTATGTGTTTCTCTACCAATACTTTCCTTTTATTTTTAGGGATATTAAACATTTTCTAAGGAAAAATATGAAGTGGAGCAGGACATTATAATCATCCCACATCTCTCTAAAATGGGATAAACAATTTGCCTTTCATCTGAGTTTTNCTTCAATAACACTTTTTTTTTTTTGTCAAATCAATCAAATCAGACACACAGAATGAAACAACACATTGGCAACAGCTCAGAATTATAGACCAGCTTGTTCTGGTAAGGAAATGATAAATATCAGCTCAGGAAAACTGCATGTGAGCCCCTGACTACCTGAACTGAATTTCTTACTTGCTAATAGGTTTAAATGCACGCTTAGGAAAGAGGTGTTGGCAGTGACCAAGTAATTGCTGAGTGACATGCAGAGATGCTCTGGCACTACTGGAAATGTCCTTCTGAAATGTCCATGAAGTCAGGGCCTTGGAATGCCAGTGAGGACAAACACACGGAAGGGGCACCTTGCAGTTTAATTTGAGTGCTGCCTCAAAATAGCCACCCCTAAAAAAGGCACATTTCCTGCTGCCTTTATGTGGACATGGTAAATTGGGCATCACTGAAATGTGATGGCAGGCTCTGCAGAAACGTTTGTGATGGTAACAGCTCGAGCTGGCTTGCCTGGAAGGATTCTTAGGAGAAAAAGCCACTGCCATAATAGCAACCAGATTGGATGGGAATCTCAACATGTGTAACCTAGAGCAGGACTTTGAAATCAGCCTGTATTTTTCACATATTTTAGGAGTTGATATTAGCTGGACACTGTAAGAGGGACGGGGAGGGATAAGTAAAGATAATATTGAGTTTTAATAATGGAAGTCAATACCATAACATTGAAAATAACCAGCCAGAGTTCTTGGCCTTTTACACTTGGGCATTAATGATTCATGTCCCAAGCAACAGACCTAAGGTGTGAGTAACCAGTGATGTCAATCATAAATGCAGTCAGATGTTTGACTGTATTCCAGCTGTGGCTGTGGTGTTCTGATAAAACAGAAAACCCACACGAAAACCAACACCCTCTTCTACCCTATGAGTTGGCCTTTCCCCCTGCATGTTTATTCTGCCTAATTACGCTGAGAAGATCTCCAATCCAAAATTCTGAAGTGAACAGTTTAGATTTCCAAATGAAACTCCAAAGTCTTTGGCATTTGCTTAATCTGTCTCCTGGCTGCTTTGGGTTCTAGAGATGCTACTTCAATAATTAGCTTGTTAGAAAAACTCCCACTAACCAGATAAAATTGTATTTGATGCACTTGAACCCATTCCAGGCTGCCTGTTTACAAAAGAGGAATTCTGTCCTAATTCCTAATTACTTACATTTTGGCACAATGAAACTGTTTTACAACACGAAAATGGTGGAGAAATCTGCATCATAAATTGATCAGGAGTGAGGAGGAATCCAGGCTTCCTACAGCACCTACTTTGCACTTTCTTAGTTCTTCTTAATATCTAGCAACAGAATAACTCCAGTGCTTCTTTTTTGTGGCCATATATTTTGGATTTCTACCCAAGTGAAAAGATAACTCACTGTTGTTCCCTCAAATCTTAACTGTTCAATGCTTGTTTAGTCACTTGTCTTGATTTACAGTCTCCTGTTCCATCTTCCTTAGAGTTAAACACCAAGCCCACGTGGACCAGCTGGCATTTTGTACCGACCACCTGGAGCAGAATAAAGACAAAGCTGTAGTGGCACAAACAGCCCTAAACTGGGAGCTGTGCACTGCCCCAGACTGGCTGTTTGTCAGAGCTGAGCTGTGTTCCCTGAAACACAAACTGGTTGTGGATGGGATGGGAGGCATGGACCCTGCAAAATGGGACCAAAATTGCCACTGCCAGTACAAAATGAGGCAGACAGTGAATTAAAAATCAGGCTGACAGTGCAAGTGAAAGCAGTGGTTGGAAGCTGTAAGTATTTGTTTGAGCCTGACAGCGGTTGTGGAGCAAAAATGCTGTTGCCAGACATTTAGCAGCTGTATTGAAACTTAAATATTTGGTTGACCACCACAAGATAAACAGGTGTTTTGGGTTTTTTTGTAAGAACCATTTAATGCTCAGCTGATTCCATGACACCAGGGGTACCCTCAGTCCAGGTTTTGTCTCCCATTTTCAGCAAACTAACCTGATGGTACAATGACTCTTCAAATAACTGGGGCATTACTTACTTGGCTTCCTCAAGCACAAACCCCAACCCACACAAGTATATGAAGTTACTCTCCAATAACCTGCACAAAGGCAATTGAGTGGACTGTCATTGAAAAGGGAGGGGGTTTATTTTCAGGAAAAAAAGAAAAGGGGGTGGGGGAAAGGTTGCTTTATAACAAAATTATGTCTTGGAAATAGGATCTTGGGCAAGTGTGCAGTGAGTGTGTACAAACTGCTTTCATTTCATTATTATCATTACCAGTTTTGCATAAATCTGACTGGGGTTGAGTTTGTTGTTTGGGTCATTTCATTTGTCCTGATCTTGTGTGTATATTGCATTTAGAGTAACCAGCAGCTACTAATTCTAACCTATTGGGCTGTATTAACTAATGTGACTTTCTTTATATTTTTCTAGTCAAAACCTCCACTTTTATTTCTAAAGATACATGAAAACTGAATCATGACCTTTACTAAAATGATTTCCTGTCTTAGCCCTTTATTGTGAGGATAATGTTCTGGTAGAGGACAAATATGTTTTCTGTACAACATCTTAGGAAAGAATTCCATCTGTGATGTGAATTTTGCTCATCCACATTCTTAAAAGCAGATGATGGTATATGACAGACAATAAAGCAGGCACAAGGTCCACTAAATGACATTTTAAAGTAAGGGAACAATAAAGTAAATTTCTTAGACTATTCTTAGTGAGAAAGTAATCTACAACAGCATCAGATTTTATATATAATTACAATTCTAAGACATTCCTCAAGCTTGGAAATCATCCTGGCTGTAAAACTGGGTTTTAGAGTCACTCTAGGTTGAATTGGCATTTTGGCACTCAGTGACAATTTTTTTTCGCTAATAATGTGAAGGAGTAAAATGTTAATTGCATAAATCCTCTTTTGGTAATTTGTGTTGTTTGTGAGGAGAATTGTCGAGGGGGAATCATACAATGGGTCAGAACCTCTTGAAGAGAAAATGATGGAAGGAATATCAGATGATGGAATCCTGAGACTTCACATATAAAGTGATATAATTTCAGGATTTTTCTCTTCTTTCTTCTATGGTGACAGTGAAAGATGACATGAAATGTGTTTGAATTCAGAGCTACCAGACACAATAGATGCACCACCTGTTGGAGTTCTCAGGAAGCTGTTTCAGGGGTAGGATCCCGGCATGTAATTAGAACTTTGTAGCCCCTGGTGCTGCAGTTTGGAGAGGGATTGTAACACTCCTGCGTTAGTGGGATTACTTTAATTTGCACCAGTGAACCAATGACTGTCATTTTTTGCAGTGAAAGGTCTTTGCTGGGCTGGGAGATTTTGATTCCTGGCCTTGTTACTTCATTACAGTTTCTTTCCCCTTGTCTTATTCCGTATTTTAATCTGTTTTGAGTGAGAAAAGTGCGTCTTAGTCACCCGGAACTGCTTTTGTGGACCATAACTTGGAGCCTCTGAGCCCAAAATGCCAGAGGTTGGGTGTTCCCACCAGCCTGGGTGTGTCTGACAGGGTCAGGGTTTCTTTTAACCCTCTAGAGCAAGGTGCACTGTAACTGTAGCCACCAGAAAGAACAGCTTTGTTTCCTAAATTTGTTCTTTTGTTTTCATGTTTGACATATTTGTTAAAGGACACTGTTTTGCTTTAAAAACAATGTTTCTAGGCCGTTTCCAGTGACTTCTCTTGAGAAAAGACAACCATAACCACAAGGCAGTCTGTTTTTTCGGGGTCAGATACCTTATCTGCCAATCTTTTTATCACCAGGGACGTTGTTAACATTTAGGGCTTTCACTGTTACTTTTCAAATGGTTCAACTCTTTTAACATTTCAAAAGACTGAGCAGATCAGTCTTGTTGTATCTGAAAGTGGAAACGAGTTTAAGTAACTCTTTGGAGTCTCTTGTGTGCATTGACTTCATTAAATCAGCAGCTTTTGGCTTTCCAATTAGCAACCCTATTGGACCCAGGCTGCTCCTGTTCCAATGGATTTAATAATCATCTGTGGGAAGTGAATGATGGAGCTTGAGAACTTCAATTCCAATACTTAGCAAAACCTCACAGTGGTTATTCCGTTTTCTTTCCAAGTACTGGCTTGGAAGAAACCACGTGAGAGAACCTGTGCAGTCTAAAAATGGGACAAGCCCTTTCTGCTCTGCCCACTGTGGCTGGTCACTGCGTTGTCCTGGTGGTTATGGGTTCATTGGGAAATTCCTTGTACTCTTTATTTTTCTCCTCTGGAGGATGGGAATGTGGACTTGAATAGTCCAAGCGAGAAAACAATGAACAAAATGTATGAACTAGATAGGCAAAGCTTTTGAAGTGAAAAATTCAATAAAACACTTTCAGATCTTTCTTTCTTTGACTTTCCAAATCTTTCATAAAGTGTGCAGAGCAGATACTGAAGAGTACCACTAAAAATACTATTCTGCAGCTGTCCAGATCAATGTACATACATATGTAAGCACTTACAGGGAAAAGTTGGAATTTTTTCTAGTACTTTGCTTTCAATTACCATATCTATTAAAGACATCCATAAGGGAAGAAAATTTTCTACTGTCAAAGACCACAGAATGTTCACATTAATAAAACATTGCATATTTACAAAATACTTCTAGTTCTTTAAATTTAATGTAGACTTTAACTTAGACAGAAAAATAATACTTGAAACATGCTTTGTAAAGCTCAGACTGCTCTCTGACTTTGTGTGTATTATAAATCTTTATAAACTAGTAAATGGAGGGGCCAGAAGGTTGACTTGCCAAGGTCATAGCCTCTAAGTAACAGACAAACAAAATCCAGGTTTTCTGGTTCCTGCTTTAAGCACTGGATATTTCCTCTCTGGACTCCAAAGAATTTTTTAATGTGAATGTGTTGGTGGAACAGGGATTTAGCTGCCTCATCTTGTGCAGAACATACTTTTAAACTTCTAAGGTTATTGAAAACTTTCCAATGTCAGGGTTAGGGAAGCACTACCTTATGAATAGATAGAGAACCTCTGATGCCAGCTTATGCTAAATGTCATTTTAACTTCTGTTGCTGCATCTTTGAAGCAAAAATTCTGGGAAGCCACTTATTCTTCAGAACCAGACAGTTCTTGACACTTTGAGGACTGTGAACCATCCCCAGGGTGAGGTAATGGAGCATCTCACACTGTGGCAATGGCATTACTTATTGTATGTTCAAGTGCCAATAACATTTAATCACAATACAGAAGTGGTTAATAACAGTTCTGAAGGCTTTATTTTCTCCAAAGCTGCTAAGACTTTCAAATGAGCTCTGTCCTTCAAGAAAGTGTAAGGTAATAAGTACTTTTTCCACACAAAAAGGCCTTATTTAGGGTAATAGGTATATATTGCCTAATTCCTTTGATTTGGGTTTCAAACTGAGGAATGAGTGACATATTGAAAAATATAAATAATTATGAAGCTGACACTCTCTATCTAAAGCATTACTTTGTCTCAAAGTATTGAGGTTTTAGTTCTTGTCCAAGAGCAGTATTGACTTCTGGTCTTACAGCTCTGAGAACTTTGGCATTTAATACACTTCAGTGGCTGAAGCCTTTATTTGAATTTATACCTATGATTCTGCCACTTGAATTGTTTGGGGTTTTTAACAACTGCTGGTGTAGACAGCTGTGAATAATGAATTATGATGCCTGGAATTAAAATAAACAACAAAGAACCCCCCTAAATGTCATCTGATGCAGAATCTCTCAGAATTGCTTAATGTCAGTCTCAGGCTGAAACAAAACAAGCTCAAGCTGAGGAAATACTGTTTCAAACAGCAGTGAAGGTCACAGTATAAGTTTTGTCTCTCCCATTTCTCCTCTAACTGTGGTCAAAACCTGCTATGCCCTGTATCAAAAGTAACACCCTTAAGCCTGAAAGGATGCCTGACTGTGACCTCTTTAACACTTATGGAATACATAAAAGTCTAAAATTATTTCTGCTTCCCAACTGATTCTGTACTTCCTTACAGAAGTATTATATTCCTTGTAACCAGAATGAAATATCTGGAGTATTGCCTGCCATGTGCAAGCTGTGTTCTTATTGCTTAGAGACGTCAAGATCAAAATCTCATCTCTTGGGTAGATACTGTGTGGTTAAAGCACATAGTAGCAGGCCTTGGTTTAGGGTTTTTTTTCTCCTTTAGTGTTTCATTTACTTAAATGCTGAGCAAGATGTGGAAGAAGCTGTAGAAAGTTGTGTGCACATGTGAACTGAGACAGAGGTAACTCAATAGTTAATGCTCTGGAGCTGAGGGAGTATATGGCACAGGAGGTAGCAGAGGGATACGGCATGGAAGGCTTTTTAGCTTCTTTTGTATGATACAAATCTAATATAGAAGAACCTAATTTAATTTACGAAGCTTTTAGTGGAACTACTTTTTGTTTACTTCATAAGCTGTAATTTAAAATTCTTTAACACATTTCAAATGCTTTCAGCAGCAGTGAAGGCGCCTGGTCCCAGGTCAGTGTTGGTCAATTAGCTTTCTGCAGCTTCCTAGCTTGACTTTGACTACCTGAGCAATAGGATATGAGGAATTGGATAAAGGAGCAAGTGGATTCAGTACCATCCATTATTAGAATGAAACCAGCAGAAGAAACTGATTCCAAATTTCAAGGACAAGTAATTCCATCTCATCTAAGCAAGAGAGAAAATAAATGGTTTAAGCCTAATTTGTGATCTTGTACATAGTTACTATACACAGGAGTACTGCTCTAAGTGGAAGAAACCCCATTTGCACTCTTTGCTGCTCAAACTTGCTGCTTTTTTGGTGTGCTGTGTGGTGATTGTGTGCCAGAGGGACACAGTTCCATAACCATTGTTCCATGGAGTCATCTTTGGAATTACCACAGAGGGGATGGATTGATGAGCTGAGGTTTGCAGGCTGCTGATACTCATGGATTTAACCCGTTTGAGGCTCCTGTCCATTGTTAGAGTTTCTAATCCTTTTGATGCTTCCTAATAAGTAGTAGCCCTCAGTAGTGTCTTAGATCTGATGGCTGTTCTCATTTTACAGCTGGACGATTTTAAAAGCAGCTCATGCTTATTTCAATAAGCTTAATATTTAAAAACAAAAGCACAGGTGGAAACGTTGTTTGCTCAGCTTAACACATTTTTAACAAAGAAAACAAACCCTTGTTTACCCAGCTAACAAAAACAATTACCGTGAAAACATCTTTATAAAAGCTATTATTCAGTGTTTAATCGAGAATTAATTTTCCTTTGAAACAGGGGTAGATAACACTGATATATTTACAAAACCTGTGTCGTTAAACCTCTGAGGGCTCAAAAACCGGGAGTGAACAACACCGTTAATTTGCTCTAGTTTTCCTACTGGATATATTTACTGTCGTTTCGAACGCTCATTTTAAAATCCCCGCGGCTCAAATTTCACCTTTCCAAAGGACCTGTGTGCAAGAGGTGAACGATCTCCTTGGGCAGGAGACGGGGCTGGCAGAGCTCCCGACCACGAGAGGGCACCGCGACACCGGCTGTGCGAGCGCGGGGGGCGCGGCCCGGCCCAGAGCGAGCGGGAACCGCCGGGACAGCATCATCGGCAATATCGCCGACAGCATCAGCGACAGCCTCGCCGACTCTATCGCCGGCAGCATCGCCGGCTGTATCACCGACGGCATCGCCGAGCGCTCCGAAACACGCCGCAATATCGACACGTGTCATACTAAACCTATTTCTGGCGTCTAATAAAAAGCAAGTTCGAATTCCGCAGCATTGACAGGGTACCCGAGCGTAGCTTTATGTCCTTTTTAGGAGAGGCTTTAACTCGGTGTGTGTCATCGCTGCCCACATGATTGCAGCAGTGGCTTTAAAATGAGGCGGGGTTTGAGCTCGGCGTGTTTGAAATGCTCACATCAGCCTGGTCATGTGAGGGAGCCTTAAATGATGTGTCAGATGTGCTTGAGAGCTCCTCTTAGAGCTGTACAGGGAGTCTTGTGATAAGACTCAAGGCTTGATTTCTTTGAAGTGATCGAAATTAGTCATTTCCTCTCTACCCTCCTGGTTCCTGCTGGTGTGATGGTGGAGGTTTTGCAGTTAGTCCTGCAGCATGGGCTTCTCTGATGGCCTCTCGTTGCTTGAACCTGAGTACCCTATGTTTGCCTTCCTTTACTGGGTCTATTTTTTGCCCATAAACTTTCAGACTTCAGGACCCCATTCAGCTGACCAGTTCCCATCGGACCTCTAGACAACTGACTATTGTGCATTCAAAAAGTATGAGCATTTGGGAGCCATCAGCTGAGTTCACATGTGCAGGCCACATGGACACCACCAGTGCAGGGTGTCCTGTGTTCCTCAGACGTGTCTCACTTCCTACCCAGCGTGTGCACATGCAAAACTGCCTGGGAAGTCCCTGACAAGAAGCTTAGTGACGTTATGGATGCCACAACATGTAATTTGTCTTGAAATTAACTGCAGAAACTTCTGCTTGCATGTTTTGTGAAGAATGTGTTGGAAGTTCAAAATTGTCTATAAAAAGGGGGTTTCTTTCACTTAGTTTCCCCCCAGGCAGGTCTGGTTCTGCCCACCCTGCTCCCAGAGCTCAGCTCTCCTTGACTGTGAGTGGTGGCAAGGTGGAGGTGTTGGTGGAGTCTGGAAGGATGTCGGCTGTGGGTTCAAGAGAGAAGACAGTTACAGGAGTGCTTAGGAGGCAGCACTGCTTGAATGAAGATACACTCAACATCTGCTTAGTAAATGTTCTCCCATGCTAAGAGGAACACACAAAGCTACTCTTTTATTCTTACTTGAAAAGCAAATAGATTAGATAAAAGCACAGTCACTTTCCAAACTGATGCAAAGATGTCCTAAGTACTGAGGTACTCATTTTCTAAGAGAAACAATGATATTTCTTATTGAAGAAGCAGAAGGCAATATTTAAATCCCTGCTGAGCAGACAGCACACCTTTGATAGCGATCTTGTTTGTAAGGGGTTTTACATATATGGAAATGTTGGTAGTGTCTAATACTTGAGGAAATAGTATAGATAAAAGCTGTCCAGCTTTAGACAGCTCCTAAAAATAACTTGTCTAAGTGGGCATAAACACAAATAAGAAACACTTTATATATTCAAATAATTTATTTCTCTGTAGTTTTGTGGAACACATACAATGCTGACCTCTGCCAGCTCCATCCAAAGACATGATCAGTGACTTGCTTGCAGTCTCTGGCAATTGCAGAGAGCCAGAAGCCATAGTACGTGTGTGAGGAAAAACCAGCAAAGACTCTGCTTCAGCTTCACTGTGGCTTGTCCTGAGGTTATGTGCACACCTCCTTTAAAGAGCTATTTTAACTGGAAGAGAGCAAAACATGCCTCTTAGTTTTTATAACAATTAAATACATTTCAAGGATAGGCTTGGGTTTTGGTTCATCTGTTTTTCTGCCACTTGTTCTGGTTTGATTGTCTTTTCCAGGGAAACGCTGTGAGGGATTAGCAGTGAAGTACAGAATATGCTGACTGCCTTGGATGACAGTGTTGAAGAGGTTTTAGGGGGTTTATTTCATCATTTCTTAGAATTTCAAATTCATCACTGACAAGCAGTTATAAAAAAATACTATCAGCAATGTTTCTATGACCTGTAATCACATTTATGTATTATCCAACCACTACTGTCCCTCCATCCTGAGGTGAGGGGTGTGCTCCTCTTCTCCTTATGGCCATCTTTGTAGCTGGGAAGATGATCTCTAGTAAACTAGAGCAGGAAACAAGCCTTTCTTTGGAATGATGTTTCCTGGCTGCCAAGGAAAGTTAGGTTCCAACAAAAGTATTTTCCCTGCTCTGCAGAGCTGAGGGCGGACACCGGCAGTCTGTGTGGAGGAGACTGCAGAGCTTTCGCAGTGCTTTGTCTTCCTAAGCAGTGTCTTTTCTGTCTGGCCTGCTCTGAACCAGCAGGTCCTTGTTCCAGAGCTGATCTCTTGTAGGCTAACACTTGATGGAGGGTTCTTGCCTCAGAATAGCTAGTGCTGAGTGTCAGTGACATGCCTGGAGCTGGCTGGGCTTTTGCCCTCTCGAGAGGGACACGGTTCAGGCCCCTCTGGTTATCACTGTGATTTTGGGCACTGTAGGGCTGGAGAGTGCTTTGCTGTGGCTTGGGCCCCTTCTTCATGTGTTTATGTTGGTGGTTAAAGTTGTCTTCCTCTGCCTTTTTGCTCCAGGAAAGGAAATGTTAATTTGGGGGTCCAGGCAGAATGGCACACACCTTCTTGAACTTTTGGATTCTTCGGGTTTGAGAGTTTTGGGGGATAGTGTTTTCTAATCTCCCCTGAAGCAGCATAAAGCAGCCACTTGAAGGGGTGACAGCTGAGTCCCTCTAGGCATTTTCAAAGCTTGTGTCACTTGCCACTGAGCCTTCACATGTTGGGTACTGCTATAAAAGGGTCACTTATCTGAGCTTTGAGATTCTCTGGAAGTGATTCAATCGTATGGCTTGATCAAAATGGTTTCTGTGTACAAATACAATTTTTCCTGTAAATAATTCACCCTAAATGAGAGAAATCACTTTCTTGCTTTTTCAGACAAAGATCAGGAGAGGTGAAGGTTAACTTGTGGTCTTGCTTGTGCTTTTTGGTAAATTTTCCTTCACAGGGCAATGCTCACTAGTCAAGCCCTTGCTTGTTGGAGAAGGCAGTAGATAAGTAACTGCTTTTCTGGCTGTAAAGGAGGACACTCCACTGCTTTGGGCAAAATCAGCTATCCAGGTGGGCAGGAATGCCTTAGGTAATTCCTAAGTTCAGTAATCCAAACAATGAAGAAAAGGTTGCTAGAAAAGAACAGGTATTTAGAATGTGCAACTGCATGGCTGTGTCCATATCTTGTGGTGAATATCTTACACTGGTGCTTTTCCTAAAAGCCTGTCACTTAAAATACTAAGTGGTTATGTTTGTAGGAAAAAAACCCAAACAAAACAAAAAAAAACCCCAAAACAAGACCCAGGACTTGAGTCTTAACATAACTTAGCCTGGTGAAATCTTTGGAGAGTTCTGAGAAGTTTGTGCTTGTGTTGACCATGATTCTTGTTGAACACTTTTCCCTTCCTTACAGGCTCAGAGCCTGGACTCCCACAGTCATGGACCCCAAGCTTGTGATGTAGATAAAGAACAGATCACCCATGTTCTCAAGTACGTTAGGCATAAACATATATTTTGAACTATTTTTAAGTGTGCAAAAGAAAGAACAAGGTGTATCATAGCGGGCAGGTTTTCATGATGTGCATACTCCACCTTCATTTTGTCAGGAGACCTCTGTGTGTGGTGAACTACAGGGAAGATCCTTCATGCTAACAACCCAGGACACTTAAAAAATGCTTTTTTGTGCACCTCCCAGCACTTGCAATTTTCCAAGCAACCTCTAACCACTGTAAGATTTTTAGAGTGTGCTGCATTTTTTTGGTCCACCTTAGGTAAGATGTTCTGAGCCTCAAACTGTACCAAACGAGGGTGGGATTATCATGTGCAGCAGCCTGCTTTCTCTTATAGAAAAATTTTGAGTTTTAACTTGGAGCTGAACCTCAGCACTCGAAGCACAGCAGTGACTGTGGTGTGGAGCTTGGGGCAGGAGCTGGTCAGGCTGGGGCAGAAGGGGAGGGACTGGTGCAAGTGAGTTCTGGGAGCATCAATGGCTGAGTTCCCGGTGCAGTAGATGAGGGGGACTTGGCTGCAGTGAAAGTGCCCTGGGAGCCCCGGGGAGGGGGTCCTGGTGGAGGTGCGGGGTCTGGCTGTAGTGGAGGTCTCGGTACAGGTGAGCCCCGGGAGGACGGGCAGAGGTGCCGGTACAGGTGAGTCCCGGGAGGACGGGCAGAGGTGCCGGTACAGGTGAGCCCCGGCCGAGGCGCCGCCGCCGCCGCCAGGGGGTACTCGGGGAGAGCGAACGCGGGGAACAAAAGGAGGCGGCGGGTTCCCCCCAGCCGGAGGTGGGGAACGCGGGGCCGGTTCCCGAGCTCCAGCCCGCACATTCCNGGGCGGCGGGGCCGGCGCTGCCCCCGAAGTTGAGCGGGCGGTGACGTCAGGCCCGGCGGCCAATGGAGCGGAGGGCGGGGGGGCCGCAGGAAAAAAACCCAAACAAACCGACAGCCCTCCAGCCCCGCACCGCCAGCCCCGCATCGCCAGCCATCCAATCCACACCGCCTTCCCCGCCCCGCACGGCCCCGCAGGCGGCAGCCCGGCGGGTGCGGGGGCAGAGCCCGAGGAGGAGCCCCGCAGCCCCCGCCGCGGGTCTACCTGCCCGGCCCAGGTGGGGCGGTGCGGAGCAGAGCGGAGCGGAGGAGGCTGTTTTTGGAGGGTGCCGCCGCCGCTGATGGATGTTTTGTGTGTGTTTGCCTCCGCTCCCGTGGTCTCTTTCATCTGAGGACGCGTCTGGCTCGAGCTCTGTTAAACTATCTGCCTTCTGGTACCGGCTGTAGATAACAGAAAGAAACCCGAGCCCGAAAGGCAATTCCCCACCTTCTTCCACCTAACGTGACCTTCTCGGGCGCCTTTGAAGGTTTGCTGGTGCTCCGGCGATGATGGCAGTGGTGGGTTCCCTTGGGCTGCACTAAGAGCCTCTTGTTTTCTTTTCCCTTTCTCAGAGGCATTTCATCTTTAAGGGCCGGCTGCTCGCGCACACTTTTCTACCCACTGAAGCCCTCAAGAAACCATGTTGTGTGGTGGAAGAAGCGCGTTTCTTTGCCTTGGAACGGTCTTGAGCTTTTGGAGCTCCGGGACTTGGATGCCTGTCGGAGGATGCCCGCATAAATGTACATGTATTGCTTCCAACGTGGATTGTCATGGACTGGGACTCAAAACTGTACCGAGGGATATTCCCAGGAACGCGGAGAGACTGTAAGTAAAAACCGCTAAGGGCTCCTCGAGTACTCGTGGGAACACCTGGGAAGAGTTTCCCAACACCTGCCTATCAGTGCAGAGTACTTAGGAACAGGAGTTTCAGTAATCCAACACGGATTAATGTTTTCAGGAGGGAAGGGGAGGAGCTTTTCGGGTGTTACAGCTATCCTGTCGCTGTGCCTTTTTTAAAAAAACGATCCCTTTCGGAGTTTCACGGGTTTTGTCTCACTGTCCGATGGGGTTTCGCAGTGACTTGCTTGTGATGGGGTTGGAGCCGTACCCGGAGTGCTCCCAGCTGTAATCAGTGTCAGTGCAAACACCAATTTAATACGCAATTAGAAACCTGGGTGTTTTCACCCGGTGGCAGTTTCTCCTTAATTTCTCTGCACGGCGATTTCATCACCATGGCAAAACCGACTGCAGCCATAAACTAATTCAAATAGAGAAGTCACATTAAACAACCTCTGATGTCTGTTTTAAACTGCTGCGGGGAAGCTGCCCATTCAATTTTTAATCTGCTGCAGGGTTTATGATAGTAATGTAACGCTGTGGGGAGCAAGGAGAATAGCGAATGTGTTCGTAGTAATTCCTCTCTATCCTAACTTCTCATGAGTGTTTCGGTTGACTCTTTCTGCTTAATAAGTTTCGAAGGAGAAAGCTGGAAGCAAACTGGAGCTTTCTGCTGGCGTTCTGGCACTCAGTCGGTGCAGAGGACGGCGTCTCTGACGTGGTTAATGCATAGCAGATGGCACATTTCAGAGAGTGCCCGGTGCTAGATATGAAGATGTCCAGAGTGGAATGTTAAACAGAGTTCCAGCCTGGCTCTGCACTGCACTCCACGACTGACCTCGGGGAAGTGCACTCAGTTGTGCCTTATGTGGATTAGCTGATAAGTTAAAATGTTTTTGAACTTGTAAGCAAATGCTGTAGATTATATGGCCTGGCTTCCTGTTTTATTTCCTTCTGGGTCATGGAGTGGGGGAAACTTCAAAATCTTAAGCAGTTTTTTCCTCCAAGGAAGAAAGCTGGATGAGGTTACTAAGCAAACAAAGTTTCTGTGCAAAGAGCACTCCTAAAGGCTAAGTTCTGCCCTGGAATGAAATTTTATAGTATCCTTGGCTGTTTCTTAATGCATTTTATAGTGGTGAGAGCTCTTAAATGATCACGATATGCAGCTTTCTCACTATGCTTCTGCCATCTTTCATGTTTTGTGGCCGTATCAGCCTTTCTTTTAACCCCAGCTGTGTGAGCAATAGTTTTCAGATGTCAGTGCCATAGAAACCTCAACATTTGTGCCTGAAACTGTGTACTCTAAAATTGATGAGTAGCAACCTGGCTGTTTAGAGCCAAAAACACCCCCCCAACCCTGAAACAACACAACCCTCAAGAAACCACGAGCACAGCAGCATTGCCAGGGCAGTCAGAGTGCGTGGGATGACAGGGATGGTTTGTGTGTGCCACTGGTGAGGGGTGTTTGCGTGGTCTTAAGGAAAAAAGGCTCCCATTAAACTTCTAAATTACAGGTTAAAGGGATTCAGTGATTTAGCAAGGTTAGTTGGCCACCTGAGAAGAACTCCAAAATGATAATTTGTTCTTGCTGAGGTTTAGGGGGACTAAATGAACGCTGTTGCCAGGTTTCATTTGCGATAAAGTGCGCAATAAAATGTGGACTTGCCTTGCCTCCTGCAGAAAGCTGAGCCAGAAGAGGAAAGCTCTTGGTCTTGGCATGTTAAGTGTTAAAAAGAATGAAGCAGAGTGTAATCACTGTGCTCTTGGTCTTGTTCTCCTTGGTGTTATTTACAGATTTAAATTTTTGATTAATGGCTGCATAAAGAACAATAGTAGCAATTTCACAATATTCAGTTTGAATATTTAACCTCAGAGATACCACCACTGATAAATATGAAATGGAACAGTGTTGGGTGGTTTATATGGTTAGGTTTTTTTTTAATAGTGTGTTAGTGGAGCATTCAGTGGCTGAAACCTTGTGGAAATAGGATACAGTGCATTGCGTAGTGACACGTTAATCCATATTTCTAAAACATTGTCTTCATTTTTCATTCTGTCAGTCCATTGTGAGCCTCTTACTGTTTTCACAGCATTCACTGACATCTTCATTACAACTGTTTTAAAGCTTGTATCAGTTCTTTCAAAGCTAGATATCTACTCATTGCACTAACTGGAATTTCCTAAGGCAAGTAGTAGAGAAAGACTATTCCTCTGCTCGTGGGTGAAACATCAGTCAGTCGTGGGATATATCAGAGGATCTCATTTTCTCCTGTGGTCCACAGTAACCTGTAACTATTTATGACATAACAGTGGGTTGATGTGTAGCCTTTAACTAGTATGTTTAGCTTGTAAATAAACCCAAATGATTGTATCTGAAGTGACAAAAATATTTTTAATGTCAGACAAGTGTTTACATGTTGGGAAAATCATTTTAGCAAGTGTCTTGATGGCCACACACTAAGTGCCTTTTTAAACTGTTGTGCTCTGGAAAGGTATTTACTTCTTTATGCATTCTCTTGAGCTAAAAATTCCACATACCTGTTCAAGTCGGAAACTTTTTGCTTTAATTAGTAAGGGATCTAATGGAACCACTTAAAATGTTTTGCCACTAAGCTTTTAGAGTTATGTTTGGACAAATGCTATGGATTGTTTGGGCTAGTGGAGCCAAGTTAAATATTATTCAAATTTGTGTTAATATGAAACCAAGAGAAACTGAAAATATAACATTAAGGGAACAATGGGAAATATCTTTAGGGGGAAAGAATTTCTTATTGCAAAGTTCTATTAAATGAACTAGCTTTGATTGCTGATTCTTCATGAGAAATGAGATGCATATTTTTTGCTGAAGGCTTTGAAGGTGCACTTTTTGTAAGGAGTTGTACCTGTGATTTCTATCTTGGAGGAAATCCACAGACTAACCAGTGATCACAAAGAGTTGGTAAACTACCCCCTACTTTTTTTTTTTTTTTAACACAGATTCATCTTTAATAGTAGCTTTGCAAATATAGTAAGTAGTGCTAGATTTGTGCTGCAGTTTACCTTGTTATTACATTCCATGATAGTCTTCTAATTGTGTGGTAGAGATTGAAGCTTTGGCTCAGTTCACTTTCATGAGAAGCTAAAAAGAAGTGAACACAGTGTTGCTGCACAACCAAATTGCTCAGTCTGGACCACATGAGTGGTGAAGGAAACATTTGTCACTTCCAGGAGTAACTTCCAATTATCTTAGTGCTGGAGAAGGAACCCTTGGAATAGTCATGGTCTCACACAGGAAGAGAGACATGAAATTAGGTTTAAGACTTCTCAAATTGCAAACTATGATACTCCACAGAGGCCCTCGAGCAGGGTAGTAGAGCTGACCTTGTGGCTTGTCTTTAGGATTTGCTGATCCACTCCCCATTTGTGAAATAACTTGGCATTCTACAAAAATAGGAAGTTTTAAACTCTTTGTGCTGAGGAGAAAACAAATAATGTAGTATTTAACTTGATTGCTTTATTTAAGCTGTGCAACTGATCAGACATTGTCTTGGAAAGGAAGCAAAATTGAGGCTATATAAAGACGTCCATGAAAATCCCAAATATTTTACCTCTCTGAAGAGTTCCCCGGGACTGCCTTGTCAAACTCCCCTAATCAGAGTTTGCTAAGATGCGCTGCAGTTCTTGGATGTGGTTATTTATATAATTTTCTTCAGTGCAAACGTTTTCTGTGTATGTAAAATATTATCCAAGTGGCCTTTTATAACACTTAGTAATGCTGATAGTGAGGTTTAGTTTGAGATGATGCGTCAATGCAGATCAAAGGCACGTGTGTGACAGTTGTATCCTTCAGCTCTGGAAGGAACAAATGATACGGAGAAGCTGCTCAGAAGGCTCCTGGGTCAGTGTGTGCTTTCTGTTTGGGAGAGAACCCTGAGCCTTTGTGTTTTCTCTTCCATTCCTGTAGGGTTATCTCCCTGTCTGTTAGCAGCACATTATATATGTAGAGAAGTTTCTTTGGAGAATTTAACCATGTTTGAGTTCTTGATGAGTTTATGTTCAGTGGCTTAGAATCTTGTTTAATTGATAGCTCTCCTGTGTTAGTCATTGCTTTGTTTTGTCTTTCATTTGAAGGATTCTTTACCTTGCTGAATTGATAAAGCTTGCAAGACTAATCTGTTCTTTGCTTTGTCTGAGCAGCTAAATTGAGTGTGTCCACATTTAGGTGCAATTTAGAAGCTTAGTCATCTGCTTACTCCTGAGTTTTCATGTGGTCTGGGGTTTCTGTTGCACAAATATATTATTATGGTGGTTTTGGCCTAGGTGCATTAAGCTGCTGAAGTTGCACTGGCTTATAATAAGTCTTCAACTTCCTCAAGTTTGCCTCTAAATTAAATCTAAGCTCCTGTCTTGAATGCTTCCATATTGCTGCAGAGCCTGCTGCTAAACACATGCAGATATAATTATAGTGACTCTTACACTGACATTCTGTTTTTCTAGGGTTCTTCCCACTAGGGATTACCACTCATTTGTTTGTGTGGTAATAGTCTCCAAAACCTTGCATGGAGCATTTTTCAGATATTTTTTTTCCCTAGATCATGTGTCAGTAAGAACATGGCTTTGGCTTGGGAAAGCTTGCTCTCAGAGGGACTGATCCTGGAAAAACTTGACTGAGTTGCTTAATTTAATGTGGATACTTCCCTTTATTAATGCAGCACTGGCTCTTTGTGCTTGGCTGGACATTGGCCTGCACTTGGGTAGGGTCACTCTTGCACTATTAAATTTGTTTCCTCGTTTTGAAGTGATGGAAGCAGGAAGGAGGATGGAATTAATTGTTGTAAATTGGTAGCTACAAAAGTAAATGGTGGCCATTGTCATGTTGTCTGTATTTATTTGCAGAAATTTGGATTAGATTCTGAGATGAAAGAGCCCAAACTACTTCCTGCAGATTTTTTTAATGAGTGGTTCTGAGACTATTTACTTGTTTTTCAGATTCTTTAATGACTGAGAATTGATTCATGCACAAGAATATGGGGAAAGGAAAATTGCCCATCTAAAGAACAGCTGTTGTCTTTTGGGAAGTCCTAAAATACAGATGAGGAGTATTGTTTCACATCCCCGGGATTGTTTTCTGTGAGTTCGGGGAAGTGTGTACTGAAGAATACAGGCATAGCTTACCTGTAGGGAGGGCTTGTGAGGACAAACATAACTAAATCCTATACTTTATTAGTATAGTAATTGTATAAAACTCCTTGTGTTGTATGCTGTCATTTGATTGCTAAGAAGTTATTTGACCTTCCTAGTCAAAACTACCCGTAGTCTTTTGGAATGCCACCGCCAAACCTAATTTTTTTGTTTGTTTGGCTTTTTAGTGTACAAACATTTCCAGCTATGTCTAAAACAAAGGCAGCTTCTCCTGTGTAACAAGAAGTTGTGACACCATTTGTTGTCTGCATTTCAGGAGAATTCAGACTATTCCTCAGCTTCCACAGAGCAGAAAGGAAATGCTTTTCCTCACAGAAGTCTCCTAAGATGCTTGGGGATCAGAATGATCAAACTTGGCTCTGATAAGGATTATTCAGTGATTGTATGTTAAGAATTGAGCTTGTTTACTAAAGATACTCTTCACGAGACTTCAATCAGGACGTGTTCCCCCCTGAGGAACTAATAGCTCAAAAGACTTGAAGCATAATTCTTCCAGGACTCTTGATTTAGTTCATGTGCTTGGTTTCCCCCAGTGTCTGTGAGCACCTGTAAGAACCAACACACCCCCCTTGCAGCCCCACGGCTCTCTGAAGTGCCTTCTCTCTTCCTGCTTGCCTTATTTCCCACTCCTGCAAGACAGAGCAGGGATGTTTGTCCTCTTCAAGGTGAGACACAGCAAGTTTCCACCTTCAGGTGAGGAAGGAAGGAGTTCAAGATAAGTTTGGGGAGAAAAGCTGAAGTGAACCTCAAAGGGCAAAGCTTTTTCAAGAAAAATAACGATGGCAATGTCCCAGAGAATGACTAAAGTGAAGTGTGAGAAATATTTCTTCAGGTGATTCTCTCCAAGTATCCCTATCAGAGGGTGGATAGGGGATAGTGTTCAGAAAATGTTATCATAATATACATAATTTTGTTCCCCATCCTCTAGTGAGATTTGAGGCAGGCTGGTAGGTTGTCCTTGGCTCCTTTCTGCTGCTTAAGTGTCAAAAAGTGTCTATTTTCATTGATTTGAGTGCATTGGTATAGTATTGTATGGATTTTGACCTAGGACTGCTGTTGTCACACCCATCCCCTTTCATGTTCATTAACGGGTTTGTTTTGCCAGTATAAGGCTGTTTCAATACGATTTTGGTTGTAAGTAGTTTTTAGAATGAGAAAGGGCTGGGTTCTAGTCATATTTGGGTTGCAGTATAGCCAAAGCTACTCTGCTTTCAGTACTTTTCAAGCCTTCTCTCCAGAGATCTGTAATGCTCTATTTCCAAATCTGTTTTCAATGTTGTGCAGGCAGACGTGTCATTAAGATCTTGAATGGTTCTCATCAGTGACAAGAACTGCTTCTTCCCTATTAAGAAATGGCTCTGTAAGCAATTAACAGTCTCTTCTAATGGTCCTGCACACATAGAAGATCTGTCTGCCTATTTACATAAGGGAACAGGTCTGTGCTCTTGTACTCGGGGTGAATTTCAGATCAGTTCAGGGCCATCCCTGGAGAAAAGAGAGTTTAAGAGGGTGATTCTCACCTCTGCCAGTTATTTTCATCTTCTTTCCCAACCCCTCCCCACCTGAATCTGGTCTGTCAGTTCTCTCTGTCAGAATAAATTTGCCTTGTATTCCAGTGTTACACCATCTGTTTGATGGTTGCAAATATGTTTTTAATCTTATGATTGATAGATTTCTGTAGCTTTTCATTAGATTTTGACCTTTTTAACTGTGACTTCTTTTTCTGAGACCTTAATTTCTTATCGCAGGTGGAAATAAGAATTTAGCTATGGCTTCAAACCTTCTTTGCTGTCTCTGGGGGAGGGAGTAACCACTGTGAGTGCAGTAACAACAAGGCAGAAAACACATTGTTTTAAGGCTGATCTTGTCTTGACTTTGTATCACGGAATCTCCAAAAACTACCCACAATCTGCTGCTGAATTGATTACAGACCTGGTGTTGCTCACCAGCCCACTTTTACCTATGCTTGCTGGAAATTTGTGATATTGTTGCAAAAAGGATGCCTGATTTCTATCAAATAAGATGCTTAGAAGGAGACTCCCGGGAGAGAGTCCTCTGGTTTTCCTGCTGGGATGACACTGAGCCTGCCTGCTTCCCTCCCTGCCTCCGGGCTGTGGTGAAGGATCAGCCCCGTTGGGAGTCCTACCAGGTTCCAATGAACACACACCAGAGCCTGTTGGATGCATTCAGACTGTAGGAACCTGAGAATTTTGGGAGACAGCGCTCCCGTCGTTGATAAGTCCCTGTTTGCTTGAGTGGACCCGTGGTCACTGTGCTTTGAGGTGCAAGGCTTAGCGCAGTGATTCCATGTTTAGGATAGACTTTTTAGACTATTTAAGAGACTTTAAGCCTCTCCTGGTGTGTGGGGACACTGCAGTGGCATCGTGCTGTGACTGCACACACGCAGGGTGTGGGTTGCTGTGGTCTCTCTGTGCACCCTGACAGAGGTTTGGGTCTGCTGAGGACACCCAGGGTTGGTGATGGTGTTTCAAGCAGGGGCTGTAAAAGGAAGGGATGAGCTGCTCTGGAGGTTAATGATTTGGAGACCACTAACACATTTTAACAGCCTGGGAATGTTACCACATAACCTTGGAGCTGGTGTGGGGAGAATGGTGAGGAACTCCATTTCTGATAGGTGTTGGTTTCCCACCCCCCTTCTATTTTTGTGCTCTTTCTTGGGAGGAACTGTCCTTGTTTATAACAAACTTTGTTTTGCAACGTTTTAAATTGGCTGTAATTTTATCAGTTAAAAGTATGCAATAAGTTAGGCTGTGTTAAAGTTGAGGGCAGTGCCTGCTGCACTGATCGGTGCTGTTTCATCTGCCTGTCTTCATCCCTTTGCTCTCCTTTCTTTGCAGAAAACCCTTTGGGAAATCTTTGTTTGTACAGGGCTCAATGTGAGAAATCTTGAGCTATCCAAAGGTGCTTTTAGGCATAAGAACTGAAATGGTAATAAATCTCATATTAGTGAAGCTGAGGTTCTGATCTCTGAAATCACAGCACCATCAAATGCAGCTTTGAATGCTTTGTCTCCAAACTTTCTTTCCCCCAAGAGCTGGATTCTGTCACGGTTGGCTGCTTGGCATGAGGGGAGAGGGAGGCACAGAGTGGAGGGGAGGAGTATGGAGATCAACTTTCTCATGAAATGTGTCAAAAGATAAGCATTTAACTATTAAGAAAATAACATTTCTGATAGCAGAGGCATGGGTGCGTGCTTGTGCATGTTAATACTTAGGAGACTCTTTCTGAATCCTTGGGGTTTTTTTAAGCTGGTCTTTCTCCTTTATTCCTGAGGCAGGTAAGGAATGTGCTAATTAGCTGGTGCAAAATATATATGGTTGTAGACTGGAAGGTATTACTGGTGGGTGTTGTTATGACACCCTAATAAATAACCTTGGAAGTCCCAAAAGATACAGACAGTGAGTTGTGACCTTTATGCACTTTCTCAGGTCACAAGAAAATGAAGTATTTTAGGTCATTTAGCCAAACTACCCTACAGAATTGTCTTCCCTGACATTTTTGCTGGGTATGCACTGGTCAATAATGAACACTTCTTGAGGTCTTTCAGCAGCTTTTGATGTTGAAGTACTACTGGGTTGTCTGTCTGTCAAAAATGGTTTTCTGCATTAGCAGAAAATATGGTTTGTTACATGATTCTGACCTATTACAAAAGCTTGGCTTGACTTGGAAAAGCTTTTTCCACAAACAACTTGTCCCAGAGTAGAAAAGATTGGAATTCCAAACTTCAGTTTTCCTTTGAAGATAACAAAAAGCTCAGCCAGAAATGGAAGACACTTCCCTAGAATTCTGTAAACATATTTCTTGGCACGTGCTGTCTTGTCCAAGATGAATGAAGAAAGAAATTATCAATAGTTACATGTTCTCTATGAAAGAATATAATTTAGCTTTACATTCATGGTTTCCCCCCTCTTACAATAAGGAAATAGCAAAGAGCAGTTTGGCTATTCCCTCTGTGTAGCATGGAAAGCTCATGTAACAGATGTGATTGCATGACATCCAGCCCATTAAAAGTAATCCTGCATATGTGTACTGGTTGTCCACAGTGGTGGAGACACTTATGTTTAATTCAAACAGTTGTGTTGTTTAAATATGACCCTGAGAAATTTCAGCAGGAAAAAACTCCATCCTGAAAGGGTTTGAAATGTCTTTGTGCCTTCCTGGGAGCCCTAAAGCCTGTTCTGCCTGGACTTTAGTGGGAACTCAACTTGTGGATTTCCTCCAAACTTACCCTTTGTCTGTGAGATGGTTTTGTTTAGACTGGGGAGGCATTTTGAAGTGCTGATTTTGGCAAAACCTGTATGAAACATCTCGGCTTGGGGATGAAACCTCTTGGCTCGGGGAAGGTGGCTGTGGTTACAGCACAGCTGAGCCAACGTGGGAGCTGCTGGGTCTCAGACTGCTCTGAAGTGCTCCTGGAGGGATGAGAAGGGTCTCCAGGAGTCTCATCCTCCTCCAGTGGCAGAGCTGGTTGGAGATACTGTGTTAAGAACAGAGCTGGGGATCCAACAAGGGAGATCGTTGTAAGGGAATGTGCAGGGAAGCATTTCTGAAAGGCCTGATGAGCGCAGCGGGGGAGGTGAGCTGGAGAGGAGAAGGAAGGGGTGAGACAAATCATGGAAAAGAACATTCTTGAGCAAAGAAAAAACTTGTTTTCCAGAAGTGGAAATAGATATTGAGAAATAAAGCCCCAAGGGAAAGGCTGGTTTTTCAGGGAGATGAAAACACACATCTGGATAGAAGTTTCTCAGATAAGAATGTGAAAGTTGTAGGAAACAGCCTGATGATCCTCTGGAATGGTGAGTTTTGATAGATAACATATGAAAAGGAACACAAGATAAGGAGCAATCAGAGCTGTTTTATGGAGTTTTTATTTCTTTGGGGAGGTTTGTTTGGTGTTGGTTTAGGTTTCATGTTCCTTTTTCCCTCCTGGAAAGTTGTTTAGCTAATTGCTTATGAAGTTTTTTAGAAAATGAAAATGGATCATCAACTCCCTGTTGATGTTAACTTCATTTTATAGGATAGATATTTTCTGAGGCTGTTCTTCAGGTATGCAATAGGGTGAGTGCAAAGTGGTTTTATAAGCATGAGTAGTTTCAGTAATATCAAATGTAAGTGCCAAGTCTTCTTTAGAAGACTTGAGTTTTGGGTTCATTTAGCAAACATTGTGAAATCAATTCAGCTTTACTGCAGCGAGTCTACTGTGGAAAACCCACAGGGCTGAGGATGGGGAGATGAGGAAGGTGGGAATCTACTAAAGGTGAAGAAAATTGTTTGTAAATTGGTTGTAACGTCTGGTTGGTAACTTCAAGTCAACACAAACTTCCTTTAAAATTTCATTTTACATATTAAAATTGTCCTGTGTCTTTTGCTGCAACTTCTTGGCTACTGTAGGCATGTTGCACACAGTGTGGTGGTACTTGGAAGGAACAGAGTTGGTGAAACTGGGTGCTTTATAAATTAAAAAAAACCAACCAAACGAAAACCAAAAACCCTGAACAGCAAAAAAAAGAGAAACCACAAACATAAACAGAGACCTTTCTTACCTTTCCAGGAAAAGATCCCCTGGGAAGGGCTTCCAGTCTGTGCCTGTCTGAAAGGGAGCAGGGTGATGAAATCAGGGCTCGAGTTTCATGCCAGACTTCCCTAAAATCATTTGTTTGTTGGTGGAACTCCTTTCCGAGCCACCAAGGATTTCCAGCAGTAAGAAGCAGGTGTGAAATGTTTCAGGTCCTAAACATCAAGCTGTCTATATTACCGAAGAGCACCTAAACACACAGCACTTTCCTCCCTGTGATACATTCAGTCACATGCCACGTCATTAAGTGAAATCCGGGATTAAATGCAAACATCACGTATTGTCTCTGGGGAATAAAGCAATGTGCAATTTGCTGAAGTTTGCAATAACACTTTCCCTCCCCCCCCAGATAAGACCAAAAGTGACAAAGGTTGAAGCACAGGGGTGTATCTGTTCCTATCCTGGTGTGTCCATTTGATAGCTGAGTGAAAATAGGAGCCAAAGAATATTTGGCTGATTTCTACCTGTGTAGCAACTTCAGTTTGGAATAGCATTGGACTGATCCAACCACCTGATGTCCATATAACCAGTTGGTGCATGTTGGGTCTGAAAGATGAGTTGCAGTTCTAGGAGTTAAGAAGGAATGGCTGAATAAAGTCAAGAATTGAAAAGAAAATGAAGTTTTTGTATACCCGGTTGTTAACCTTGGGGTTTTTTTAAATATAAATTTAAATGATGCTTGAGCTATTATGACACAGAACTGTACTTCTTTATAATGTCCACCTCCTGGCTTCTTCATAGTAAACCATATTTCTGTAGCAACTGTATTTTAAAGTGTTTTCTGTAGTTTTCTTTGTGCTTCAGATTTAAAACTTTCTACTAACACCTCAACTCCCCCCAGAACAAAAACCGACAAGTATTTGTTTCACCCTTTGTTAGGAAGCGTAAAACCATAGAATCTTTAAGGTTGGAAAGGACTAGAGGAGGTCTCCTGGTGCAGCTTCTTCTCTGAGCAGAATATGGAATTTGGACGGGAAAGTGTCTAGTTGGGTCTTGGGAAGCACAGCACCTTCCTGAAACCTCTTCCACAGCCTATTGCTGCAGCAATTAGGTTTTCCCATGGCCTGAAAATTAGGAGATTCTGGCTGTTTATGATCCCTGTATCCCTTCTCCTGAGTTCCTCAGTGAGCCGCCCTGTTCCATGTCCAGAGAACCCTCTATAGGTATTGGAAGCTGCTCTTCAGTACCCAAAGCCTGCCCTTCTCCAGACCAGACAAGCTCCCCTGATTACATAAGGCCAAGGTTATATAGTCAAGCCCCTTGATAATTTCAGTAGAGTCTGACTGGGCTTACCCAAGTCCATGAGCATCTTTGGTGGACAGAGGGGACCCAAACTGGACTCAGTCTTCCCTGTGTTGAGAAAGACACAGTTCTCCCTTAATCCCCAGCTGTTGTCTCAGCCTAGAAGACAGTCAGGTTGCCCAAGTGAGACTGAACTTTGGGAATATGTTGGCTCTTCTGTCATCTTCTCTTCTGCTGGCCCAGAAATTGTTTCCAACAGGCTTTGCACTGACTATCCCAGTAATAGCAGGCTGCTGCTGCCCAGCCTGCCTTTGGCCATGTCATGTCTTTAAGCTTTCTCCCAGGCAAAGGTTGCAGCTGCCTATAGTGGGGATGTCACAGCAAGGCTGTGCTGTGCCAGCCGGATCTCTGCACCAGCAGATGGATCCTGTCTTCCCACAGCCTTATGTGGGTCAGGATTTCTTAGGTGATGCTGGACTTGATCCTCTGCTGGCTGTTCCTCTCCTCCTTGAACACAAAGACTTGTGAGACTGTGTCAGTGAAGACTCAGTGCAGAGAAGGCTTTGAGCAGCTGGTCTGTCGCTAAACCAGCATATCTTGTTTATTATTTTATAGCTAATGCTCAGCTAGAAGCTTTTCTTGATGACCTTTGGCAGTTGGAGCTCCAGCTGAACTTTGACCTTCCTAATAGCATCACTTAATGCCTGGGCAGCGTTTCTGTTCTGCTGTGAGCAGTGTGTTCCTCTCTGTGGTGAGATGTCTCTTCACCCAAGGAGTGCGGTGACACAAGAGGCAGTGCCATTCAACCTTCACCTCTTTATTCTTCCTGCAGCCTCTCTGTCTTTCACAAGGGCACAGGTGGCACTGCCAAGTGAGACCTGGAACACATCAGGAGTAAGTGCAGAACTCAGGGGAAAGGGGTGAGGGACACGGGAATGTAGGATGTGCTGCTCAACATTATTCTGTCAGCATAACATTTCCTTTCTATACAACAAAACCTGCAAAGTGAAATAATTAGACAGGAATTCCTGCAGGCTGGGACAAACATGCATTTCCTTGGATGTGCTGGAATTACTCAATCCATTATGCTGCTTTCTCTGGGCCTTGGCTGTGACTCCCACAGCAGTCTGCTCAACTGGAAATGCAGCCACTGCACAAGTTGCAAAAAGTAGTTGGTTCTTTTTTTTCCTTGATGTTTTTTAATGTCTGTATCTTGCCAAATAATTTTTTCCCTTATTTTTATAAGGATGAGGACAGAATTGTCACCTGCAAGCAGTTCCAGATCATTTGGACTAGTAATGTCTGTTATTAACCAAGCACTACTGTAATGGGCCCGAGAATGGATAGCTTATTCACAAAATTAGGGCACTTAACCTCTAGGATCCTTTTTCTCATTGTTCAGACAGAAAGAAAACAGTCTGAGTCATACCTGAAAGCCTCTGTAATCACAATGAATGATCTCATTTTCTGAATTCAAAGCTGTGTCGTGGAGGTGTGTCACAGAAGCATGATGGACTGCAGCACAAGACTTGCACACTCCAGCTATTTATGCACACTTTCCTGGAGACTGAAACCATCCACTTTCACGTGGTGCTATCCAGGAAGTCCAGCAAAAAATTATTAAATACTGGATTTTAAGTTAATTGTTACTTTGACTTTAGATACCTTATTTGTCAGATCCCAGTATAAGATGTGCAGAATATTTAGGAATCTTTCCAAGAAGTGCTGGTTGTAGCAGGGTTTGTTTTTCCTCTACTAATGTTCCTCCACCTCTGACTTGTTCTTACTGCAGATCAGGCAAGGGGAGGTCTGTATTCTCCTGCCCACCAGGTAGTTACAGACAGTGGTGAGAGTTTTTATTTAAGTTTTATTTAATCTTTTAGTTCAACAGCTCTCCCAGCCTCTGCTCATGTGTCACAGCTTTCTTGTACTGGGGAGCCTGAAATGATGCAGCAGTGCAGGCCAACTGTCAGAAATCAGAATCCAACACAGCAGTGAACTTTTTCAAAGTCTTAAACCCTTCTGGCTACACTCTTGCTGGTCAAGAATCTCCTCCCCTGCTGTGGGGGCTCTGCTGATGGTTGGCATGATGATTGTTGGGGTCCAGGAGACTTTTCTGCAAAGCAGCTCCCTGCTAAGTTGTTCCATGGGCTTATTTTCTTCAAGGCGGAGGGCTTGAAACCTATTTCTCCTAATGAACTGGGTGATGTGAAACGTTCAGAGAGTGTCAGTCTTTCAAGAACTCAGAAAAACAAATTTTCTCATGCTCTTTTGCAGAGTCAGCTGTTTAAGAAGAAGAAAATAACTGAAGTCTTAGAGGTGAAATGTATTGGGTTTTGAAGAATGAAATGACTTCAGCTGACTGTGATTTTGAAGTTTTGGTCTGTCTTTACAAGGGCTGTTCATACTTGCCCATGTGATTTGGAAACTACTGGAATTTGTGTGTTTCATGAAATCCAGTCCCAGGAATTCATTTCCTGCATTGCAAAACTTGAGATGAAAATATGCTAAATCTGAAGATATGCAGATTGTGCTGCCAGAGGGCTTTGGGGTAGAGTCATAATTGAGTAGTTTATCACAGGAACTTTGAAGTTCTTGGATTGAAGGCATAGGAGAATTGCCAAGTGCTTCCTATAGGGAATTATGGTCATTTAAGGTTAAGAGGCTAGTGGCACTCCATACCCATTAAAGGCAAATTAACTGCGTAGCAGAAATCCTGGAAAATGGTTAAAATAATAAAACAGATACTGGGTGTGTAAGGGCTGCAAAGGGCAGCCAAAAGCTACTCTGTGGGTACATTTTGCACAGAGGAGAGGATTTTTGTCCTGGTTGTGGTTGTTAGTGTGTTCCCAACCCAAGAACTAAAACACTCATCCAGAGAGGAGCTTCACTGAACAGCTTTTTGCCTCCAGCCCTTCAGGGAGCTTCCCTAAAAATCCAGAAGGTATTTCTTGTGGTTTTAAGTTTGTGGAGTGCAAGAGGTAGGCAGGTCAGTGGTGAAAAAATGCATTACCTGTGAAAAAATGCAGGTTTGTTCCAGCTCAGGTGCTGTGTGTTCATGGTTACCTGGCATGGTGAGGGGGCTGGGAAAACAAATCCAACAGGAAAATCTGTCATTCCAGCCCTTTTGGGTTGACAGTCACAGAATCACAGAACATGCTGAGTAGGAGCAGACCCACAGGGGTCACAGAGTCCCACTCCATGCCATGGCACAGGAAAATCCTCCTTTCCCAAGAATGGATGCAGCTTTAGTTTCTTGGAGGAATTGGGCCAGTGAAAAATACCAGTGAGTCCTTGGGCTCAGGAATCCAAATTCAATTCTTATCACTTGAATTTCAGCTCCCACGGTTTGAATGTTGATTTATCATTTGAAATAAAATCCCTTGGAATGTATTACAAATTATTCATGGGGAAGAATGTGGGCAATAACCTCAAAACAGATGATCTTAAATTTCTTGGAAAATGATTTTTCTTCTGTTCTTCATGAGCTTTTGGATGTTCCATGACTTGTGTCCCAGGTGAGGGTTGTTTTGATGGCAGTTCTAGATGGTGTGCTGGATCCTGACCCGTTCTTGGGAGGCAGGAGAGATTTTTATTAATTCCTAATTGCATTGTTGTGGGTGGCAGAAAAATCCTATGCATTCCCTCTTGGAAAATACTGAAAATGAGGTGAAGAGAAATGCACCTTCCCTGTAGGTTAAGGGGGTGTTGGTTTAGCCAAGAGTCCTTTCCAAGTGTTGGGTTCTGGGCTGATTTGTTTGTCCCAAAGGTGACCTGTGTGTGGAGCTTTGAACTGCCATGTGGCACCCACTTTGGAAACTCAGCAGGAACAGAAACTGAACTCTCTTTGAGGTTCTGTGACTTGAATATTTACCTTACTTGGGAAGCAGTTGGACAGGAAAGAATCCTAGTGCTGTTTTACTTTGGTAAGAGCTGTCTTTTGAAGTCTATGGCACTTAATTTTCCCCTAAATACAGTTTCTCTACTGTTCTTAATGAGTTCTTTATTAGCATAAACAATCAAATATCTGAGGGTTTCAGTGAAGTCTAGTGCTCCTTCTCCTTAGATATTTTCACTTTGTATGTATTTTTGTGTTATGTCATATTAGGTTAAAGAAAAACAACTTAATAAAAATTTTTGGTAGTACTGCCCAAGTAGGACTTGCTTCTCATTGAAATGTAAAATCAGCTCCTGCCATGAGACTCCTGGGCATGAGAGATGTTCAGTTTTGCTGTCAGGAATGTTCTTGTTGGATCGGCATCAGCTCCCAGACTGGCACCTGAGAGTTGTCTGAAACAGGAAAACTTTGTTGCTTTAGATCACTTACTGACAGTAAATTGCTTTAACCAAATGCAGTTAGTGTGCTTATTTTACAAAGGGAACTATAAGCAACTTTATTTTCTGACCAAAAGTTCACAGAGTTAGGCCTGTAGTTTGGTGGTTTTTCAGAGCAGAAAAAAAGGTAACTTTAAAAAATAATTCACAAAGTAGAATTTTGTCTCAAAGCAAATACACCGCTTGCAGTAAGAACATCAGGCCAAGAGTGTTTTGTGTGCCCGTGAAGTCGTACAGTGCCCATCTGTCAGGGACTTCAAAACCAAACCTGTATAGAGAGAAAACTCCTTTATATGCTTTAGTGAGGTTCATGAATTTGGTTTCTTTGTGCCTGGAAAAGCATAACTGGGAAGCCAGAGGTGGCTCCAAAATGGGCAGCTGATTCAAAAACCCCCAAGCCTATAGTCTTGGAAGAGTTGAGGAGTTTAGTTAGGGATTCACCTGGGTATGATCAAGAGTCCCAGCTCTGGTGACGACCCAAACTTGACATTATCTTGGAGACTATGATGCAGAGAGGGCTCAGCAGGCAGCAGAATGACATCTGACTATATCAGGAACTTGCTGTTAGTAGTGTTGGCTTGAATTTTTGCATCCTTTTATATAAAATGTTTTGGATTTTGTATAAGGTATTTTATTTGCATGTGACTACTGAATTATTGAGTTGAAGATTGTACAAGACCTGAGCATCTGAGGGCTGTTGTTACTGGCTTTTCTGGAAGAGCTGTGATGAGTGTTGTGGGGGTGATGCGGTGTCAGCCCCCATCCTGATGTTTTGTCAGAGCTGGCCAAGATGAGGTGTGCATTTGCCAAAGGCTGTGAGTCTGGAAGGCTGAGGCACAGAGTGTGAGGGGACAAGTGGATTTACTTCTCAAGTCATACACTTGATACAGGCCAAGGCAGAGGGTGGGGGCCGAGATCAGTGCCTGGGTGTTTTGGAAGAGTTGAGTGACCAAACAGAATAACCATCAACTGAGAATTAAGTGATGCAGCAGAGGAAATCTGTGCACTCCTGGCAGGCTCCAGGGAACGCTGATGCTTTAGAACATTTCAAAGTCTGTCTTAAATTCACTTGATTGTCTTTAGAGAAGAATGAAAGATGAAGCAACTCGGAGGAATTCCTGCTATGAAGTGGGATTTGCTCCAGTTGCTCCAAGCATCCCTGTTTGTAATAAGTGTGTACATTGTGTGACTCAGTCTTCAGCATCTACAAAATATGTATTGAATTAAATGGTGATTAGAACATAGCAGGGCATGTTCATGAGTAAAGCTCCCTTTAATGGTTCATCTGAACTCACTTCCATGAGGTCTCATACTGTTCTGTTCAAGTTTCTATTCCCACTGAAGTGATTCTTTCCACGTCTGTGTTCTTAAAGCTGCCACTACACCTGCACTGACTTTAACATGTTTTATTCTAAAAACCAACCCCAATTAGAAAACGAATTTACAAGGGAGACCTCAGACCAAGAGCTTTCCTAGAGCTGGTATAGGTGACAGTTCTGATTCTTTCTGAGGTGAGTGATACCAACTCTGCTGCTGACACTCCAGAAGGATTTTGTATCCCTTAGTGGTGTTTTCTCAGGTGGTGAGACAGTATTATATACAGTATATACTGTATCCCTTTGTGGTGTTTTCTCAGACGATGAAACAGTATTCTTTGAATGTGAAATGGCAGAATAGTAGTTGGGTTTGTGTATGTGTGGGGTGAGATGGATGTGTTGAGTAAGATCCAAGATCTACTTGGCTTCACATACTGCCCAAACTGCTGGAATTCTGCATAACACAAATTTCATGTAGAAATATTTTATCTGAATAGAGATATATGTTAACTTCACCCTTATGATATTTTTTCCTCCTATCTTTGACCCAGCTGATTCTTTTCCAAGAAATCTGTTTGGTTCCAGCAGTCCTTTTGAACACTGATGTGTTTGAAAACCAACCAAGGTTGCATGTTAAGGTTTAGCTCTTTGTAGTTGGAACCCACTAGTGAGCCCATAATCAGCTGCCAAACTTTATAAAGGAAACATAAAATATTATGTTGCCCACAAATACCAGCTGTAAACCACTAATGTCTGCATAGGTTCAGTAACTTCACAGTCACAAAGTTTAATTGACTAATGGGGTAACCTGTGGCAATCTGCTGCTTTGCAGCCAGTGGTGGACCTACTGCGAGCAGGAGGAGGAAGTTTTGCATAGTAGTTCAGCACAGTTTTACTCTGTTTTGATTCAAATGGCAGGGAAACCTTGGGCAAGAACATGCTGGAAAGGGCAAATGGTCAGAAGGTAAACACTGTTTTTTAAAACAGGGGCAGCAGTTACCAATTGCATCCAAAATGGTTTGAGGAAAGCCAACTGCATGAAGAATGGCTCTGCTGAAGTTGGAGCACTGTGCAAGGAATTTGACTAACAGAAATGGAAACCTTTGACTTAGACAATCTTAACCTTTGCAAGGAATTAACAGAACTGGTATTATTTATGCAGGATAGGCTGTGCCAGTCTGCAGGAGTAGAGAATAACAATCTCAAGACACGTATTGATCAAGGAATGTTGAAGCCTTTTTCAGAACAGGGAGCTGCAGATTTCACCAGGGCAGGAACGTGGAGTGGCCTTGGGGCTGAAAGCAGAGAGAAGTGCTGGTGTGTGGGACTGGTGTCTTGGGCTGGGCAGGAGGGCTGGAGTGGTGGAGAGATTGCTGGGTAAGTGGCAGGAATGGAGGTCCTGCACCTGTTGAAGCTGAGTAAAGCTGTGCTGAGGGTCAAGTCTTCCCAAAATGCACAAAACCGGGGAGCACTGACACTGTGTTGCCCCGTGTGCCTTGGGTGGCTCCTGCCTGCCTTGGAGAATCCCAACCGGCTTAGTGCCATGCTTTCCTGGGGCTTCTCTGGGATAAGGGCAAGGAACAGCTTGGGGTGGGATGCCATGAAAAGCAGATGGGGAGCAACATGCAAGTCACACACAAGCTGTTCTATGTGTCACTTATTCCAGATGTAACTCTTTCCATGGTCCCTGCAATCGGCTCCTGCCGGAGCACCAGGGAGTGGTTAGTGATGCACCAGGGGGAGGCACTAACTGAGAACAGAAGAGGAAATTCAGCTGGAAAATGTGAAAAATGTAGGCAGTGATTCAGAGGTATTCTTGGGGAAAAGCACGATTCAATTGACAAAGACAAAAGGGAGTGGCTGCTGCAGGCAGTGTAAGTGCCCAGGGGATGCTTTTGGTTTATCTTGATTTTTATTTTTTCTTCAATGGATCTTTTTTAAATATAGTTGACATAAGTCAAGTAAGGATACTGGCTGTATTGTTCATATAGATGAAATGTGGGGACTTTCCCCTCATCATTTCTTTATCTTTATTCTTACTTTCCATCTGTGCTAAAGAAAATGCCTTCCTGTCAGGAGAATGTGATTCTTGTATTGCATAACTTTGTCCTGTACTAAGATGCATAGACTAACTCTTAAAGTTCATATTATCTGTTCTTAAACCATTTTTATGACTGAATGATATTATTAACATTATTTTGATGTCTATCAATAACCATTAGAAGCAGATTGCAGTATTCTGAAACCCTTCATTCTGTACTCCAGTGTGCCACAAACTGCCTCAGTCCTGTTGAGGTCTTGCTTATATCTTTAAAGATACTCTAAGGTTGATGCAAAGGTTTGAAGGAGATATAAAAAAAACCCCTGTACTTTCAGTACCCACATGGTTTCTATTTGTAATGGCATGAAGACCAGGGATGAAGATCAGCTGTTTGTCCTGTCCCTGCTGGGTAGCACAAGATCAGGGACAACAGTCTGGACAGGAGAAACTTCTGAGGCCAAACAACATGACATGAGCATCTCTCTTGATATTCCTCTTTGAGGTGTTAATGGAAATGTTCAACTGTCCAGTTGGAGCAGCTGGGAGATGCTCCAGTGAGGGAGATACTTCCTGCTAATGGAATTCTGGGTGTCATTTCTAGTGTCTGAATTCTGCTTCCTTTTCCCTCTGCAGTGATCTAGAAAAAAATAACATCACGAGAATCACGAAGACAGACTTCACGGGGCTGAAGAACCTTCGGGTCTTGTGAGTATAACACAACCTTGTCCTTTTCTGCAAGACAGTTTGGGGTGCTGGTATTGAGAATGTCCTTAATTCTAGAGGTCAAATGATAGTAATTTCTGCACATTAGTCAGCTGTTGGTATTCTTCTAAGCCAGACAACTGGAGCAGTTTGTGATGTGAAACAATATATTTTAGTTCTGTGCTGAAGTAAATGTAGTTTCAGAGCTATTTAATTGTTTGTTTCTTACTGGCTTCTAATAAATCCTTTGGTAAAAATGGTGATCTGCTTTGCAATTACCTATGCATAAATCAATTATATTGAAACATTAGTAAACAGGACTTTTAGATATTGGTCTCTTTAAGGTACATTAACAAAGTAAGCAGGAGTTCATTAAGGAGAGCTGTAGAAGTTGTACAAAAGGAAAGCTGTGAATTTTTTAGTCTTGTATGCAGTAATACAAATATTTTAGGTGGTGCTGCCTCATGATCTCAAAGTATCAGTCAAGAGCTAAACCATAGTTCTCAGTGGGCCTTGAACACCGGAAGGAGAAACTTCAGTCTGTAGACTTTGTCATTCCTAGTTTCCTATTTTCTCTTACATGAACCTCAAATAGCAATTCTAATTTAGTGATGAAAAGTTGTCCTTTGATTATCCTCTAAAATAAGTCCTTAAAACTGCAACTGTTGAACTGTTTCAGTTATTTAGTGATAATTCAAGTAATTATGTAAGTCCTGCTAAGGAAAAGGCAAGTCTTTTCTCCTGCCACCTTAGCACTTTTGAACAAGTTGTCATGTACTGTGGGAACACTTCAAATCTGTTGGAAGACTTTCTGTTCCTGTGGTGTTTCTCTCCTCTGTAGCAGTGGAGTTGTTTAGATTTCCTTGGCTCCCATCCCAGCTGTCAATACCTTTTTGGAAATCTATTAAAATACATGTACTATACTATATTAATGTCAGTTGCTGTTTTGGTTTGGTTGGGGTTTTATGCTGTCAGACTTTGCCTAATGCTGCTGGAGTCAGTTATGCCTTTAACAATAACCAAAATGTATGACTGTCATGGTTTTTTGGTTTTTTTGTTTGTTTGTTTGTTTTTTTAAAATCCTGTGTTCATTACAAGTATATAACTCATTTGTTCTGCCTTGGAGTAGTGTGGTGTTTGCCACAGAAATCATTGGGAATAAAACAGCCTTCAGATTTTTTCTTAATATTTCTTTGGTTTCTCTTCATAATTCTGGTTATTCTACATTACTATATCCCAATTTCCGCTCCCTCCGCCCCTTATGTATCTGGGGGGGGGGTATAGTGGGAAGCACAGAAACAAGGAAACTGTCCCAGTGTAGCCTGGTCCTGTTTGCAGACACCAGAATGAGCACTAGAAACAGGTGACCTGAAAACTCATAGAACAGTGCAGCAGGAAAAATCTTCCAGTCTTAGACAACATGGAAAACACTCCTTTGTGCCCCTTTTCCTTTTATCCCTCCTAACTCCACCTTTTCTCCTTACAGTTTTCCCTCCCCTTCTTTTTACCAACATACCTTTCTGGCTGATGTGTTTGTATTTTTTGAATTCCATTTTTCAACCTTCACCCGTGGTGTTAGCTGTGGAACACTCTCTTGCTGCCTGTCCTCTTAGCTGCTGTGTGCAGCTGAAGAGCTCTGAGCATCCTCAGAGGAGTGGCTGTTGAGAACAGACATCAAAAATGCTTCTTCCCTGAGCCCACACTTGGTGTGTTCAGCTCTTCCTCGGTGTGCTTTGGCCAAAACCACGTGGAGTGTTCAGAGATGTTTGGTCCCTGCACCCACGAGCTCTAGAGAAGCACAAGTGGGGCTGTGCTGGGAGTGAAAGGGTCAACTCAGATGGGACTGTTGGGGTCTTGCCCTTCCCCTGCAGAGCTTTTCTGCTGTGCAAATGAATTATCACCCCTGCACACGGTAAATCAAAGTCAAGTCGGTGTCCTTGGTTTATAACTCATGTCTTGGTGTCAGGGAGTGGAGGGAAGCAGGATAAGACACAGTGGAAAGCTGGGACTTGTCCGTGTGGTTTTGCACCCTGTTGTACGGTGGGGGTGTGCGGAGTTGTCCCAGCTGCCAGGGCTGTATTTCTGGGGGATTGAACCCCTCTGGAACACTTAGGAGGGTTTGGTCTGGAGAAAACCTGAAATTTGTGCAGTCTGGGCAAAAAAATCCATTGCCATTGAGTGTGTTCCTGTTCTGGACTGCACAAGTCAGTGATCTCCATCCTTACAGAGGATTGTACTGAGGGTGTACCAGCCAGTCACTAGAGCAACACCCTTCTGAGCAAAATGGTTATGGACGTTTGGGAACAAAAATGTTCACCAGTCCTGGCAGTCAGGAGGCAGTTTTGGGACAGTTCTCTCTTGGTGACCATGAAGGAACAGCATTGCTCTGTCCAGGTTTATAAAATTATTTCCAGTTTCAACTGTTATTGTGTTATAAAAAGAGTTCTTACAATGTGAGGAGAAGTGGGGAAGCTCTTACATTTTGTTAAAATTAACTGGTATTTCTGGAATTGCAGGCACTTGGAAGAAAATCAGATTAGTGTGATAGAACGTGGCGCTTTCCAGGACCTGAAACAACTGGAACGGCTGTAAGTACCTCTGTTCTTGTACCTATGGAGAAGTTGCAGCTTTCCTACCTCACTGTGAATGCTCAGCCACAAGATTTCATGGCTATAAAATTAACCTTCTTTAGGAAAAACAGAGTACCTGCCTAAATTAAAGGATGCTCTGAAATACAGCTGAATTCATCTTACACGATGGCTAATAACTGAAATAAATGTAGAGCTGCTGGCCAAGAAAATAGAACTGGCAGTGAAAGCAGAGCCTCACATTATCAAAAGAACATTATCTGGGCAGCTCTTAAAATGGATATGAGGGTGAAAAGATTTTTTTTAAAGGATAATTTCATATTGTTACATGTATTTGTGTTTTTAGGTATATTTATGTCTATGCTAATGAAAGTTGGAATCCTCTCCCTTGAGAACCGCAGTATTTGTAAAACTGCCTTTATACTAATTTTTCAGATTGGCTTCATTTCCCCTGAAGCAGCACAATGATATTGATGGCAGTGGGTTCCAGGGTGTCCTGCAAGACTCACAGAACAGGCTGTACATTTCCTCTGCTTTTGAGAGCAATTAAGTTTATTTTAAAAAGGTGAATTTAAGATGTCTCTTAATCCAGACTCGGGTTACAGAAAACTATTGGCCCTGCAAGAGTATAAACTTAGATATGGAAAAGGGCAGAAGTGATGCCATATCCAGCTCTGCCCTGAGCTGGGTGTTCTCCTGGGCATTCCACAAACCTCCAGGAATTCCCTCTGCTTGGGGTGGGAGCAGGGCAAAATCTCGGGAATACTGAAATACTTGGGGGAATTATTCTTTGCTGGAGGTGGGCGAGGAGGACAATATCACAAGCTGGTTTGGAATGCAGGGGATTTATGCTTGACTGGGGACTTTTATCTGAAAGCATTTCTTGTAGGACTTGTTATTTTCTCCTTGATATTTTCTAAAGCAGCTTTCAAGAGTTAAGTGCCCACTAGCAATTGTTCAGGAGAAGTCTGGAGTGCTGAGCATATGTACAAAAGCTGTTTCGGATGATCTCAGGATTAGATTTGCATTTGAGTTGTTGAACTAGTGCACTGAACTTCGAAAATTAATTTACTGAGGATTTTTGTTGTGCATTAGAAATCCCCATTTATGGCAATAAAGGAGGTGAATTTTAAATTCTGATTGTAAGCCATTTTTACTTGTATTCCATTAGAAAGTACTTTTAGGAGCAGAGTTTTGCCACGGCTGATTTATTTCAGTCAAAAAAACCCAAAACAAACAAACACACAAAACAAACCCCACCAAACCCAAGATTAATTTTCTCAAATTAAGCAGAGCCTGACACTGTAGAAAACAGGTTGTTCACATTTTAGCTCATCTTGGAGAGTCAGTATCCTAACTAAGTCCTAGTTTTAAGGTCATTTTATATTTTTGTGTGTGTGTATATACATATAACTGAATCATTTTCACCTCTATATTTGGAGAAAGATTCATTTAGTTGCGTTATGAAACGAGTTTTGAAAAAAACGCCAAGGGAAGGGCTGGCAATTGGTCTCCGGAAAGGACACTCCAGTGTCATCTCAGTGTGGTTTCCTGCAGAGCCTGCTCTGCCAGCAAATGCAAGCAGTGTCTTTTGTGAAGGCAGGAGCTGGGAATTTGATACCTTTAACAGCGTCTCTCGAAGTCTGGGACGTTTGAAAGGCTGACTTTTGTTTTTTCCCCCCTTCCTATGTGAACCCTTAACTTGGCCTGTTAAACGTTCTGCATCTCTGCTTTTCTTTGAGGATTGCCTGTCATTAAAATATTTCCTAAATTAATGTAGTATGAGAGGGAGGCCTGGAAACTTGCAACTTTTTGGTATTCTAGCTTAAATCATTTTTAGGACAAAAC
The DNA here is from genome assembly GCA_013399695.1 of Formicarius rufipectus. NCBI lineage: Eukaryota > Metazoa > Chordata > Aves > Passeriformes > Formicariidae > Formicarius > Formicarius rufipectus. The sequence continues at coordinate 2,477,828 of VXAU01003238.1, read as the reverse complement.
TATAAATCTGGCTGCTTTGCTGTGAGTCAGTGGGCTTTGGAGAGTGAACTGTGGAAACTTTGGCGTAGCTTGTAAGGCTAAATTGCAACATTTTAGGTAATATTAAGGCTGTTTTATTAAGTATTGTCGAACATTGCAAAATGTTAATGAAGAAAGGATGCTGGTTGAATTTTAAGAAAACCTGGCTTTTTTCCATTTAATTTCTTTCAAATAATGAATAAATATCACTTATATTGCTTCGATTCTTGGAATAACATTCTTTTTTGATCTGTCGAAGTGGATGCAAAAGTAATCATTAACTTATTTTTAAACAAAGCAGCTGTTTGGGTCAGACATTAAAGAACAGGAGTCATTTCTATTCCTGGCAAAATACCATAAAGGAAGTTTTTTCATTCCCAGTACCAGTGGAAGTGTGCTATTCCACTTCTCACCTCATGGTAACCATTTGGAAGGCATGACTTCAGGTGAATATTGTAGCCATTATATTTCCCCTTCTCTGCAGATTGAAGGAAATGCATTGTTATTTTCTGAGTAAATGAGCAGAATTTTGTTTGACATACCCTGCATAACCATCTAAGTAAATTGTAAATAAAATGTCTTTAGAGCTGTTACCCACTGCTGCCCAATGCACCATGGGGATGGTCCTGCGGTTTGGATTTTACTCTGGCTTTTGGGTTCTTGTGGGAGATTAATGCTCACAATGCCAGTGAAGAAGGATATTGCCAAAATTGTCTATTGGCTCAAAGTTTGGCACCAGCAGTTCAGGGAAGGTTTGTTAAAATGACAGCACAAAGCTTTTGAAAGGTAGAAACCACTTCTTCCTTTGGCATGGCTGCTCTCAGCCTTCCAAATCTGCAGGAATTTGAGATGTTACCTCTTAGCAGAACTCAGTGTTTCCAGCGTGGGTGGTTCTGTTAAATCCTAAGATTCAGAATCCTTGACAATGACCAGTGGTACCCACAGTGGAAAAGCCAAAATGCTTTTCTTGCAACAGGTTTGACTAGTTTTATTCCAGAACATCAAGATGAGTGATGAGGTCGGTAGCTGACCGTAAAACATCAGGCAGCTGAGACAACATGGACATAAATAACTTTTGCACACAGCTTGACTGCTTTTTGCAGCCTCGCTGAGCCTCAGCCCAAGCAGTTCCTGGGCAGGGGAATCCTGGAGGGCTTCTGGGTGCTCTGAGGTGCTGCACTTGCTTCAGTGAGTCTCCTCCCAGGCTGCTCACCTTCTCCCAGGCTTCTCTGCCCATCACGTCTCAAGTGATGTGCCAAGAGGATCGAGAAGCAAGGGGTGTGGTTGTGGGCGCAAAAGGTGAACTGGCATTTCTTCCAGAGCCAGGTGTGTGTCACATTCATGTGAAAAATGCGGCAGGATATAAGACGCCAAAGAAGCTTCTTTCCAAAGAGTGCTCCTGACTGATGTGGGATGGCAGGTTGGGCAGGGCAGGTCTCTGCATCTGTTCAGGAGCTCTTGGAGCTATGGAAATACTCTGCTACAACATGGACATGCCAGTTGCCAATATTGAGAGTTTGCCCTCCTTGCCAGAGTCACAATTTCCCCACAGCATCTGCACCTGGTATGCAGAACCTTTCAGAAACTGGAGTTCTTTTTTCTAGTTCTCTTCTGTGGTTGCTCCCTAGTAGTTGATGTGAAAGGTCTGACTTCCATCTTCTTGTCTGTGGTTCAACATGCCCGTACAAAGAGTGCTACCCCCCAAATCTATTTTGGATTTTAGCATTTATTTTTGTGCTTTGCTATTAAGACCATGTATGATTTTCAGATAAATGACTGTGAAATTTCATATGCCAGGAGGATCAGGAAGCAACAGGGGCATTCTGGTGGGCCTAAAAGATGAACTGACACTTCTTCCAGAGCCAGATGTGTGTCACACATCCATGTGAAAAATGAGGCAGGATATAGGACACCAACAGATCCTGACTTTTCCACAGCCAACTGCCAGAAATTGTCACGTAGCTGTATAATCTTCAAAAGAATGGACTTTGGCTGATGGCTGGTTCTTTCTACTCAAATTAGTGTCTTTAACTAGCATAAAAGATCTCACCATCTGAAAGCACTAAAAGTGTGTTTTTGTTGTTTAGGGGAGTGGGGGGAGGGGATGTATAAGTATGGCCAAATCTTCTCAAAGTTGGGAAAAATAATTAGCTTTTAGGAAAAAAGCAAAAAGCTAGAATCCAGATTTTAACCCCAGCATATACATGTATGGTTTTGGTTTTGGCCAAGTGAAGACAGAGGTTAAAATGGAAATTGCATTTGACTTAACTGCAGAGATACTACTTTGTGTTGAGTCTTTGTGGGCAGCTTCCTAAATGCTTGATTAAGGTATTAAAGTTTATTTATTTGGCACAGTGTACTGCGAAATTGCTGTTAGTGACCAAAGATGCTGAGGAAGAAGAATAAATTGTTAGTTGATGCTTGACAATCTGGATTTCATAAACTGAGACTGGGCAGGCTTTAAATAAATCATGTAATGCAAAAAGCATCTCCCATAATGACCGTGCTGAGTGGAGAGGTTGGTAGGTGCTTCAGAGCAGTCAGCAAAGTAATGAAGGTATTGGGCAGTTCTCTGCTGTTCCAAACAAAAGCAAAGCTTTGGCAGCCTGGACAAGTCCACAGTGTGTGTGCAGGCTTTGCAGCTTGGATGTTTTTCTGGAGCTGTGTACACTGCACATTTCAGAAGCCATCTGGATCTGGAAAGGGGTCAGACAGTTTGAAAGTAACCTTGGAGAAAAAAGCTTTATTGGTTTCTGTCTCCATTTCCCTGTGACATTCTGGGTATGATATCTAATTGGAAACCCATGACCATAAAGTGCTTATCTGGAAAGGCAGAAGAACAAAGGCTGAAACAGATTTAGAGCTGTGATCTGATATTGAATGGGTTTTATTGCTTGCATACTTCCCTCTTCCTCCTCACACTGCCACAGGTTGCTTGGTGTGGGACCAGCTTTGCAGCCAAGCTGGTGGTGCCTTAGGAGAACAGAGAAGGCTTTGCCTGGGTCAGCCCTTTCCACTCAGCCTTTCCCCTCTAGGGAGGGTGTAAATAGTGAATCAGGGCTGCTGGAGGTATCTGAAGCTCTGCTGTCTCTGCAGCAGATGGATTTCTTTGTGCTCACCCCAAGGACAGGAGCATCGCCCCTGACTCCTGAGGGTCTGGGTGCAGTGGATGTCAGAACCTGACTTAGGCTTTCCTGCTGTGCAGAACTGCTGCTGCAAGAGCCCACCTTCACTAGGGTGGAACAATCCTGGTCTGCCTAAGCCCGGGTCACAGTCTGTGCCGTGATGTCATCTTCGGAAAATGTAGGAAATCAGTTTCTAAGAGTTGTGGACTTACCCACACTTTGTGGGAGCTGTCAAAGAACACACAAAACTGAAACTCAGTTTGTGGCTTCTTCAAATGCTAGACCATCTCTGAGTTCTTGTGCTGCACCTGTGAGCTGGCAGTATGAAGCTCCTTGCTGCGTTGGCTACCTGCAAGTTCAAGTGATATTTATTGATGTTAGTTAATAATTAATATTGTTGTAACTTTTGTCCTGTATCTTCTGAGAAATTATTCCACTCAAAAAAAACCCAAAAAACAAACAACAAAAAAACCCTCCTATAACTGGTATCTGACAGAGCAGCCTCTCTTGCCTTCCATTTTCCAGAAACTCCAGCATTGCCTTTCAACTGAGTGTCTATGGGATTGTTCACACTGTGGAAAGTCCAACATGATGAGTTGGAATGTTTTGGGTGGGAGTATCTGGCAGGGTGCTGTTGGTTTTATCCCTGGGTTCTGATGGGACAATCCTGGAGAACGGAGTCCTCTGTCCTGCAGAATTTTCTTAGCATTGTTTGAGTCACATCCATTCCTTTTTGCTCTCCAGTCTGGGGTTTGTCCAAGGCTCCCTTTTGTAAAATACATGAATTTATTTGCAGGGACTGTTTGGCTTAACCTGCATGGGTACAGTCTTCCTGCTTTGCTCAGGAATTGTGTTTTGGAGTGTGGATCTTCACTTTCCAGTGGCTATAATGTAGTGTTTACTGCTTAATGCTATTATCAGTACTTCATCTGCATGGCTTTCTGACCCTGATAGCAGCAGAGTAACACCTTCACGTAGCAAATTTCTAAGTTCACAAGTCTCTTCCTCAAATTCTTGCACAGAGTTCCACAGTTTGGTCCTGCTCCTGGCTCAGACCTGAATTCTGGAGGAAGGCTCAGTCTCTTCTCTGTTGTTCTCTGGAGGAGTGCTCACTTACTCTTTCTCCTGAGTCCAGAAATCATACCCATCAAAATGCTCTCCACTGGGGGCTGTTACATACACTGAGCCTTCATCCAGGTAAGGAAAGGTGGGAAGATGGCAAAGCTGCAGAGGAGTGTCCTGCATCCTTGCCCTCTGTTTATCTGCATATTGGCCCTGCTGGGGATGGGATGTGGAGCTGGCAGGACTTGAGATCAGTTCCAACGCCGAGTGTTTTCTGATTTTCATCTGTTGCAAGAAACAGCACTGCTTATCACCTTTTCCAAGTGTTCCTCTGCCTGGAGTGAACTGGCTGACCACCACGAGGGTATAGGGATATGCTCTTCCTTCCATGGAGAGGGATGAGGTGCTTTGGGAAATTGGGCTGCTTTTTCATGCCTGGAGCAGAGGGACTTGATGGACGTCTAGCTGCCCTTCACCCCAGGGAGAAGCTCACTGTGGATTTAAAGAGCTGGCAAGTCACCAGTAAGGAATTCCTGTCTCCTGTAAGACTTGCTTAACAAAAACTCAGGCAAAATTAGCAGCTTCCCTGAGGAATGGGATTAATAATAAGATTAAATAATAGACACAAATGTTATTCTTTATATATGATGGAAACTTCCATGCAAGGTATAAATGGTGGGTGGCTGAGCTGGGGGGGGCACAGTACCTCAGTTTACATTTAGAATGACACAGGAGGAAAACGGGAGAAAGGATGGGATAGGGATAGCTCTTGTTAAATCTGTGTAGGGTGTGGGTGTCTTCCTACAAATAAACCCATAAAATAGCTATTGACAGGCTGAGTGTGAATGGTGTACCTCAGCCAGTCATTGGGCAGGAATAGAAGTACTACATTATATTAAGTCACATCTTGGCTCAAGCTGACAGCTCACCTTTGTAAATTCTTGGAAGGAAAGAAAGAAGCTCATTAATTTTGTATTGCTTTTGATGCAACATGATGTGCTGTTCTTGGCTCAAACAGCCAAAATAAATGTTCCCAAGCTATGGCTCACATAGTTCACTTATCTGTCAATACTGTGCACTGGCTGCTCTGGAAGATTTCACTGAGATGGATTTTTCTGACACCACTTAAAAGCCAGTAATTTAGAGCAATGTTAGTCATTTGTGTAAATGATACATCAGATATGGTCAGGAATGATTATTTTTCTTTTTTAGTTAAAAGAGCATTCTCTTTGCCATTCCCACAATTCAGATATACAGTCAATGAAAAAAATGTTGTGAGAGGAGGAGAATTTACAACTATTAGTCCAAAAAGTCGTTCTTTTTGGAAAGGAATGTTGCAAGATGTCTGGTACATACATTTCCATATAGAGTCAAGCTTTTCACAACAGTTAAGGATTGAAGAAAATACTCCAATATGGCCTAGTTCATGCAGATACCCAGTTCACAGAGCCAATAATATATTCAATAATGTATATTAATTCTTCAGGAAAATGGTGCTTCGTTTTGGCTGTAGTACAATGGGAGTGTGCAGGCATGAGAAATCATTTTTCATATGTAGTGTGAGTAGTAAATACACATCCCCAAATGAAGAACACTTTAAGCTTTAAGACCATCTTCATAGTTTTGAAATCCAAAATGCTTGATTTTCACTTTGAATTCTGTTGATCTCATGTCTGGTGCAACTTGGAGTTTTAGCCTTTATTTTGCTGCCACGTGTTAGAGCCCTGCCCAGGCCATGTGTGTTGTGCATTGCTGTCCCCTGGTACATTAAAACACTGCAAAAACTCACTGCTGGCCACTTCAGGTGCCAGGGCAACCTCTTGGAGACTGGAAAAACTGACTGCTCCCAAGTGCCAGGCAGGACAATGCACCTTCAAAGGAAGTACAGCCCTCAGTTTGGCCAGGAGTTACTCACAGCAGCTCCTCGAGTTTCCTTCCAAAGACGTCCCACGAGGCTGAGGCATTTACTAGGAACCTAAAGAATTCCTAGAAGCTTTCAGAAAGGCAAAATAGGAAGTGTTTTGGGGGCAATTTACTAAAATCCTAATATTGTGTGTTCTACTCCTGGTTAGAACTTGATATTCTGTAATATAAATGTCCAGCACAGAAAGGCTGCAATACATAATCACAGAAAGACACCTGTGTAAGGTCCATGTCTGAGCATCTCGAGATTAATTAGTGTTTACCTTCTCCTGTGAATAGGGACTTGCAGGTAGAACTTGTTTGGTTTTGGGGAGCCACAGTGTAAGTGTAAGGTGGAGTAAGAGTGTGGGGGGAAAAAAACCCCAACATGAATCAGCTTCTAGAAGTGAAACCTGGTCATTCTGAGACGTCCCCAGCCCGTGTTCTGCTTGCACAGAGAGCCAGACTGCTGTTCAGTGTCTTAATAAAGCTCTCTGTGGTTCTATTCCAAGTATTCCAGGAGTTCAAACAACACTGTGAAAAGGTCAGATGTGTTTTCAGTGCTGTTTCCAAAAATTGAGTTATAGAAGTGTAAGAAAAAGCTTTAATGTGAAAAAAAAATATATTTGGGGCTATTTTTTTGGTGCTTTGTTGTTCTGTGGGCACTGGATACTTGGAAAACAGCAATGGTCAGCTGTGTCATGTGCTCTGACTGTGGTGTTACCCCAAATGAGAGGTATCTGTGGTTTGGATCTTCATGTTGTTGTTTTGGGTTTGGGTTTTTTTGTTTGTTTTTGTTTGTTTGTTTGGTTTTTTGTTTTTGTTTTTTTTTCCCTTGTATTAAAGCATATAACTTCAGTTTTTTATTGAAATTAGTCAAACTTGATTTCAAGCTTTGAAAGATGTGACTTTGTACACAGATGAGCTGCTATTTGATGTGATGCAGGTTATGTCCTTGGAAATGGTTTGTATTTCTTAGGATTGTTTGAGGAAAAAAAGTTAAAATTGCCTTGCTTATTGTATTATTAAAAATATGACAAGCTGTCAGTTTGCCAAAAAATTCTGCAGCTGCTGCACTTGGAGTTTCAGGACTGAAAAAGGAGGTGCAGGTGAATTCAGGGAAGAAATCCACAGTCAGTCTGGAAAAACTCACTCCATGTGTATGAGCTGGAGGTTTGACAAGCGTGTTCCTGTCCACCAGAAAGGCACTTTTATTGGAACTGTACTTGATTTGAGTGGCACAAACAGACTTAAAGGATAGAAATGTCATCCTTCTGGTAGGGATAAGTGCCTTGGGTGGGGGTGGGTCTTGTCCAAACATTCTGGAGCTAAAATAGAAAGAAGAAGTGAAAAGGAGCAAGCGTTGATGAACTGATGGAGTTCCCTGCACTGACTGCTGCCTTGGGTTTCTACTGGACCATCTTAATTTAGCAAGATTTTTTTTAAGCCTGTAGAAATGATAAATTAATTCAGAGATTGATGCCTCCTGCTCTGTCTTCTCCATGAGTCAAGTGAACAAGAACTGTATTTCTTTGTGTTTATTTTTATGGGACTGTTGTTGAAATAAATTTTCAAGTGGTACAGTAGCTGTCACATTCTTACCCTTTAGGGACCATTCAGGGAACAAACTAATGAGAAACCACTTATTCTTTGAAGATGTGTTGAGGTTATATTTTCTAATTGGGTATGTGCATTTGGGAAAATGATAGTTCCCAATGCCTTTATGTACTGTGGACTCCTAGAGGGCATTAATATCCTCAAATTTCATAGTTTTACCCTGTCTGTCTGTAGCACATAATTATGTAGTTATATATTACTCAGCCATTGCTGGCCAGCCAAGCTCTTCGTTATTGCTGGTCCAGGAGTGAACTTTTTATTTCTTTTGTAAACATTTAAAAAAAAAATAAAATTAAAAAATTGGCCCCTCTTTTCCAAGGGAAGCCATTAGCAGCTCTGTCAATAGGCCTGCACAGGAGGAGTCCAAACACAGGAAAAGTGCAGGAGAGGCAAAGGGCAGCTGACAAGAAAGCAGGATGCATGCTCCAGTGAGTGGGGTTTGCTTTGCATTAGTACATCTGAGCAGGGCCACCAAACAAAGAGGTTTATTTTAACAACAGGAAAATAAACGAACCTGGTTTCATCAAAAAACATTTTCCTAGTAGGTCACTGACCCCCGAGAACTCAAGGAAAAACAAATTTGGGTCTCATTTATGTTGACAAGAGGTTCTGTAACCACAGGATTCTTGGGCTTCTGAAAGCGGTGGTTACAAAGCAAGTGGAATAAAGACACTTCCACTACAACATGGCCATAACTCAGCTGGAGTAGCTGATCAGCACTGGCCATTACATCAGAGTTTTTAAACATTCTTCTTTTCTGCGGTTTGTTTGTTTGATTTTAGTAGGGGTTTTTGTAGTTGATGAAGATTTATGGGGGTATTTGCTTAAGCAAAACACTTAAGGATTTAGCAGTCATTTCTTTCAGATCTGTAGGAAATACTCGAGTGTCTGTGTTACTGTTGGGTAAGAACTTCTGCATCACTGGTCTGGAATTATTTGGATGAACTTTATTTAGCTGAAGTAATTTTATCAAAAGGGTTTTGCTTCTTTGAGCTTCCTCATATTAGAAGGATTATGCTGCTTGCCATCTCAGAAATACCCTGAGTGTTGGCTGAATTTCATGCTGTCAAGCATAGCAATCCTTAAATAATCCCGTTCCTGAGCGGAACGATGATGAATTCAAAGCACTTAACCTCCTTTTGTTCTTGGAGCCCTTCTGTCCTGGATGAGTCAGTACAGCCTTGATTTTGCTTTCCCTCTGCCACAGCTCCTTTTCAGCTGTGTCCATAGAACTGCAGTTCCCCTGAAGCTGCAGCCTTCCTTCCATACAGAACAGGACACACTAATCCCTGTGGGCTGAGTTAACGTCGTGTTAGTTTTGTGTTGCTTGGAGGCGATTTCTGCTCTAGATCTTTCTCTTTGTGCCCAGGTGTTCCACTAGGAGCATCCCAAGAAGAAGAGAGGATTATGGGGTTTGTGCAGGTGTTATGGATGTTCCATGTGCATTTCAATACTCATATTTGGTAACTCAGAGTGGGATAGGTGTGATGTATGAAGACATTAGGAACACAAGCGAGGAATGGGAACTGCCAGGTATCGAAGCACTTCAGGAAAACTGACCCCTCCCTTTGGTAACCTGCTGGGAAAGTGGATCAGAGGTAGTCACACAAATTGGGTGTGCTCAGTTTTTAGACAAGATGTATTTTTGTGGCTGGTTCCCCCTGTGGCTTCCCAGTGGGATGCCCTTGGAGTTGTGACAGAGCAGTCAAGAGCTGCTGTCTCATTCTCAAACCGAAGCCCAGTGTGCTCTTTGTCGTGCCCGCTTGTTTCCTTAGAGCCATTCCATTGGCTTTGGAAGATGGAGCTGTTTTTAAGCATCCAGTTGGATTTCAGGCAGGAGATGATCCTGCTTGTCTTCCTTTTTTAATAGCTCTGCTTGGCACGAAGCCCCAGGAGGAAGGAGCACCCCAGTGCCACGGAGCATTCCTTACTATATATGGAGAGCGGGGTGAGCTGGGCCGGTATCGAGTTATTAAAGTACATCAAACAGGAACAGTGTTCTGGTAAAAATTGCAATAAAAATGGTGCTTGTTACTTCTCTTGCTAGTTCTTGACAGCAATTTCTGACTTCTGGAAATGGTTAATTCCATTAATATAAATTTAAGGCTTATCAGCGTGCCTTGGAGACGTGAACATGAAAATTTGCTTCTTGCTTTCTTTATAAGCTTTCAACCTTGACCTGGAGAGATTGCTCTCTGGTGTAAGAAAATGGTTTAACCCTGTCTATTTTATTGCCTTTACAAAAATTTATGAAGTATTAAAAGTGATGGACACTTGGGGGTACTCCAATAGATTATGCTCCTTGGATCAAGGCCTGTTCTTTGCACATAATCTGTGGACTAATAATGAGAAAGCAACCACTCATTCTATACTAGGGTTTCGAAGGTATAAAAATTGGAAGATTTGGTGTGAATTGCTTAATTTTTCTTTTCAGATTTGAAATAAGAGAACTTACTAAACTATTTGCAGAAACTGAGAACCAGTCAGCTTCAGCAGAGAGCATCTCCATGTTTGAGGGTTTATCAGTCAAGCTTTTTTGGATTTATTTGAATGATAGTAAAGAGAAATTGTTAATTCTTTTATGTTCAGGTCTGCTAAAGGCAGATATAAACTGCCAATCTATATGAATGTAACTGAGTGGGTTTATGAAGATGTTGCTGAGTTAAGAGTTTGGGCACACAGTTCTTGCCTCTTCTGGATTTACAGGATTTTTCTGCTGTTGACCTTGGCACTTGAGTCTCTGTTGTCACCTTCACTGAAGCTGGCATTTACACTGCTGTGCCCTTCTGTGTCCTGCAGGGCATTGATCACAGGTTTGAATGGCCCCAGGAATGTTATTAGGCCTTTTTTCTTTCTTCACACTGGCTTGGGGAAAACGTTGGAATTTAAACCTCTTCCTAATACTTTTTGCCCATGTTTGTTCCTAGCCAGAGCACATCTGTGTACAAGGCTTAGTAGTGGTTCTATCCTCCATCTCATTGTCAGATTTTTTCATATGAAGACGTCCTTGAGCAAAAAAAAAAAAGATTCTTATATTGAAAAGCCTCAAGTCTTATAAAGCTACCAGTGTGTGCTGCCACATTGCAGAGTCTTGCAGTCTGCCACTGAGAGAGGGTAGATAATCTTTCTCAGTCTAATGAGAAGTTACTAATAAAGGTTATTACTCCTGACAGCTTTGAAAATGTGAACCAGGACCACCCAGTCTGCTAAGTTTGTAATAAGGGATCTCAAAGCTGTAGCTATTGTAAACAGTTTTCCTTCAAAATATGGTCCCTTAGCAACTTCCAGTGGTATCTCTCACAGCTTTTGGAAAGGCTTCTGTAATAACATGTCACATGGATAAAGAAGTTCATTTATCCCATACCATAATCCTGTAATATGGTTGTACTGGGCTTCCTCATAGCCGCCTTATTGAAATTCCATTATATTTTGTCTGGCTTTATTTCCTAGGGTAGTAATATAAAGAGGTGATGACAGAAAGTAATGGATAAGGTTGACTTTTTTAATGGGGGCTGCATCCTGACTGTTTTTCCTTACAAAGAGAAAGTGATACAGAGCAAAGAAGAAGTTACATTAGTGAACACAACATATTTCTTGCTGTTAATAGGATTTTCTGGTGAAGCCATTGAAGGCAATTGGCTGTGCTCCTGCTTTGCTGCTTCCCAAAGAGGCAAACAGTTACTCCTTGAAGTTCAGTAACTCCTGTCTTTCTCTTTGAGTCTCCTGTTATGCATTAAGTCATTTTTGCTGCTTCTTGGGCCCGCCCAAACTCATGATGTAACTGCTTCTCCCTCAAAGTAAATGGCAGAAACTCCTCCAACTGCATCATGTTCCCCGAGGCTCTTCTCCAAGGACAATGCCATGGAGCTCTTAACAACAAAGCAGAAGAATCAAGCTTGCTTATTGCCAAAGATGAGACCCAGATGTCTGGAGTGTGAAACAAAATAAATGAGCAAATTGGGGAGGGAACCCAAAGTTACTGGCATAATTTTGGGGTTTTGAAGGCTGAAGTATCAAGACTGCTCCTTTAAAGCTCCCCGCTTAAGAAATTTGAAACCACTGTGTTTTTAATTTTCTGTTGGAGAATGAGTGTTGTAATAGGTAGCAACGTGAATATAGATGTTAAATCAAGTTTTGGAGTTGTTGACCTTGTGTGGAAAGGAACTGAGTGCTACTTGGTCCGTGACAAATGGGAATGACCTTGCTGTGGCAGTAAAGCTGTCGATGCTCAGTAGAAAAGCAGGCCCAGGACTTGGAGGCTGGTGGGTATCACACATTTGTGGGGTTAAAAGCAGATCCTTGCTATACCCAGAGACAATAAAGCTGACAGTTTATGTCAGAGTCTGTGCAAGACCTTAAATTTCTGGGTGGAATGTGCTCAGTAATAGGCAAGTGTAGTATTAGTTCATATAATACTGGAAGACATTTAAATGAAAAGATGTGTATAAGGGTGTTTTGCTGTGAGGTTGTCTACCAGGAGCCCAGTACTTTGCTTTTTCCTCGTAGCCATGAAAATTTGGTGATTTCAGCCCATGCCTTGGGTATTTGCAGTTGGCCTGGAGTAACTGATACTATAGCATTCAAATTTTTCCAGCCAAGTCAGTGGCATAATGAGAAATTAAGTTGCATTGGAAAATTGCACTGTTTGCCAAGTTTGAATAAATAATGCTTGCCTTGTTTTTGCATTGGGCTTTTATATTGACTATGTAGTCCATGGAAAGGAGCTGTGTGTCTCTTGGGTAATTGGTGGGCATCTGCTTACTGTAACCTGGCAGAAAAGGGGGTTTGGGTTTCCTTTGATTTGTTTCTTACTCAAAGTGAAGCTGTTCTGCAGCTGTAAGAACAAAGTGTGAAGCTGAAGAGGTCTCAAAATACTGGATACAATTTTATTTGGTATGATCTGCCCATGTTGTTTCTCAGGCCCACTCTAAGGTGTATTTGAACATCTTGCCTGTAACTGAACAAGAGAAGTCAAGAACGGTTGTGATTGCATCAAAATTTTTTCAAATAGCTGAATTAATTGTATAAGGAATTCATAGATCTCTGAGATTTTAAATCATCTTTTACCTGTTTATTTGAATTCTGAACTCTGAAATTCTTCTGAACTTTCTAAAGTCTTCCAATGGTGATGAAAGGCCAGAGGAGGAAGGGATATTCTACATGGAAGGGGTGTTACACTGCACACTTGTTCAAGTGTACTCTCCTTCCTGATTTGCAGTGGCAAAGAACCTGGTTCAGATTCTTCTTGAGAAAAGATTGAAATGGTTGTGAGTTGAAAAGTTTTCTAGTTGTGCTTCACCTTGTTCTTTTCCATCTATGCTGATCATGCCTTTGATAGAGATTAAATTTATTTTCTGTTGGCTGTTATTGTCAGTGGGGATCCAGAGACAACAGCACCTGAACTGGATGTGACCCTTCCAAGTGTGTGGACATGAGGGATGCACCTCAGGTCAGCCCCCACAGAAAGTTTCTCCTCCAGGCAAACGTGACCTCTGCCTTGAAAACAAATTTTCCCATCAATATTTAGGTTTTTTTACTCAACCAGAAGTCACCCAGAAGACGAGAAAAGGAATAGAGCAAAAAGATAATCAATATTAAGGTAACCTTTGCAAAGGGAAGGTGTTTTCCTCCATTTGTTTCACAGAACGATCCTGATCAAGATTTTTGGTTTACCTCTAGGCTGGTGGTGTTGTTTCTTTCCATCCTTCAGTGGTTGTTTCTTACTCTGTGTTTTAATAGTCAGGGGAATCTTAATAGTTAAGTTTCCCTCCTATCCCAGCTTCAGACAGAGGAAGGAATATGATTAGCCTGGTTGGAGCCAGGAAGGCAGGAATTTCACAGTTAATAACTTCTCCATTGTTTTTTTAAGGGCTCTTGGTACTGTGTGATTGACACAGAGGTTGTTTGCCTCCAGCCCTTTGCCTTCAGGACATGGGAACCCCCCCTTGGGCAGCAGGCTGAGGGAGGAAGGAGGAAACTGCCACTTGGTATATACACGAGCCAAATATTTTTGGGAGGTGAGAAGGGAGTGTTTGTCCTGTGCTGAAACAGTGGGTTTGATGCTAAATGTGGCAGCTCTAAAGAAAACAATAATAAACCAGAGGACAGTGTTGCATGGATGGGGATTTTAAAGGTTGCAAATTCTATAAATCTGCATTTTAGGATGTTTGAATAAAAAAGCAAGAAAATTCAGTTTGTAACATGCTAAAGCTGTGAAGTACAGAAATGCAAGTATTAATTCTAAATGAAAATAGAAGTCAGCATCCAAAATAACTAGGAGGAGCAAAAAGGGCTTATTTGGAGGCATGGGAGGGTACAGGATTTGAACAGGGGGGCTCTGGCTGAGATAAAGCGAGCAGGAAGTCTTGATACACAGCTGTGCATATACACACATCTGCACGTGGATCTGGCTCTTGGCTGCAGCTGTAAATATGAATTTCTTGTTGTGGGCAGAGATATTATGCACCTATATGGTATTACTAATGTTGTTATATATAACAGTACACATTTCATGGAAGTGCTTTTCCGATACCCTAGAATTTTATACACTGACATTTTAACATTGTAGTCCTCTGTAAGGTGCTTAGAAGAGTCAAGGACCTGAGTCTATAGGAAGGATTTTGAGAGGATGAAACTGTCTTCTATCCAAATGTAAATCAGCTCTAGATAAGTTTATACCCTAGAGTGAATTTTCCAGTTTTCTAGGAAATCTTGGTTATTAACAGCATGCCAGGCAGTTATAGTCACTTCAGAAGATGCAGTTCTTCACTTTCTGAGTAAATTCCTGCCTATAGAAGTCTTGGCTTTTAGCTTCTAACATCTTCAGCTCCCTAAACATCTTCCAGCAGAACCCCAGGTAAACATGAACCTTGTGAGAGAGAACTGTCTCATGTGGTGGTCTCCATGGGTGCCTTGGAGGTGACATGTGGACACTCAGAACTGACACATCCAGAACAATTGTGTGCAGCTGGTGCCTGGCCTGCTGGTTTGGGTGACTTGTGGTAACCTGAGGAGCAGACTGGTAAACGAGATTATGCCAAGTTCCGTTTCCCGTGCACAGGAGCGGTTAAAGTGATCTGGAAGATGGAGGGAGCTGCAGTGCATGGAGATTGCCAGCTGTATAGCCAGCATGTGTCCCATCAGACATAATAAATTTGACTCAGTGCAGGTATTGCCAGAGCTGGTCTGGCTTCTGGAGAGCTTCTCTGCACAGTTCTTCAGCTTCCAGGAGGCTTTATTAGTCTGGCTTCCATGCTGTGCACATCCAGAGCTGCTGCTGGTGCAGCACTGGAGCTGTTCTGTCCTGTGGCACCGGATGATTCTCCCCAGTGCTCCAGATTCCCAGAATACATCACAGGTCTTATTAACTGTGCAACATCCAGTTCAAAGCACAGGGGAGCCTGAGCAGCTGCCTTCTCATCCAGCAGCCCCAGGTGAAGCCCCACTGTGGAGCAGATCCTGCCTGCTCTGGGCCCCATGTCCCTCCCTGGCTGCACCTCGGTGCTGGGGCGTGCTGGGTGTGCTCACACGTGCTGGCCACAGCCTGGAGGGTGTTTCTCGCATGAAGGGAAGAGACCAGGTCCAAATTTTTGCATTGCACTGTGCTGAGTCCCAGGTGGCATGTGCTGGTTTAGAGTTAAACCAGCAGGAGAAATGAATCCAACTCGGAATGGGATTGTAAGTCAGAATAACAATTTAATTAAAAAGATCACAATAAATACACTGATACAGAACAAAAAATCTTTGTCCTCCAAAACCAGCTGTGCAGCCCAGCCCAATGGGGCATGAGCAGGATGGAGCCCACCAACCCCTGTGCTGAGCACCACGTGAGCACCTGAGTTCAAACTAAAAAGAAAGAAGGAACCTGCTGGCGAAAATGATGGTTGTAGTCTGGTCCAGAGTGACAGTCACAGTCCTGCTGAGGTTCTGCTCCTCCTCTGGATCTGATGAGAGATCCTATTCCCAAAACCCCAACTTACCTCTGCTTGGGCTCAGATGGGAACACCCAGTCCCTCCCCCAGGGTGGGGAGTTTCACAGTGGGTGATTTACTC
Source organism: Formicarius rufipectus (assembly GCA_013399695.1). Taxonomy (NCBI): domain Eukaryota; kingdom Metazoa; phylum Chordata; class Aves; order Passeriformes; family Formicariidae; genus Formicarius; species Formicarius rufipectus. Next base: position 2,462,052 of record VXAU01003238.1, on the reverse strand, counting down.
TGTGAGGTCAATCCTGGCATATTTTTGGCATCCCTGATGGCCCCTGAGCAGACATGACCCCTCAGGTGGGTGTGAAGGTGCTGGTGGCTGCCTGGAGGGGAGTTCTCACACCTGAGTCATTGGTGTGAAGACAGGAAAACTTCCTTATCCTACAGGAGTTCCCAAACACCCCCTGTACCCTGAGGGGTGGGGTGTGCCCTGGGCAGCTGCTGCCAATGGGCCGTGGTGAGCAGTTCATGAGAGAAATGACATAGAGGGTTTAGAATCCACACCCACCCAGTGACAAACTGGGCCTGGCTACTATAACCAGGACACGCAAAGGGTTTAGTGTTACAACCAAAATTTGACTGATTTTGCTCATGCGAAAACATAATTATATTTTTTGAACTCTAGTCCAGTGTTCAGATTCACAAAGCTGACATGTCCTCCCTTCATGGTGTAGCCCGTTACAGTTGTACAAGTGCTGGGATTCAAACTCAATGTCCAGGTATCCTATGTTGGTCTTATCTCTATTTTAAGTCACTAATTTAAAATCAAGAATATCTATATTTATTAATAAGTGCAATCCCAAGAAAAATGTCCACAAAATCAAGATTTTGACTTGTTTTGTTCACAGGCTTTTTGCAGACCATCTTTATTTCACTGCTCTACTCCACGGCCTCACCATTTCCATGGCACTGCTATGAAATCAGAAATATTTCTCTGATTAAAATTGAACACCTGACAGGATTAAGGTTTAGGCAGCAAAGTGATGGTGAAACACATTTCTGTCCCATCTCTGGGTTCTCTGGTGAGAGAAGGGGCTGCAGCAGAGTCCTTTACCCTGTGCTTGGCTTGGGCTTTGTGCTGTTCCCCAGGAGCTGTGCTGGCATTCCTGAGATTTGCTCCAGGAGTTTCCCTGCTTGTCCTCCAACCTACTGATAGATGAGGATAAACTGCAGCCCTGGTCAAATGATGTGTTAGGAACCATCCCAGTGCGTTTCATGTGTGTTTGGCACTTTTGTCCAACTGGAGGAAACTGTGCTTATAAATGACCATTCAGAACATTTGGTCTTTTCATTAAATAATTCTTAAACACGTCTATGTCTCTGTTTTGGAATTTAAAAACATCCTGTCTGGTGCTTTGATACTTCTGTATTGAGGACTTTCCTAATGGCCTTTCTCTCAAGCCCAGGAAGAGAAGTAAGAGGTGTAATTGGGATTTTTTTTCCTAGGTTATTGGTGGCTCTCTGGCACATAATAAATACAAACTTGTTAAATGTATCCTATGGCAAGCATGTCTAAGTTTCTATGAGGTGATCTAGTCTTATATTTCGGTGAGTATTACACGAGAAGTTATTTAGAACTATGATACAGTAGGTGATGTTCAAAAGAAAGAAACCCCCGTTTGTTCCCTGAGTTCCCCCCAAGAATCCAACTATGAATAAAATGGCTTTTGGCAGAAATGTCAACTTGAAATAAATCTTAGGAAGTGGTGGAAGGTTGTTTGGAGAGTCCCACAGCTTGAACCAAGGCATCAGTAACCATGGACTCCTCAAATATTTGTTGCTGTTTGCTTAGTTATCAGCTGGAGCTGCAGGCTCTGGTTTGTGGCAGAAATGCTGTCACCTGTGAGGATGTGACCTGTGGGGGATGGTCCCCAGCACTGCTGGGTTACTGGGAAAACCAAGCTTATCTGGGCTCAAGCAAAGCAAGGATGTCATTAAGTTGTTGACCTTGACACGTGGGTTCAGTTTGCTCCCTGTCACTGTTTCATAAGACCCTCATTTGTGGCAACATAATGTTAAAAATATTAAGCAAATGTAGAGCCATGTGACAATTTTGGTGCTGCTGAAGGGCAGGTCACAACTTGAGCTTGGCAAAAGTGTCCTTGTGTGGACTTCACTTGAAAGAAAATCAATCCTGAGGGAATGTCAGGATGAAAGCTTAAGATGCTTAGGACAGTTTAAAAGGGCAGTTGAGAACTTGTTCCATTACAGATAGGGTAGTGTTGGCCCAGATAAAGAATAGGAAATAATTATAGATCTTCTGGATTAATTTGATAGTAAGCTAGGGGGGAAAAAATGATGTTAGGTTGGGTTTTTTCCCTCTAAGTTGTTTGTGCCACAGTAAATTGTAAATGCTTGACTTCTGAGGTTGCAAACTTTCTAACCTGGAAAACAATTTTTCGTTCCTACAGATACTGTCTGCTCATTGGTGTGAAACCTCCTGTTCTAGAAACTTAATCTGATTTTGATTAGTTTCTTTGGCTTAAAACAATAAGCAGAAACTCAGTATTTGTGAAATCCTTACAAGTAGAGAAAAAAGTATTCTCAAAATATATTCCTTGGATGTTGCTTTGAGATGAGTGAGATGACTTTGGGTGGACAGTGGGTAACTGTGTGTACATTGTGAGATCTGAAATGACAGTCAGACACAGGAATAAATATTTGACAATGTGTGGAGTGTTTTAATTTCCCTCAGAAGTGTTTTCATTCTGATTGATAAATAAGTTGAGTATGTTTAGTGTTTCTTGATAACTGGTGGCAGCCATGGTGAACGAGGATGGAGCTGAGGAGTGCTGAGCCCTGTATCAACACAAGTATTTTTTCCCTATATTTCATCCTGTTACTCCAGAAGATAAACTTGCTTAAGTGAAGTAATGAATTTAATGAGGGTTAAGTAGCACATTGCTATCACTCTTGAATTAAACAAGATTAGGTTTACTTAGGTACAAAATTATGAAATACCATGTGGGTGTAAGGGAACCCAGTTTAAAATCTTTCCATGTCCTTTCCCAATTGCAAAGCAGTGCTTAGGATCTCTCACGTTCTTGTTTAGTGTTTCATTTACTGGTCTGCTCCTTTATCTCAGCAGTTCACTGGGAAGTTGGTAAAAGCACTAGGAAATGAGCAGTGTTTGCCTCTGCTGAAGTCAGCACGTGGTGTGTGTGGTGCAGAGAGCTCAGGCTCGGGAGCAGCATTGCAGAGGCAGCCTTTGATCTGTTCTAGGTGTCAGAAAGAGAAGTTAATACTCCCCTCTCCTCCACCAACCTTTTATCTGCAAGACACATTCATCTGGTAGCCACGTGAAGTCTCTGCCATATGAAACCCCACAACGTTAGTTTGATCTGAGGAAGGACTTGCCATTGCAACAATTCCTGAATTCTGATAGTGAAATTACTCAGTGTGCAGGAAAACTGGAAACCAGATCTCGGGTGTGAAGTAGCAGTAGGTTTATAAAAATTCCAGGTGTCTTTAAAAGATCAAAACTTCAGCAAAAAATGGTTCTGCTATCAAAGTGAACTTGTAAGGTAGATTGGGAACAAAGAGGGCATAGAGACAGGCTTATAAAGGAACTTAGAGGAGTCAGCTTCCCATTTAGAACAGGGAGTTGTATGTAATTAGTTCAGGTCACCTTCATTGGGATAAAGCAAGGGACTACTTTTATTGTCAAAGCCCAGGAAAAGGGCTGAGGAAAAAGGATTGTGTCTTACAAGCAGAACTACTTTGGGATTTCACAGGCCTGTCACGCCTTTCAGGGAGAGGAGGCTCAGGCTTCTTACAGCTGGAATAGCTTGGAACAGTTGTTTGTTGAAAACAGGCAAGTTGTCGTCAGTGTAAAACTTTTCATAGAGAATGAGTAAAAGGGACTAATGTTTAAGCATTATTCTCTGAAACGTTTCTGGAAGAATCTTCAAGATTAATATTCTATTTCAAGTGGCCATATAGTGGTCTGGTTACCCATATGTTCTTGTGTTCCCCAACAGTACTTGTGTTTTCAAAATGAAGTTTCAAGAAAGTTCTTCAAGAAATAAAATAATAATTGTGTTTACTGTAGGATCAATAGCTAAACTGAGAATAACCTTGGTTGGTCAAGTAACTGATTTGATTGTGTCTGTTTTTAAAGGCAAGAGAAAATTCAGGTCCCTCTTGGTAGCTGTTCTTAGAGCAGAGTGAGCTGCCTGTGACTCACTGGCAGTGGGGCATCCAGAGGAAAACTGAAACAATTAATTCATGTTCTCATCCATATTCAGACATTCCAACCTTGAGGTGACTGTCCCTTGGCTCTGTACCTCACACTGTAGGCAGGTGATGGACAGATGACACAATCCCTTTGGCTCCTGTCTGAGTAACGTGCACTGTGCAGAGTCCAGAACATGAGGTTCAGTACAATGGGACCTTCATGTGGCGATGCATAACACAAAAAACTTTTTAAACCAGAAGATAATCTATTTTTTATGTTTTTATTCTACTTGTAACTGTTTAGGCGTTTGAACAAGAATAAACTGCAAGTCCTTCCAGAGCTGCTTTTTCAGAACACACAGAAGTTAACCAGACTGTAAGTATAATTTGATTGATTTTTCTGTTGTATGTGCCTTACTGTACAGGTTTGCACTGTTGTGTTTGGACTGTGGTGAGAGGTTTAATTTTTGTGATATTAAACTGCAAGTTGGTAAGGGTTTTTTAAGGGGTGTGTTATGTTTGCATGTGGGTAGGGGTAATTTGGTGGAGCATAAATATCAGAGGGGAGAAAAACCACAACATTTTTCTGTTCCTCGTGTATTCACCATGATGAATGTCAAGGTGACTTATTTTCAACTCTCTCTGTAGATTTATAGAAACCATGAAAAGTGGCAGCTTTTTGTTTACAGTCTTGATGTCCACAAAGAGGGATTGATTATTGTTATTTTAAAATAATACACCTAGTTTAGCTTTAAAAATTTTCTTTTTAACCAAGTCAAGGCAGTCCAGCAAAGTCTTGGCTGTTGCCTTGTCAGGAAGGTGAGGAAACATGGAGAGGTGAATTCTTTTTCCTTGAAATGTAAAGACTGTGCTATAAGATATTTAGATGGCATCAAGACACATTTTAACAGCAAGAGAAGGCTAACAAAGCTGGGAATTATCTCCTTTTGATGGGAGGAGGGTGAGGGTGGTATGAGAGTAATGATTGGATGATGTATAAAATATATTTTTTAAAAAGTGTATGAAAATAAGATGGATGATCAGGTGCCTGCACAGTTACTGTCGAGAAAAGAATCCTCTGCCTTTTTAAAGGAGTAGTACAAAGGTGTTTGAAATCTCCCTCTGAACACTGCCAAAGTTAAACTGAAGATCCAGACTGAGTTTTTGAAAGATGCTCTATATGGTAAAACTGTTCCTTTAATGCTTGGCTTTGTGTCTTGAAGTTCAGATGCCAACACTTGTGATTTGGTCCCTGAAACTGTGAAGTCATTGCTTGTTGGTTGGAAAGTTGCTCCATTCATGTGGAGTCTTTATAACTGTTTCAATACTTCAATCTGCATCCAAACAAACCGTTTAGGCAGTGCAGTAAATTTTTCACCCTGTGGAAATACAATCCACATGGTGATAGTGCAGATTAATGTTGGAGTCAGGTGACTATTTAAAGAAGTAGGATCTTTGCTGGTGTTTTAGTTGGACAGCACTGGGAAGAGTGATGTTGGCCCAGCCAGGAGAATTTCTGTATTCAACTTTTGCTGTTGTCCAAACTTGCTCATGAAAAACTGTACAAGTAAGTCAATGACATAGTTCTACAGATTAAAAAAGCTATTAAAATGTATATAATTATAAGCTATATTTGTCTTTTAGTCTTAAAATCATTGCAAAATCTTTGTTGTGCTTGTTTTACAAGCTCTTTATTGACTACTGAATGTATTTGCTCAATGGATTTGCTTGGGCTGAGCAATTTGGTTGTATTTCCTAATGATCTTTGCATGGTTTTGGAATTTTGTCTTGAAATTCCTTCTGAGTATAAAGTTGAGCTGGTACTTGCAGATGCCTTTGTCTGGTCTCTGGAAAGTGCCAGATGTATTTATTTCCTAGAAGAGTTGGTTCATGTGGATTGGTTGTCTGTGGAAATGGTGATCCTTTGAAGACAGAAATTGTTGGAGAATTTACCTGGATCTCTACAAATTCCAGTTTAACATGTTGAAAATTGCTCTATGAGTTGTTGCCTTGTATGTGGCTGTCATGAGGCTGAAAGAACTTTTGGTAATTTGTGATTTGGATGGAAGGCTGTTGATAACTTTGTACCTCATGCAAAGAAAAGTGAGAAGAGTTGAGGTTTTTCAATACCAAAGAGTGTATTTTTCAGTAGATCATGATATATTATAGTCCTTAACAGCAAGGATAATCATTTTGCTTTTAGAATATAAAGATTGTAATAAAATTACAGACTAGCATGATTAATCTGAATGCTATGTTCTGTAATGCCTCCCAACGGATGCTGTCGGAACGTTTGTCTTTGTTCGCTGACATTCACTCAAAGTCTTGCTTACTGTTTAATAGTGCCTTAGATAGATCACTTGAACACTGTTTGTCAGGAGAAACTGGCTTTTTCTTTTGAAGATACAAGTGTTGTATAAATACAGTGTGTGTTTTAAGTAAATAAATCTTAGCCAAGCGAGCTGTTACACTTCCAAGTGTGGTTTGGTTCTGTGTTTTGCAGTCACGGGATAAAAATGAGACATTTTCTTCCTACTGTAATTTGTGAAATTATCCACACACACTCACACAAATACTGTTGCTTTCTATTGGTTTGTATTGCTGTCGTGGTCCTTCTCTCCGTTCTGACCTGCCTGAAATGCAGCAGTGCCCCTCTGTGCACAGCTGGGTAAGAGAAGGGGTTTGGTGCTCACCTCCCTCTCCCACAGCTGCCCCGGCCCAGCCCTTCCAGAAGACAGGGATGAAAGGGAATAGAAGTGGGGAAGCAAAGATGGATCAGACTCATGCAGGGATGATGGAGACTCTGTGGAATTTAAGAGGAGTGAAAAAAAGCATAGATTAGGCTGATCTTGATTTTAATATTCTGTGGTAGAGCTGATTGTTTCTGATTCCATTTCTGCAGATGTGGTTTCAAACTCTTGACTCTGAGTTGCTAAGCTATTAGTCCATTTTTTTTATTCTTAGCAATTACAACTCTCATAAAACAGAAAGTCCAAAATCAAGTATTTTAATTGTGTAATCTTGCTGCAGCTCAAATGATGCAAACTTGTAAGAACTAAATATTTCTGTGCAGTATGGCCAAACTGTAAAATTTGGATTTGTTCATTGAAACTAAAGGCTCATAGTCTTGTCCATGTAGGAAATACAGATGAATTCTGTGATTCTTAGAGCTGCTCTATTCAGCAGGACTGCTGTGAGTGCAACAGCCCACAGCTTTGTTAGTCAAGGTACAGCCTTGGTTTTGGTTTTTTGGTTTGTTTTTAATATAGAACTATACAGATGACATTTTAAGTCTGGTAACTTGATAAGAGTGTGAGAGTTGAGCATATTTATTAGCATGAATAGGAATTGGTGGAGATGGAGTGACTGACTTGCTTAAACATGCAGGAATTTTGTGTTTTCAGGGAAGACCTGTTATTGTCTCCGGAGTAGTTAAAGGTTGCAAAAGCACCTGAAGATTTTCTCAGTGTTCTGTCAGCAGGGCTGAAATCTACCTGGGAGTTTACTGGAGGAACCAACCTTTTCTGTGTGGTTTGGTGTCAGCAGAAGCTCTTCAGCCCTGGTGCTGCTGGGAATTGGAATGTAGGACATTGCTTCTTGTCACTGAGGTCCTTGAGAAGCTGGAGGACAAACCTGTCTGGTGATGTTTGGTTCTTGTGCTGTTTCATATGCACACAGTTTGGGCCAGCAGTGCTGCTGTCCCTGATGGTTTCCTTGTGTGCCTTGGGTCGGGGCACAGGGCATTCCCACCCAAAGACAGCCTTTCTGACAGTTAATGACGTTGAATTTAGAATGTTTCTCAGGTTATAACCCCTTCCTCAACCTTCACTTCACCTCCAGGTAGCTTTGTCTTTTTCCTCCAAGCCTCTCCCAAAACGCTGAGCTTCAGGATATCCTCGTGTCTTTTCCAGAGCTGGACAGACCTCATTGTCACATCTGGTTGTGATTAGGAGCAGGAATATATCCAGTGAAATAAACCTGAAGTGGAATGTGAAACAGCCCACAAAACGAGTTTCTCATAAGGTTTTGAACCTTTTCTTCTACAAGGATTGGCTTGGAGACTCCTGGATTTTGTTTGCTTTGGTTTAGATAAGAGTTTTAAGTTTAAGTTGGATGAACCCTTGATTGGATTCTCCAGTGGAAATGTTTCTCATTGCTCTGTTGCCTTGACTCCTAAGTTTTAAAGCTTCTCAAGTCTTTTATCTGGGATAATTATCTAATAATTCAAACTGCAGGCACTTTTAATGAGAGAACTGAAGCAAGGAAAAGGCATTTTTAATAAATTAAGTATTAGAAACAAGAAAGATCTCTTGTTTTGATATAGTTTCAGATATTTACTATTATCTAGCCATAAAGGAAAAGATATTATTAATACAAGTGATGAAATGTACAGCAAAAGTATAGTAAAATGAAACATGTAATTTAACAGCTATAAACCCAGGCTTTGATTCCAAGGTAACTATTTCCCAATATCCAAAACAACTCATGACATTTATCAGCAAAGTTTGTAAACAAGGCTTTGTGAGTGCTGGAATCCTGAGTATAAAATTATTGTAGTGCATCTGCTTTTCACTAAAAAGCAAGTGTGTTAGTGGTCCATAAGATACTTATTTATCTTTAAAAACAAAACAAAAGTGGGATAAAAAGCCCATTGCTCCACAAACACCCTGTCATGTAGGAATATATTTATCTCACTGTTGAAGCCTCCATGCCTCAAGCCAACTGCTAGAGTAGACAAGGTAAAGCTCCTTTGTGTGGGTGAAAAAAAACCTCTTAAAAATGCTCTAAAGGCAAGCCTTGCAGTGATACCTCCACTGAATTTATAGCCATGGACCATTTGGTGGGTCTATTCACTTTTAATGAACTGTCTGAGTCGTCCCTTGGCTAAACAAACCAGGCCCTGGAAGCTCGGATACTGAAATCTGATGCCAGAAGTATCAGGTTAGTGGAAGCACCCATTAAACTCTGAAATGAAGTGTTTACTTCTTAGGGTAATATCAGAATTTGGATTTCATATCAAGGCTGAACATTGGAGTGTGGGAGCAGAGCCCTGTGATCCTGAACTTTGGGTCAAAGCGAGTTCACGGCTGCGTGTGCATAATATCTTGGAAATCTCATGGTGTTTAAACTTTGCAGTTATGGTGTCCCAATATTTTATCATATTCATCTATAATTATTTCCAAAGCAGGCTAAAGTAGCAAGACCAACAGAATGGAGATATTGTAGACAAGTTCTTTAGTTCAATAAAATGGAATGAACTCCGCATATCGAGTACAGCCATTGTATAATAAGTAGCTTGTTGTTAACACAATGTCAGTATTTGTAGCACTGTGAGATTTGCCAAAGCTGGATCAGTGGGATGCTTATTTCTCGTAGAGTGGAATATTTTGAAAGTTGATTGATGGATGGGTAAAATAGTGAGTAAGTACTTGTAACACTCAATACAAATTCTGTGAGTAGCCTCAAAAAGAGGCAATATTCAATTTTAGTGGAGTCACAGAATGGTTGGGGTTGTGTGCTGGGTTCCCCCTGGCTGAATGTTGGTGCCCAGCAGAGCTGTTCTGTCACTGCCCTCCTCAGCTGGGCAGGGGAGAGAAAATCTAGGGAATGGGCTGTGGGGATAGGTAAGGGCAGGGAGAGATCCCTCACCAGTTACCATCATGGGCAAAACACACTTGACTTGGGGACATTGCCTTTATGCCCAAACATATCAGAGCAGGGTGATTAGAAATAAACTCAAATCTTAAAACAGCTTCCCCTTCCCTTCCTGGGCTTAACTTTGTGAATTCCCTCTCTCCTCCCCCCTGCAGTGCAAGGAGTCAGGAAATGTCCCTGCTTCTCCTTTCTCCTCAGGAGAAAATTCCTCCTCATGCTCTTCCCTGCTCCAGCCTGAGCCCTACTCTCTGTGGGTCTGTAGGTCCTGCCAGGACTCTGTTCCAGCACAGGCTTCTCACAGGGCCACAACCTCCCCTGGACACCCATCTGCTCCCCCCTGGACCTTCCTGGGCTGGAGTGGCACAGCCTGTCTCACCATGGTCTGCACCAGGTACCTCTTAACTGGAAAGTCCAGTCTCCCAGGGGGTGTCAGGGGCTGCCAGGGATGGTTTTGCTTTTTCAAGTGCTACTCAAGCATTAATTGAATCACTGAAACAAACTGGAAAGTGAAACGTGTCACTTTTTCTTTAAGGTAGTGAGTGTCACGAATTATCTTGCATCTGCCTCCGTTTTGAATGGCTGCTTCTGGGAGGACCAGAGAGGACAGCACGTGGAACTCTGTTAACTTGCACTGATCCAGTGTCATTTGTAATGAAATTGAAGTTGATTTTTATCTGATTATATTTAATTGGCTTTTAAAATGTTTTCTTCCTGAAATAAGAAAAATTAGTCTTCCTGAAATAAGAAAAATACAGTCTTGTGTTTTATGGCCACAGCTGTGCCTTGTGATGGATCAGCTAAGGTTTCTAGCTCAGTGTGCAGCAAATTCACAGTATGGCTAATAAGGGATGTATGTGCTGTAAAAGAGGCAAGTGAGGAAATGTGTGTGTGAGATCTGAAACAAGAAAGCACATCTACATAAACATACACACAATATACCAAAGGTTGTTGAAGACTTTTTGGGCAAAGTTTTATGGTTTAGTAATACCTTCCTTGCTCAATTTTTCTTCTTGAGCCAAGTGTTAAAACCACCTTAAAACTGCCAAGAAACAATGATTTATCCTATGATTCATACACTTTGGAGGTACTGGTAAGAAATGTATATTGCTGCATGGACATGAATACTTCAAAGCAATTTCAGCGATAACCTTATTATTACTGAAAACCTGTGTAGTATGTTTAATTGTTAATCATCTTGGCTTTGAGTTTCATTTTTATGCATTACTATTTGCCATCTCTTTTCTCGACTGTCTGCTTTCTTATGTCACTGTTTGTGCAGTGTGTGTACATGATTTTGTGTAAGTAGTTTCTTTAGATAAATCCTAGTAGGAGTAGCTGGAACTGTTTAGTCACTGCTTCACTTATGAGGCTGTGCTGGTTAAAAATAAATAGAGAGATTTTCTTACTTCAGTGTGTGACAGTCGTGCTGCAGTCGGGAGCTGGCCTGGGGAAGTCACTGTCTCCTGCCTGGAATCTGACAAGTGTAGTGTGTAATGGATTTTACCAACGTCAGCTTTCCTCTGAGTGCATTTATACCCATATCTGCTTCCCTTTGAGTGCCTTTATAAGATGTTTATTGTAGCCAGGGGGTTGTTGCACATGGGTATGGTTTGCCAAGGATTTGCTGCTGAAAGCCCTACTAGAAGTGTCACTTGTAAACCTTCCCTCGCAGCCTGATCCTCAGCAGGCTCAAAGGATCAGATCTTGACTCCTGATCAAATTCAGACTCTTTTATCCTGGGAATGTCATCAGAAGCTGAGTTTGGAAAAGCAACCAGATCATAAATTTTCTCAGTGCCCTCCTTTATTTCTCTGTTTGTTCTCTTTCTAGAAAGAAAGCTCTCCCAGATTGCTGCCTTGGAGCTCCATTATCATTTCCCATGAAAGCAGAATCCTGACAATGCCATTGTTCCAGGGGCTTGAGTTACGATGTTGCCATGACAAAATAGCATGGGCTTGTAACAGGGTGTTTTTGTGGTTTCATCCACATCCAATAATTGTAGTTTTACTGTGTGTAGATCACAGCAGGTCTTTTTAGAAGACAGTAAATAATTACAGTAAGTGTTTGCTGGTCCCTGGGGTGCACTTATGGCTTGAGAAAGATGTGCATTAGGTCAGGAGCCTGTGTTGCAGATAGCTGGATGACATTTACACCATTTATCAGACTGAAGGCCTTCTAGATCTTCTTTTGGGCTCTGGTTGTAAATAATATATGTTTCCTTCCTCTTAAAAGTACAAATAAGAGTTTTATTTGAAGAGTCTAAGGATTTTTTTTCTTTCCAAATTAATGTAGAAGAATGATTTAAAAATACAATAAAAGATTTATTATTACTAATGTGAGAGTAGAAAACAAAGGAAAACATGTTGAAAAGCCAGAAGGCTTCCTCCTCAGTGCTGTTTTTCCCATGTGTAAAACTGGTTATTTAAAATGATAATGTGCAGATGTCTTGTGTCTCCTCTTAGGGGAAACAGGCACGATTGGGAAAGGAAGGGTGTTCTTTGCAAAAACTGCTGCTGGGCTTTAGAGGCATCCTTCTTCTAGCAAGGTTCCTACTGCCAACTTCTGTGATCAGGTCATCTTATTACAAAGCTTTTTAAGGGAGTTTGTGGCAAAGGATTATACATTGCCAGAAGAAATGCCACACATGCAGATTAAGCAGAAGTCTGCTTTGGAAAAACGTTGGGTTTACTCTGTTAGCTGAGTAATTACTGCCTTGCATTTCTCCTGTTTCTTCTTTTGCTATCTGAAAGGTGACACACTCTTTTCATTGATGTTCAGTTCAAGAAATCAGGAGGTTCCTGATTAGTAGGATTAGTTGGCCACTTAATTATTTGGCAATTACTTGGTTGCTTTAACCATGTTGCTGAGTGTCCATTTTCCTGAATTTTTGGGTTTTAAAAGCACATTTTAGTTTCAAATCACATGGCTTGGAGACAACATATTCAAAAATTATTGTGCTGTTGTTGCCAGCTCAACACAATCCTGAACTGGTAAACACTTAAGTTTATTTTACCAACACCAAGAGTAGCCTTTGACTAAGTCCAGGCTAGGACTTTGCATCAACAGAACTGTTGTAAATGGCTTCTGATGCTTCTTAAAATTTGTCTTATTCAAGGAATATTGATTACATTCAGTATGTACTCACTTTATCCAATTAGACGTTAAGCCCTATCAGAGTTCATTCTTTCCCCCACAACCAGAACATATGAGAACATCCTGGAGATGCTTACCAAAATCAGGCTTTTCTGAACTTCCACAGCTTCCTGTGCTGCTTTGAGCCCCAGCACAGCAGCTGGATGGGGACTCCAGGATTAGTCATCCCCCACAGAGCTGAGGACGTGCCTTCTGAGGGTGGCCCTGTGTGCTCTGCCAGTCCTGAAATGTGCCCTGGTTCACTGGCTCTGATTTCTGTGCTCAGAGTGACAAGTTAAAAAGGAGTTGGGGGGGAAACCTCAGTGACTCAACTTCTGCTTACGGCATCTCTCACGTGACCGGGAGCTATTACAGCGCTTTCAAAGTACAGTGATTGTGGGTGGGCATTACTGGCTTGTCACGTTCTGACATTATTCTTCAGAACTTTGGGGATTTACTCCTGTCAGCAGCAGTTCAGGTGCTGGAGCTCCCAGCAGAGCTGTGTCCTGCTCCCTCTGGCTGGTTTGGGGTCAGGGTGAGGCCGGGAAGCCACTCTGGCCTCTCTCAGTGGGTTTGTCTGTGCCCCTCTGGGCTGCTTTTGTTCAGCTCGACGGAGGGTTGAGTGGCTGTGTAGGCTGCAGCTGGAGGTGAATTAGGTTATATCACAGGGATATTATTCCTGGAGGGATTCTGACCTGATGGTTTATAGGCAGTTCCTGTTCCGGAAACGGGAGAACCCTGTTAGTGCCAGTGGGCAGCTCGGAGTTTGTCAGTCAGATTTGCTGCCTTTGCTTTGTAGCTTTGCTGCCGGAGCTTGTCTGAGAATGTCAGCTCATCATGGGGTACTTGCACAGAAAGTGCTGCTGTATGGATACTGCTGCTCTTGTTTAAAAACTTCCTTTTAGTCAGTTAATTCACATGGGAATGTTTTTTTTGCCTTTCCCTGTTGACTGGATGTGGAAGGAGCTGAAAAGTGTTTTGCTCAGTCAGTGCTCTGGAGCTGTTGGGGTCCTGTCCATGGTCAGAATGAGCAGTGGGAAATCCACTTGTTAGTTGTCATTACTGCAACTAGGAGAAAATGCAGAATGAATATAACTGGTTGTTTTTTGTTTTGGTTTTGGTTTTTTTTTTCTTTTTTTTGGTGTGTGTGTGTACAAGAGATTAGAATTGAAGCTCATTGAGGCCATTCCCTTACACAGAGTGAATGTAGAAACAGATTGAACTGGTGACCTGAAGCACAGACATCTCATCTGCGTAACAGGAAAAATATCATAATGATAATGTAAATATTTCTGTTGCTTTCCATAATAGACTGTCATCCTGAGGCCAAAGATGAGTTTACATTCATCGTCTTGTAAAAATCCTTTCAAATACTGTAGAAATATTTTGCAGATAATGAGAATGTCTTTTAGTTTTTGAGTGGACAGTAGAAGGAAGAGACATGAACATTGGTGTAGAGATACTAATAAGCATTCAATTATAAGTGTGCACATGAAGTCTTGATTTTGATGAGCATCTTCCAAAACAAAAGGCCATTTCTCATGACCAGTTTTCTGGCACCCAGTTCTGCTGGCTGTTTCATGGCAGCAAAGCTCAGCTTCACCTGCAGGGACTTATTTTACAGAATGCCCCTTGAATTAAGGGATTGGTGGGTAAAATGATGCGAGGCCAAATACTTCCTAGTTTTAATTCTCATTTGCTTTTCTTCCTGAAGTCTGTAATGTGTACAATGGGAAGCTTAAGAGAGGCTTTCTGGAGCTTTTCCATGTGTTCCACAGGGGTAATAGGGCATGCCTGTTTAAAGTACTGCAGACACTTAGAGGTCACCCAAATGAATGCTGCTATTACTTTTAAATGCACTATGTTTGCTTTTGAAATACAGTCATAAATGAGCCAGGATTTCATTATGATTCCAATCCCCCTCAGTTGAGAGAAGCTGTGGGATTGTAGCCTGAGGCAAATGTGTGCCTGTCAGAGGGGTCAGAGCAGAGCTGAACCAGGAGGGATTTGATCTGGAGCCCAATGGTTTCATGTCCCAAGCACAGTCTGCACTGTAAAACTTGCAAGGGTTAGAAACTATTCATGAAACAAAATTAAAATCACTCGTGTAAGTCATTAAATATTACAGTGCTACAAGAAGAGATTGGCAAGGGCTGTTTCTTATCATCTTACTCTTGTGACTAAGGCAAGGATGTTGTACAAGGTGTGCTTTTGAGATGCTTTTATTTCTTCACGTAACACATGGGAAACAGAGGCTTGGGGCTCCTTGTGTTATACAAAGTCCATGAGCTGATTTTTTTCTGTTTCCCTTATACAGTACTTGGAAGCTTAGTGAGATTATTCAAATATACAGTAATCGTTGTCGCTGTTGAAGTTTGAGGTTTTCTATGATGAAAATGTAAATACTACTGAGAATATTGACCAAAGCATATTTGAAATTAAGTACTTGCTTCTTTGCTCCGTAAAGTCCCTGATGGGCTGTTACTAAAGGCATATCTATGAAAGATCTTCTTCAGGAAACAGCAGATATGAATTTACTTCATTCCTATTGATCTATGAAGGAATATTAAATTTAAAGATTTGAGTGGTTTACATGCAAGGTACAACACTGGTGCTTAAGGAACTGTCAGGGGAAAAGTGCTGACAAGACATCCAGTAGGAAACTAAATGTGATACTTACACAGCTGGTTACTTTTGTTGAGAGAATCTTCTCATATCCTACCACAGTCACAGGACTAGAACTCCCTGTTAATAGTGATAATCATCACTGGGTCATTATCCTTTCTGTCTGAAGAAGGTGCTGAGTACACTGGAACATTATCAGTCTCTGAGCCCTAAACTGGTTTCCCTACAACTGGTGTGTGCACAGAGTCACTGTATCTTCAAAAGGATTGGTAAGGGTTTGTCAAAGGTTTTTTAGGGGTTTTTTGGGTGTTTTTTTTTTTTTTTTTTTTTTTTTTTTTTTTTTCTTTTTTTTTTTTTTTTTCCTTCTGATCTACTTACATTTGCACCATCCTATTCTACTTTTTCCCAGTGATTGCTCAATTAACCCCATACCTCCCTTACTGGGAGCAGAGCTGATGGTATATCATACTAGGTTTTTTATTAGGACTTTTTCTGCAGAAATGGCATCCTTTGCAGTGCCTTGGTGTTGTTTCATCTGGGAGCTTGCTGATCTGTAGGAGATATTTCACTTAAACCACTTCGCTTCCCTGGCTCTGGAGGCCTCACGTGTGTCCTGCCACATGAAGTAGTTGTAGGGCTGCCAGGGGTTACCCCTGAAATCCCAGTGCCAGGGCTGGGCACTGCAGCCACACTGCAGCACAACACCCAGAGCTGGCCTTGTCCCTTCGCTGGCTTTGCTCAGTGGTCACAGTGGCTCCTCCTCACCTGAAGGAATTATTACTCTCTGAATTATTACCCTCTGAAGCTCCATCACTCCTTTTTGGATGTTTGTTGTGTGGCCATTTCCACCAGTGTTTCCCACAGCTGAAGCAGAGTTAGGCTGATGTTGCTCAGGTGGACTGGCCACATTTGTCAAGGATTTTGATCACAGACTCATAGAATGGATTAGGTTGGAAAAGACCTCTGAGTTCATCAAGTCCAACCCTTGATCCAACTCCAGTCCCTTTCCCAGATCATGGCACTGAGTGCCATGACCAATCTCAGTTTAAAACCCTTCAGGGAGGTGAATGCACCCCCTCTCTGGGCAGGCCATTCCAATCCCTGGTCACTTGCTCTGGAAAGAATTTCTTTCTAATATCCAACCCGAATTTCCCCTGGCAGAGCTCCAGCCCATGACCCCTTGTCCTGCTCCCTTGGCCTGGGAGAAGAGACCAACCCCACCTGGCTACAACCTCCCTTCAGGGAGTTGTAGAGAGGATCCAGAGTAATTTAAATGCATCGGTAATTGCAGGCTCCAGAGGGACCATTGCAATAATGGTACTTTTTTCCTGACACGACAGGAAACAAATTTCCCGTAAGTGTGAGGAATGCAACATGCCACTTCCCCAGTTGGTGGTGAACTTCAAAGGAAAACATTGTTTCTTTTTACTGGCTTCGGGTTTTGCACTATTTTATCTTCAAAACTGGTATTTCAATGACTGGAAGGGAATTATTTTTCTTCACTGCTTGTTACTCCTTTTCCCAAATGGCATTGCTAGTTTTTAAAACTGAGGACCACCTCACTCTCCTGCAGCTGGAGCTTATTCCAGCCCCTCTTTAATGAGCTAAACTGGTTTCATTGTGTTTAAATAAGCACATGAACAAAGGATTGATGACTGGGTTGGCCTGTGGATAAGTGTGGCTACAACAGGCCATGTGTTGGGTGTTAAACTTGGCAACAATATGAGCTACTCTGTTTCCCACTCTCTAGTTTATGTTTGTAAACTGGGTCTGTAAATAAATACCGTTTTGCAAAAAGTGTAAGTGATATACCTTTAAAAGTTGAGGTTCCTTATTGCCTGTCTGTTTTTTTTGTATCTCTTCATGGGTTTTCAAAACAATGAAATGAAAAGGATTTCCCTCGCCCTTTAAGGCACATGGAGCACACCACAGTGTATGGAGAAGTGAGGACTTACCACTCTACCCTGATCTGTAGCCTAGTCCCAAAAATGAGAAGAACTTCATTTAGCAGAGGCTTTCTATGGCGCTTTTGAATGTGTAAAGCAGTGTTTGAATGTCAGAGAGGAAGGAAGAATGCCAGAGTGGGCTGTTCTTTGGGCTTTCAGCCTGGCATCTCCCTTTCTTAAGGTGACCTGAAAGGATAACACAGGTAAAAACCGTGGGGAAGCAATTTTTTATCTATGAAAATTGCAGATGTCCATGGTGAAACAAGCTCTAGCAGTTACCAGGGAGCATTCAGGGGCTAGAGGATGCTGCTGTGTTGGATGGCCTGTGACAACACCTGTGTGTAACTTTAAACTGTGCTTATTGAATCATGCAGCAGTTAAATACCTCACTGAGGGGTTTTTGCCCAAGTAACTTTCCACGATTGACTTCATCTGTCCAGGTTGGGGGGATTAGTCGTAGAAACAGTCAGTGGCTTGTCTTGGATCAGCAGTCACTGGCTTTGTTTAGGTTATTTTTCCCCTCTAATATGCCTGCTTTTTAAGGTTTTCATATTTAGTGGTATGTTGGCCAAGTCATTTGTTTCTTTCTCCTGTAGAAGGAGATTTTTCTGGTTTTCTTGCCAGAAATATAAGAATATATACACAATACAATATAAGAAAGAATTCAGCATGTTAACCTCACTAGCAGTTAACTGGCCATGTTTTGAGTGGGAATTTGAACCATATGACCTCAGAGGTCCCCTACAACCTGAAATATTCTGTGGTTAAATGTATTATTTACAGTATTTAATGCTAGGGTTTGGAAGCTTTAAGCTGGTTCAAGGTTTGGCAGATACTGCGGATGGGGTACCAGACTGTGGAGTTGGTCTTTTAAGGCTTTTTCTTTTCCTCCTTCTCAGAATGGAAGGGGAAATGTAGCAGACAGGATTTTTGTGAGTGCTGGGAGTTCCTGCACCTAAGAGATGCAAGATTGTGCTCCTCACCAGGATCCTGCAGAAGCAGGAGATGTTGATTCCCAAGTGCCCCAAAACTGGAAAGTCAGCAGGAGTCAGAATTGATGAACTGCTGCTGAGGAAAGTAAACTTTAGCTGTTTCCTACCCTAAATTGTGCTGTTTGAATCCACTAGTAACCTTGGCTTTGGTATCCTTTTCAGAGCTAGGATGTGCCTTGTTCTTCATTGTTTTTACATTTTCTTGCATCTCATTGTAGGAGAAACGTCTCCCCTTTTCCCGTTCCCTGAATGTGTCTCCATTCTGCTCTTCTTAAAACCACCTCATAAAACCAGAATGACTGATCTGTCACAGCACAAAGGTGCTGCCCAGATCCTCTTAGAAAATCATATAAAAAAGGAAAAGAAAAAAGCAGTGTAATATGGCTGGCTCATATTCTCAGCATTTTCCTTCCTGAGGTCCTTTGTCGAGTGGACTTGGCACAGATGGAAACCTGAGGTATTCCAAGGGGGGCAGGAATTTCCAGGGTGTTTTTTTATCCTGGAGGATCCATGTTTGCCTGCCTTCAGTAGGAAAACCATGAGGTCCCCAGAGGGTGTTGTTTGGGATGGGGTCTGTGGTCAGGATGGCAGCTGAGAGTTGGCTCCTGGCCTGTTTCCTTCCTGACCTCAGCCTGGGCTCGTGGCTGTGTCAATAACTGAGTGCTCACGGCTTTCAGAACGGCCCTGAACCTGCCAAGGCTTTCAGTTCATGCTCTGTGGCACTTTTGTGTGCACATCTAATGGCAAAAATTGCAAGGAGGGGCAAATTGGTCTCAACCTCACATAATGGAGGAAGGTAGCTTTTGAATTTAAATGTTTTTTAACTTGGTTTCAGGTTGCAGCTACAGCAAAAGGATTGTTCTCTTTCTGACCTTTATCTGATGATCTTGATTTAATTTTTGAATTTATTTCCAAATAGTCTCTAAGGTAATGTTACTACAATGTCAGCAGTCTATTTAAATTACAGAAAGATCCCAACTCTTAAAAAAAAATTGTTAAAAGGAAATGTTGTCAATGTCCACCAGGTGATTGAATTTCAGGCATACTTTAAGCTACTATAAAATGATACCCATGTCACAAGTGGGATTGGTATGTGAAGATTCAAATATGTCCAAATAATATTTAAAATGAGATGGTGAAGTAGCAGAGCTGAGGTTGTTGAAGTTGGGGTATCTTCAGACTGAACAGTGTCCAGTAGAGTCAGCTCAGGGCCCTCAGGGTTCTGGAGCCAAAGGTGTGAGTTTGACAATGCAGAAACTTGGGGTAATACCTAATAAAACTAATTACTGATGGTATAGCATCTTTAGCCCTGCCACACAGTCAGGTTTTATGAGAAAGGTATAAAATCCTTTCTAGAATGCCAAATATTTCAGTGTCATTATCCGTGGGCTGGGACAGAGCTGATTCCTGTGCCAACCAACAGGGAGCACACCATGGTGACCTGCCTGAATCACATCCAGTGACAAACAGCATCGTTCTAAGGCCCTGGGAAGATGTGCGGTCCTTTGGAATTCCCACTGATGCTTAAAAACCTTACACTCAGACAGTTTAAGACAACTCTTGATTTTATTTTTTATGTTGTTGCCTTTCACACAGTGGAGTCCATGTTCTAAATATGCTGAGTTAGAGAGTCAGAGGACTGCTGGGGTTTAAATGCCTGCAGAGTCCACCTGCTGGAGATCCACTCCTTGTTCTGCTCGGCCTTTCAAACTGTCTTGGATACTAACTCGGGGAAACAAAACTCCTGCATGGAAAAAGTATTTATTCACTAACTCTGAGTAGAGGCTTGGACTGATTTTTTTCCAAGTCATCTTGGAAAATATTAATTATTAGGTAATAAGTCAAAGAATTGCCAGATAAGGGCAAGGAATTTTGGAGTGTGGTGAGCAAGACTCGGCATCCTGATTGGAATTTTAAGTTGTTGGAGTAAGTACATTATTTAAATGGCTTGTGCTTTAAAGACTTGGATGGCATTTGGAATTAAGTAACTTAGTGTGGGTTAGTTTACTGTTAGATAACCCTGGTGTTAAGAGTTGGTGATTTATTTTATTTTAGGTGGCCAAGCATCTTTGTGTGGTGGTTGTTTCACATACATACATATTTCCCTGACCCGCTTGGTAGTTACTTTTTGCCCTCTCTGCTGTTACATGTTGTGCTGGTGCCAAGTTTGTCTTGGAAACTGTTTCTTACTCTGGACATTTGGACTGTTTGTCAAGAAAATCTAATATTTAATAACAGTGTGTAGTGCAAGAGCCCAAGCACTTTATAAATGTACATGCTACTGTAGATTTCATAGAAGTGTTACAATAATACTGCTGTTTGCTTTGGGATTGTTATATTTTTGGGATATAAACAGCCAACTATTGAGATGCTTGGGAATTTTTGAATGAAAGATTTCATAGTCTTAAAAATTGCTGCTTTAGGTTTTAATGGGTATATTGGGAAAATTGGATAGTGCTTGACTTGTCTTAGGTTGTTAAAGAATAAGTAAATTCTAAAAAGACTGAGTTGTGATCATTCCTGTTCCTGAAGCACTGATGTTTTTCCAGCAGTTGTAAATCAGTGTTTAAATGGTCTCTTGCCATAGAGAAAGGACACAAAGGGTTTAGCTGTGCCTTGCCTTGAAAAGTCATGGAATTTTTTGGTTAAACACAAACTTGAAATGGTGTGATCTTAGCAACTCGAATTTTTGTTGCAATTTTCTTCAAGACTACTAATGTTGTCCAATTTTTACAACCCAGTAGAAGGACAAGGGCAGATGAGAAATTGGATTGTATCTTTCCCATGGATCCTGATATTAATAGAAAGGAATAAAATTAGTCTGAGCAGTTTTTATGCACTACTGAAGAGAATGTGTGACGGTGAGGTGAGCCTGGAACTGCAGAGGGGCTGGAATAGAAACAGGCCTTGGGTTGATTAACTGGAGATAAATATTTAAAAATGTCATTTCAGTATGTGCAGAGTATATTTTTTTATATTTAAGTTTGGTTTCCCTTTACAGTGTGTGTCAGAGAAGAGCACCTGCCCCTGCTGCTGCCTGAGGAGCAGGTCCAAGGGAGCTTCTGTTGCTGCTGGTGGCTCAGAAGTGGGTGGGATAGGTTTTGCAGCCCTAATGCTGCAGCCAAAGCTGGGACTGACAGCCCAAGGAGACAGCAGATGGTCCCAGGATGGGCTGGTGGTGAAGCTGAGAGGGCAGGTGTTGGAGAATTCCAGCTATGCCAGGGGAAATGGCCACAGCCAGGCTTGTGATCAGCAGCAGAGTGCAAATCCTCTGGGTCAT
Organism: Formicarius rufipectus; assembly: GCA_013399695.1. NCBI lineage: Eukaryota > Metazoa > Chordata > Aves > Passeriformes > Formicariidae > Formicarius > Formicarius rufipectus. The sequence continues at coordinate 2,440,478 of VXAU01003238.1, read as the reverse complement.
TGCCAGGGCTCAGGAGGGCAAAACACTGCTGGGCTATCAAATTGTTGCCATACTTTGTTTAAAGGAGAAGGGAAGGGGAAATATAAGGAAAAACCAAAACAAACCAACCAACCAAAAAAACCCCACCAAAACCCACTACCAAAGCAGATGATTTTTTTGGTGTCAAATGTGCCATCATTTCCATGCTGCTGACATGTACATGTTGAACAGTGCAAGGGGACAGAGAAGGGCTGGAACATGTGCATTTGAAAACTGAAAGGATTGAGGAAATCTGAAAAGTTAATAGCTACTCAATTGGGTTTTTTCTGTGGATTAAAAGAATTCTCTCATGAATTGCCACTGATTTTCATCTTATAAAATTTACCTACAGCAATGGTAGTTTTTATGTATTAGTGATCCCCAAGTGGTTTTAAACTGATTTTTTCTGAATCCTCACTGGAAAGAAATCATGTGGCATATTGAGGGAATATGGAAAATTATTGTATTACTTTTTTTTTTAAACAAATAATAAAAGTATAATCTGTAAGGACACTAATTAGGGCTGTGGGCCAAAAGCAAAGCAGACAACTGAAACTACTCTCAGTAGACTAAAATTCATAGCATTTTTTTGGTGTGAGGCAAGCTGCTGTAAATACCTGCTGTATTGGTCAGACCTGCTGAGTGTGATTTGTGAGAGCACTCAGGGTGAAGTTTCCTGGTTCTGGGACAGCTTTCCAAGTCAAAGCTCTTTATTCATTCACCTCAGTTAAGGAAACAGAGGTGTTTTGGTTTGCCCTTGTGTGGTTGCCTCCCCAACCACAGTGCCATCCACAGCTCTTGGGGCAGCCCTCCCGCCAAGGTGCAAGGGAGAGTGAGGTTGTGCCCCCTGAGACAGGTGGTGGCTGACCACAGCCCTGCCACAATCAAAACCATTCCTTTCCCCCTCATTTCTTTAATTAGTCCTGCCTCGTTCCAGGATCAGGCTGTAGATGGGATTGATTGGGTCAGTTTGTTTGAGGAGGAACCCACAGGCTGTGGGGCCAAGCACGCCCTCCCTGGATGCCTGCCCTGAGGAACAGTGGAATGTGTGGGTGTTGGCTGCTCAGCACCCCAGAGCGGGGCCAGGGCTCCACACTGCCTAGCAGTCCTCCTGCCAGCAGTTTTAGTCTAAATGACAGTGTGGATGATGTCCTGAGCCTCACTCAGTGGCTGTGGTCCTGCAGCATCGGGGTGCCCATGGATGGCTCCTCTGGATGATTAACAGAGGGAGGAATCCGTGGAGTGAAGGGGAAAAAAACCAAATCCTTTTCCCTGGGTTGACTCTGAAGTTTTCCAGCCTTGTTTTCTGATCTTTGAACTCCAACTGGAGCAGGGACAGTTGAACTGGTGAAAACTGATTATGCCACAACTGGAACTGACAGAAATGCTGATCCATCTGTTTCCACAGTGTGTGTCAGGTCTTACATGCTGCTGTGATTTACTTTCTGATCACTGGAAGTTTTATTTCTTGTTCTCCCACAATAATAATGACATTTCCAGTTCATCTTTCTGATTTTTCATTTCCTTGCTTGTTTCAACTTTCAGTAAATGCAATTCCACATTCTTTACTCACGTGATAGTTACAGAGAACTAACTAGAAGTGAGTCCCTGGAATTTATATGTCAGTAATTATACTTTGCTGTATTAATCTGATTGAACTGAGCTATCCAGCCTATTTCTTTTGTAAATGCAGAGCACTTACAGGTTAATGTTTCAAGAACAATACTGTAAATGAGCAGAGCTTTGCAGACTTCCATGCCAAATGCTGTGTAAGTCTTGGAGTTCTCGCCCACGTGGAGCTGTCCTTCCCCCACTCATGTGCACAGAACAATGGGCAGCAGCAGCAGCATCACCCATGACTCATGACACAGAGCTTAAGAGATGCTGTGGAAGCTCAGGATGGTGTCTCTCACAGCCCCAGTTGGGAATGTGGGACTGTTTGCTGACCAGCTGAGAGTTTACATGAAACATTTGGCTGGAGGACACACTGTAAGTTTTCACACTGATAACAGTGATGACTTCATGTTGATTAAAAACACCAAACCTGTGAAAGTGTAAGTTATATATATATATATATATATATAAACTTTTCAGAGTGAACCTGTGTTGATTTTGGTATCTTTTCTGCAAGGGTAGGTTGACTATCAGTAGTCTAATAGACTCTTTTTAGTGTTTGAGATTCATGTATTGTCTCATGCAAAGAATAAGTTTCCTAAATGAGATTTTGTTTTGCATTTAGAAATAGCTGAACTGGGGGTAGAAACAATAGCCAGGAGCTGCGGTGAAAGAAAGTTCTTCACCTGTGGTGACCTCTGAGTCTGGTTTGGTGGGACACCTGGGTTTTTAGGCATGTTTCATTCCTGAAGGATGAATGGAATTGCTAAGCATAAAATTCAGAGCTGTTCTGTATTGTCCCCAGTGCCCTGTGGTCTCTGTTTGCATAGAGTGACATGAAGGGTCTGAAAGGTGGGACTGAGGGAACCTTGACCTCTTAATTGAGGGATTAACAGGTCACCACAAGGACTTCCACTCACCTAACACTGGAGTCAGAGGCTGAGGCAGTGCCATGCTGGAACAATGAGAATGTTCCACTGGAACCAATGACAAAATATATTGCTTTTGGCAACTTTTGGGGATGAAGTGAAGGGATGAACATGAATGAAGTGTGGGACAGTCTTGAAAGCGTGGAGAGGTAACAGCTACCTGGAAACTTACAGGAGTTTCTTGAAGTTTTCAGCATTCTTAAAACCAGATGAAAGCAGAAAAATGCCCAGATGTGTGGAGGAGATCTGGAGTGTAAATGCATGAATACTGTAATGATTGACACGCACAGTGACTTTGGAGCATGTTTTTAATTACATTGTTTTTGTGTAGTGCTGTGTGTGAAATGTTTTGATCTCGCCTAGGAAGAACAGTTAGGTCTGTAACAACCACATGAATGGTGTGAGAGTGCTTTTCAGGGTGTTTGTGTGCCTGGAAAAGCTGGCATGTTGTTCCCTGTCATCAGCTCAAGATGTGAAAAGGAAATGTACAACTGCTGAAAGTTGTGCAAAGAATCTGGTGAGGAATCTTCTGTCTTTGAAGATCTCCATATGTGAATTATCATGCATGTTCTGAGGAGGACTTGGCTCTTGGGATTCCTGCAGGTACTTGGGAGAAATATATTCGGCAGGCTTGTGTTTGGCAAATCCACTAGCACAAAACAAATCACAAAGCAAAGGCATAAATATGTTAAGTTATTGTCTTTGTCAGACTTGAGCATGGCTGGAAAGCTCTGTCCAACTGTGATCTGTGTGGTCTGGCTTCTGGCAGTCAACATGCTGGAAGTGTAGAAGCTGATGTTTCAGGGACTTATCTCTAAAGGGTTCCTGATGGGCAAGGCTTGTGTTGTCAGAGATCAGACCGTGCTGTTCAGAGAGCAAAACATCCATCTCCTTCCTCCTGGCTGCCTTATCCAAGTGAGCTCAACTTCCAGACTAAAGTGTCTTCCAAGTCCTGAGATTAGTAAAGTTCAGCTGCTGCAGGGAAATGTCTGCTCTAGGAACTGTTTGATGTGAAAATACATAGCTTGAAAGTCATGAGAAGCCTCTAAAAGGAGAATGGGAAGGAGTAACTGGAGTTCAGAGAGAGAGATGCTGTAAACTGCACCTTTCATGAAACTGGAAGCCAGGTTTAAACCTAGACCTAAAGAAAACAGGGAGTGTACCTGTAAGCAGAACAAAGAGCTGCTTCTGTTTAAATACAGTCTTTCCTCACTGCAGCCACCTGGCTGTCCCTGTACTTGCACCATGCAGCTCTTCCCCATCACTCTGCTCTGCAGTGAGCTGACAGTGGCCACCAGACTCCTGGAAACTCTGCGGTCTTATGGATATTCCTTCCAAATACTCACAGTTTTGAATCAATTTTGGAAACATATACAGCTTATGTTTGGTGCAGCTCATGACCTACTCCCACATTAAACCCCAGAAAGGGAGTTAATTTTCAATAGCAGTTGCTGCAAATCCAGAGAACTATTTTGTCTTTGTGGCTTTGGACAGCAGAGCATGGAAAAATGGAAGAGATTCCCTTTCTGTGCAGGATAACAGTGCTAAGGATGGAAAGAAGGACCTTGGAAAGAGAGGCTGCAGCCAGCTTCCATTCTGAGGCTGGTGGGACTGGGCTGTTGAATGATCATGGAGAAAGACTCCATCATGAAGAGGCAGTGTGTGATTTACACCTGGACCATGTCCTGAAGTGCTGGGCAAATGAACTCATTAGTTGATGAATTGTGTTTCTGTGAACAGGATGCTCTACATGAATTTTTTTTTTTCGGGTTCCTGGGACTGCTTTGTTACTGGGTTTTGTTTTAGATCTTTCCTGAGCTGAGGGGACCAGAACTGGACACACACTCGAGGTGTGGCCTCACCAAGGCAGAGTCCAGGGGAAGGATCCCTGCCCTGTCCTGCTGGCCACGCTATTCCTGATCCAGGCCAGGATCCCACTGGCCTTCTTGGCCAACTGGGCACACTGTTGGCTCATGTTGAACTTCCTGTCCATCAACACCCCCAGGTCCCTTCCTGCCTTGCCCCTCTCCAGCCATTCAGTCCCAGCCTGTGGAGCTCCATGGGGTTGTTGTGGCCAAAGGGCAGGAACTGCACTTGGCCTTATTGAACTTCATCCCATTGGAATCAGCCCATCTCTCCAGTCTTTCCAGGTCCCTCTGCAGAGCCCTCCTGCCTTCCAGCAGCTCAACACTCCCTCCCAACTTGGTGCCATCAGCAAACTTGCTCCAGAAGGTCTCAGTGTTCTCATGGTTTCTTGGATTGCTCTGTAGGCTTTTTGTATTGCTCCTGAAAGCAGGTGGCCAAGGTTGCCAGGTCAGAGCTGCTCTCCAAGCAAGAGCCATCAGAAGGAGATAAGGGGTCAGCCGAGGGGGTTGATATTTAAATGCCTTTGCCTGCACTTGTCTGTCATGAGCTGTGGGTTCCCAGGGGCTTTGTCTGGCACCAAGGTGAGCTGGGAGACGTGCAGATCAGAACCCAAATGGTGCTGAGCCACAGCACTTCTGGTGGAGTTCTGCTGGTTTGCCACAAAGCAGATGGAGCTTTACTAAGGTGTTTCATAAAAATTCTGGGGATGGCTTTGACAGACAGGATCAGGAGGCAAATTTAGCACTCAGATGGTTCTAGGCTATCCCAGGAAATCCTCAGCAGAACTTTCTCTCTCTGGTGATTAAAAAAATCCCCGAAGAGTGGGGACTGTGAATGTTAAATTGAGAGAAAAGTCTGTTGCTGAGACATAATTGAACAGAGTGTTTAATTCACAAGAATGTTTTCTGGGTGCTACTTGGACTGCAGGAAGAGAAACAGGCAGTACCAGTCCAGGTAGAAATTTTCCGGGGAGTAAATCTGATTTTTCCTTTGATGTAGAGCATCGACTGGGCTTGGTAGTGAAGTTCACTTATAGTTTTAGCCTTCTATTCAGACAAACAGAACACGTACTAACTATAGTAAAAATGTGGTAAAAACTGAGTAGAAGAATATTTAATTCCACAAAGATCTTGTTTTTATAGAAAAGATTTGAAATGTATTTTTAATATGACTATTGACCAAACTTGAGGGAATAAAGAATCATTTTTATTAATTCTAGAATTGGTTTTATTGATCCAGTCTACTAACTCATGATAGATAGTCTAACTGTTCTATGCTTTGAGAACCTCATCACACCAGCATTTGGGCAGGAGTTCAAGGTCGTCTCTGTCTTTATGGAGTATATTTCTTGCAAGAGGAATTTGCATCATACAAATACAATAGAACAGATGCTTAGCAATAACAACAAAAACCAACATGTCTGGTTTTAAAACAGAATTTAATTTTGCAGTTTCCATGTTTATGTAGAAGATATTAGAGCTTAAACTTGCTTTGTGGTTCAAGAATTGATTGTGTGACCAGGGGATGTTAAACTCAGCTGTGCTGTAGGCTGGCCTGGTGCACAGGGAACAGGCACAGCTCCAAGGCTTAGCCAGTCTCTGCTGTCTCTGAGAGAAGCAGAGCTGAGTCAAGATCCTCATGTCAAGCTTTGGAAATCTTTTGGGCTACCGCTGAGTGAAATAAGTTTGTCGATTCCTTGTCACTTTAGGTTTGGTTTTCTTTTTTATTTTTTTTCCTTTCTTTCTCTGCTTGCAAAATTGTCTCACAGGCCTGTGTCCTGTGTCTCAGTAAATGTGGTGTGAAGTTAGAGTTCTGTAAGCTCAAAGTTTTCTTTGCCCATTCCAATGTGTTCGGGTAATGAGAAGGAGCCACGTGGTGCTGCTGTTCAGCGGCGGCGAAGCCTCGTGAAGCAGAACTGTTGCAGCAGATGAGAAAACAGTTGTCAGGAGATGCAAAACTTGAGAGAAACTAACTGGAAGGATTGGTTGAGTGCTGGGAAAGATCTTTGGAAGTACACCAGGAGTCTGGCTGGTGAGTGACACAGAGGAGAAAGGGGAATTCTGTGTAGAACTGGCCTCTCCTGGGTTTGCTGTGGGCTCGCTGCCTGCAGGCCATGAGGAGCTGCTCTGGAGCATCTCAGGCTCACTTAGGAGCCCTCTCTGTGGTTGCGTTTAGAGGCAGGATTTTAGTCCTAAATGGTCTGTGGTGCTTCTCTGAGCTCCACAGCTCTGAGCGAGGTGGTGACCCATCAGTGGAGACCGACTGGATGTGTCTGATGGATTTCTGGAGTTCTGAAAGAACCTGAAACCTTGACCTTTGCAAAATCATACAAGTGGATTTGCTTAACAGGCTGATTAAAGCATTAACCTCTATGGCTTTGGAAATTTGACGTCAGCATTTTTTAAAACTGAAAAAATAAAATGAAGAATAACTTCTGTGCTGTTTGATTATTGGTAATTAACAGCTTAGAACTAACTGGTTTTAGGAATGTTCTCCAATATAAATGTGAAAATGAGAGAATGTTTAGGTGGTGAGTGCTGTTCTCTCTGGGAGCCTGTTCTGCTGCTGAGGTGTAAACCATAAGGCTGTAAGTCTTTCAGAAATAAAAAATATTTATTCTTTAAATTGGTTGTGTAAGTGTTATCTCTGCTATTTCCGTTGTGTCATTTAACCTCACTTTGACTTGGTTGTAATATTTATTTATTATTTTTTCTGATGTTTACTTTCAGCTCTTGAGATAAAGTGTATACTGACTTTAGAATAGAAATGTGAAAATCAAGGTTGCAAATACCATAACATCTCACTTCTGGATTGAGGAGTGTGCAACATTTATTTTGGCTGCTTAGTTTTAATCTATGGCCAGATTAATTTAACACTTCACATAATGTGATATAAAATTATTTTCCTGTGTATTTTATGAATTTGACTATATATAGACTACATATAGATATGTATCAAACTGATTTGATATACAACGTGTTACTTGATTTGTCTGTTTTTTTTCCCAAATGACTTTTTAAAATTGTAATTTCATCTGATGAAAGATAATCACTGTGTTTTTAGGTAGAGCCTGTATGACAAAAATAGCCCTCTTAGCTCACTGCAAAAAGAGATTATGCAGAGAAATAGAAAAGTAAATATAAACTGAAAAAGGAGATGAGATTACATCTCTGACTTCTGCTTAGTCATTTCAGGAGGCCTGTTCATCAGCTTCATTTCAGAAGGGATTTTGCTGTTGGTGAACTTGTGATGCAGAAAGCTTCAGGCAGCCTTTAAATAGAAGAGAGTGCACAGCTATTTGGGGTTTTTCTTATTCTAAAAAGGCAGACAGACCTTAAAGCCCTGTTCTGCAGCTCCCCCTTGTTTGCAGAATTATCTGAGGGCCAGACAGGAACGAATTTTGTCTGTGACCCTCCCTCAGCTGACATGCCCTTTGCCAAGAGCTGCCGGATGGTTTGCTCACAGCGAGGAAAATGGGAAGCATTGGGACAAAACTGCACAAGTTCTGCAGTTAGAAACCACTTTGTCAGGTGCCAGCAGGCAGTGACATCTTGTCTCTGCCAAGCAAACAACGAGGCTGAATGAGCCAGCCTATTAAGTGATGGACAAATACTTGTACAGAGCCCTGCTCAGGCAGCACAGGGTGAGTGTAAAACAGCAGCACAGGGGCTGCCCAAGGGGAGAAGGGTGGTGAGTTAATGGCCGTTCCTCCGAGGTGAGCAGGGACATGGAGCCATGTAATGTAAATATTCTGAATATTTGCTGTTGGAAACCTATGTGTGTGTTTTCCTTCTGGGCTTTTTAAAATCCAGTTAGGCAAATAACCCAAACAATTTTCTTGTACTTATTTAGGCAGGAAGCCAGCTGTTCAATTTGTCTATAATAACTATTTGAGCATTTAGAAGAATAAATATTCTATGTAGTTTTCTTTCTCTTGGAGTACAAAGTATGTTGAAAACATTCCCTGTAAGTGTTCCCCTTACTTTTGTCTCCAGATCAACAGTTTCGAATTGAAATACTTCCTTGTTTCAGGACGATTAATTTAGCTTGGAGCAAATTAATGATAATTGTAACCTTTGGACAAAAGAGTGTGATTAATTGTAATTATTTTGTGTGTAAAGATGCACAAACTTCTGCTGATTATGGAGAGTGGAGGAAAAAGTCAGTCAATTTTGCCTGGATTATTTTTAAAAGCTGTTCATTTTGTGCATATTCCTTTCCTGTGCTGAAGCTGCTACTTCTGTCACCTTCTGACTTCATAAAAATCTTTCCCAAGTAGAGTAGCAGTATTTATTTGGAGGGTAAATGTTTATTTCTGTGCCTCTTCTTCATGTCTAAGAGAGGAAGGGGAAGAGCAGTCCTGAGGTCCCATATTTGAGGTGCCATCCCAAGGTTTCAGCCTTTGCAGAATTCCTCAAAAGGGATTGGCTGATCCCATGAAGTCAAACCTGTTACTTTTGGCTGTCTAATCACAGGTAATAGTTAAATCCCCCTGCTTGATCCAGGGCAGCTGTGGAACTGAAGTGTGACTGTAGTCAGAAATAATGCTGTGATGGGTCAGGACAGGACAGGCACACCAGAAATGCTGTTTCAGACTGAGGAAAGAACAGAAGAGAGGACAGATAAACTGGGGCTGCCATCGATCCTCATTCTCCGGGACATACGAGGTGAACAAGTTGGAAGGAGTCTGTAAAATAACACCTACTAAGTTAAACAGAAGCTCCTTGGTTTTAATATTGGCTTGTCAGCAGGAGATGCTTCATTGACAGTGTGAATGCACCAGGGCAGGCTGTTCCTGGTGCTGTTTGACAGCCTGGGGGTACCCCAGGAATGCCGAGACTGCCCCTTTCTCCTCGCTCAGAGCAGCGCCTGGCACTGCCGGGACAGACCCAACAGCCTGGAAGGCTGCAGAGAGTTCCAGGTCCTTCAGAGCACACTCATGGGAAGATGAACCAGGCTGCAGGGAGAGGAGATGGCCCTTGCCAATAGCCTCCAACTGCTTCTGGTGAGGAGCTTCGTGTGACTCTCTAAAGCTTGTGCTACCTGGAGGTGTGTAGGCAGGTGCAGTTTGAGCAGGGAATTTTTCAGTATAAACAGTATTTGGGAGGTCAGTGCTCATTATGAAATCTGCTTTAATAAGCAGTTGGTTCCTCTGGGCTTTTCTTTCTGTTTCTATTACTCTTGGTTGTTTTTTGTTTGTTTGTTTGTTTGTTTTGGTGACCAAATCCCCCTTTTCTGTGTGCTGTCCTGTGTGACTCCCAGAGCTGCAGCTGCTGCTGAGCTGAGCAGGCAAGTCCCATTAAGGAGATTGGGGTCTGTCTGTATAACCTCCCACGAGCTGAAATGGAAACCAGTCACTTTAGTTGATTGTATTCAATTGCCATTAGTTGTTGGGTGATGTGACACCTGAAGCATTGATGTCTAAAACCTCCTTGGATAAAGCACGAAGAACAGTAGTGTCCAACTGCTCCAGCAAATTTTATTTACTATTAGCAGCCAACTAATCTTTTTATTTAAATATTTATTTAGTGAATTTGCATTTTATTGAATTTCTTTGCTTGGTTAGGGCATTTGTGAAGGTTTCAAAACTGAGTCTGTGATATTTTACAGATGACAATTGTAAAGTCAGATATATATCACAAATAGCACATAAAGAATTTACAGTGGACTTAAGAAATTTAAGAATAAGGGTTTTTGTGCTGTTCTCTGAAGGAAACTTAAATACTCACTTGTAGGCTTTTTGCTGTTAATATTTAGTACCAGCCAGTCAAGACAAATGGTCCTTTGAGGTGTTCCTAACCCTGTGGTGATGGCCTTGGTATCACCAGGACCTGCTTGTAGCTAGGATGTCTTTGACTTTCTTTGAGGCTTTGTTAGGATGTCACCTCAGATGAACAGGGTGTGTTTTCTTAGTCTGAACTATCAGAAATTAAATTATTGCATTGTCATCACAGTTTGCATAGTTAGCAAGGCTGATGTGCTCTTGTCAGTGGAAACCCAACTACAAAACCAACCCAACCCCCACGAACAGTGCATCTTGATATTATATTTATAGTTAGGCTAATTAGGTTTTATTTATGATAAGTTTTAAAAGTGAAGTTGAGAAGAGGCCAGAAGGAATCCTGGGGGCTGTGTGTGCTTGAAGGCACCACAGAGGCTTCCATAGAACTGATATATGGGCTCATAGTGTGCAGGAAACGTGTCATTTCCCTCGGTGCCGTAAGATCAGTGGGATAATACATCTCACTCACTGTGCTGTGACGAATCAAATCACTGTCTGACAAGATCTGCTTCTTGGGAGCTCTGAAGAGATGAAATGAGGTCTGAATTCAAGGGCATGTGAGAGTAATACTTGAGAAAATACCTGGGGCTTAGAATTAAATGTACCAAAAGAAGGTAAAATGTTTAATTTTTAAAGGTATATTTGCTGTGTTTGGTTCAATAAGTTAATGTTTTCCATATTCTATGCTCACAAAAAGCAAAAGCAGAATGTGTGTTCTTAAGCAGTTTCTTGACAAGGGCCAGTCCCATTTCTGTCATTAACGAAGGATAATGTCTGGAGTGGCAAATGTCCAGAAAAAGCAATCCACTAGAAAGGCATATTTACTTCAGTGAGAGAATTTGAGCTGTGGTTAAAGTATCAATATTAGCTTAAGAAAGTATTTGGCAGAGAGAGAGTCCAAAACACAACTGGTTACCTTACTCGGTGTGTTTGGGCTCGGGCTCCTTCCCCCGGCGCTCACAAAGCCGCTTTGAAGCACGAGGATGTATCTTAATCCTTCTCTCTGCAAGGACCACGTTCAGCTCTAAAGAAGGGGGTTATTAACAGTTGTCAGTGGCTGTGTGACACACAGGGACAAGGCAGAGCCCCCTCCTGCTGCTGCCAGGGGGGTCTGGGGGACGGGGAAGCCGAGTATGTGGTTTCCCAGTTCCTTCCTGGAATAGCAAATGTGTGAGCGAGCTGTATCACTGGTGGGACACTGTGTCACCTTCTGCCCACTGGTGGCTCTCTGTTACACTCCCCTTTGTTATGGGTGAATGGTAATTTCAAGGCTATGGCATGAACTGTTTGCTGGAAGAATTCCTTGTCTTTTATTAATATGGCCACATCAGCAGCCCCAAGCCATCAACATTCCTTCATGCCCTTCCCCCATGTAGAGATTTAAAAATCAGAATGGACTCAATCTTGAAGCAGAAGAACCTTTGTGTGTTATCCAAAATACAGGAATATACCTGGGGCTAATTATTGGTCAGATAGGAACCGTAATTTCAAATGACTGCTTTGGGAATACTGTTCTGGAGGGGAACAGTGCTCTTCTTGGTGCAGCTCAGTCATGTTCCCTGTCAGCGTTGCTCATTTGCTCCAGCTGTATTTCAGATTATTTTCATGTTTTAGCCAGGCTTTACCTCAGCTACTCAGCTACAGGAGTGTTTGTCCAGCTTCTGATGCTGCAGAGCTGAAGTAATTACTTTGTGTTCAGCAATCAAAACATATTCTGCCTTGCACAGAAACAGACTGTTCTGACACATCACCCAGTGTTTTCTAATTAGAAATTAATGAAATACAGAAATTTTCGCATGTAAATACTTTAGGTAGCCTGACACATCATATAAGAGTAATTGGCAACACAATGTGTGAGTGTCCCATGTCCATTCTCCTGTTTTAACTCTCAAGAGCTGATTCTGTGGTGAAGAGGGAAGGAAGGTTAATCATCTCTTCAATGAGATTAAGACAGGGGAGCAACATACTGCAAATTAATTAGCAATAAATGCGTAAAATGCACAATTACTTGCTTTGAATGTGATAAAGGATAAGAATATTTTATTGAAAGCAAGATCAAGGCAACTTTCGGAGTGTTTACTGATATAGTTGTGCCCTGAGTAAAGGCAAAACCAAGTAACTGCTAGCTTGGTCACATTTTTCAGTAATTAAAAAAATGTCTATTTTTTACTGATGGATTTTCTATCTTGGGGATTTTTCTTGTCTGAACCTTTACCCCTGGAAGTTTTTTTTTCTTGCATGAGAATTTAAAATATGGGTTAATTTCCAGACCATTTGTACTTAATGCATCTTCTTTGAACGTAAGGGCACTTACAGGAGTATTTTCTATTAATTGAGGGTATAGGTATGAAATACTTTGGGCTTAAATGTTAAAAAAGTTCGGTTCTTGAGTGGCTTGAAGGGTGTTTGATAACACAAGGGGGGATATCTTGAACAATATCAAGACCAGCAGATTTTCATTTTATTTTCCAACTCCTTTTAGGTACCCAAACCTCTTGCCAGTGCAGAGGGTTTTGGGTAACTCAAATCATTAATTTATTAAATTCAGAATTTTATTTGCCCTTTTTTTCATGTAGTGTTGCCTCTCTTCAGGTGATCCCAAGAAGTGGATGAATATTATTGCAGTGTTATCTTGACTTGATTATTTTTTGATAAATGGCTTTGACATTTTCTAGACTCGTCCTCCCCAAAGTATTTTGAAAGATTTTGTATTTGTAATAAACATCTTATCTCCAAAACTGATACTAAAGATCTGTTACAAGTAGGAATTAAAAATGTCAATTTGTTTGAACAGCTTGTGTTGTTTTAGCACAAATTGTTTGGTGAGTACACAAGGCTCCAGTTCCATCTGAATGGCACTAAATTATGCTGAACTAATTATATCCTTGCTTTATGTAGCCTGACATTTAATTACAGAAATGAAATTCTATGTGCACACCTCACCCCATGAGTGCATGACATGAAGCTATCTTTCCTTTAGCTCTTTTTCACCTGCTTTATCTTCCCATCAACTTCTCATTTGCAAGAAAAATGTATTTCCATGGCAGCTTTTACCTGAGATTTTGCAGTTCATAAGCCATGTAAGCAATTGGCAGAGGTGCCATTTTTTAATTATCTTGGAGTGTGTATCAGTCTTAACTGATGGAGTTGAGTTCTTCTCAATAAATTATGTTTGACCTTTTTTGTTCTCCATGGAAACCATCCTCTTATTAATACTTCTGTTCTCCAGCAGCTTTTATGCTGTATCTGAATCCGTAAGCAGACCTTAAAGGGAAATAATTCCACACAAACACTCCCTCCCCCCACTGAAGAACACCATTTATTCTAAATTGCATTTTCAGGTAGGAACATTTGGATGAAGCATTGGATGAAAAGGTGAATATATCAGCTGCAGCTGTTCCCCAGCAGGTGGGTTGGTGTGGCAGAAAGGAGCAGTCACCCACTAAACGATTGCTCTGACTGGGAGACCAGGATTTGCCTCTCCAAGGGGCACTTCAAGGGAGAGGAATTCAGTCAGGGCACAACTGGATAAAATACACTGGATTTACTCAGGCTTTTTCTTAAGGCTAAACTAGAAGTTAAGGCTGAGAAACTCTTCATTTTACCCCACAACTGGAGTTTTAAAGCATCACCTTCCTGTCCCACGTGGTTGTGGGGCTGACTCCTGGTGTGTCCCCAGTTTGCTGCCCAGGCTGAGGCAGCCCAGCTCACCTGGGGCAGGATGCAGGCAGAGGATGGGGTGAAAGGCAACCCTAAAAGCAGGTGGGAATTATTTCCCAGTACTGCTTCCTAAAGACTCAAAGCATTTTTGAAGCAAAAAAACTCTCACAGCATAGGAAAAAAAAAAAAGTCAATTTACTATAAGTATGTTAAAATACAACCAGATCATCAGAAGACAAGCTTAAATATTTCCAACTTTATGTGTTGTGCACAGTTTTATACTGTGGCAAACTCTAAGAACCTCTCAGAAAATTGGAACTTAATCTTTGTGATTATGTTGCATTTCCCTTTGCAGTATTAAATTTCAGATTAAATACTGCAGCTAGAACAAAGCTGCGAAGTGTATCTGGAGCTCCATGTGGCACATGTGGAGGTCCCCTGGTCCTACCTGGAGTCACTTTACAATGTGATCATAATCTTGTCAGATAATTTTTCCTGACCTCACTGATGAGGTGTCTTGTCTTTTCTGTGTGGTTTTGGAGTTACCTCAGACTGTCTTGAAGTCTTGAAAGTACCCTCAGGAATAATCAAACAAACAAAGATTATTTGTGTCATCGTGAAGAGGATAAATGTTTTTTGTTAGATATTGATGCGTAATTAGCTCAGTGCTGGAGCTGCAGTGGTGCATGAGCTGATGGGAGGGTGGGTATTGGCATTTCCTCAGCTTTGCATGACATGGAGAGGTTGCATTTCCACTCTCCCTTCCACAAGGGCTCCCTGAAAGCCGCTCCACGTGGGAAGTCTGACCTTCAGGTGCCTTGAAAACGAGATAACACGAGCCTGATTTGCATTGAATCTGTTAGTCTGCCAGGAGTCTGTTTTCCTCCTTTGTTGTGATCACTCTGGAGCAGCATCCAGGGAATTCTGCACCTGATGTTCCAAATAGCCCCTTTCCAGGTTTCTGCTCTTGGAGACTGGAGGGAGATAAAGAGGTATTTTTCCAAGTTGTCTTCTTTCAGGCATTAAGGAGGACTGAGCTGGGCTAATCATCCAGTGTGTTAGTTTGTGACAACTTTATTACTTCTTCGTTTACAGATTCATGAGCTTTATTTGGTTGTCAGTCAACACATCATTAGTTGATCAGATGCTGCCCCAGAGCAGAGCTGTGGGGCATTAGCAGTGGGTTGCAAAGAAATGAAAACAGCACCTGCAATTTGGGTAACAACCCCAACATTTGAATCTTTTCTAAATTGTTCTTGTATTTCAGAGAAGAGCTTTTGCCACAAGAGCTGTTCTGTTTAAAATCTTCCTAATTATGGTCATCTGAGGCAAAGCACCAGAGTTTTGGGTTTGGTTTGTTTTTTTTTTTTTTTTTTTCAAATGGTGCTTTAGAATTAACATCTTTTTTTGTCTGAACATGGAAGAGAATGAAGTACTCATGATCCAACATAGTGCCTATTAAAAGAAAATAAAATCTATACCATGTCACTGCCCAAACATAGTTTTAAAACACTGTACCACATTATGTCAAAATGCTGCTCTTTGGAGTGTATAAAATTACTGAGTGTTTTTCAAGCCTTTTTGTTTCTGTGAATTCAAGATCTTTCCCATTTTACAAAGACTGCTGTGCTCTCAAAAGCAAGAAGCCTGGAAAGCACTTGTGTCAAAAGCTTGTTGTGGCAAGTTAGAGAGTAACCTGAAACGTGGAGTGACAGCAAAACCAGAGCAAAGTCATTCTGGGCAGGGTGAGTTTCATTTGAAACGTGCATTGGTTGCCACACCTCAGGATGATGCACAGTGTCCTGATCATCCTCAAGGTGATGCACAGTGACCTGGTCATGGAGCTGCTCTCTCCCATCATTCCCATTGTCTGGACTCAGGTGTAAAAGACCACGCAGCCTTTTTTACTTAGCCCATTCAAGTTCCTGTGCCATGAATTTCTTGTGGAACACAAAACATGTTTGAATAGATGTTTGCCTCATGTGCTGAGAGGTGGCTGAGGGAAGGGGAACCTTGAAGACACCTCCTTTACCCAGCAGAATGATTGCTGATGACAAAGCTGCCTGGGGGGTGCTGGGAGAGTGGTGATGGCACAGTTTTGTAGATGGATCTGGTTAAATTGTGGGAAAAGCTGGAAAGGGAAGATGGTGATGTTCCTGAAGAGCTGGGTTGTAAATTGAGATATAACTCCATGGAAGGGATGCATTTAGTTGTGGATGAGTTTGTGAAGTCAGTGAGGAGCTTGGAGGCAGGAAATCTGACTTCACAGCTCCACCTCCTTTAGATGTTCCAAAGTCCTGTTTCCTTTGGCTGCTGGAATCCCATGGAACAAAAATATGCTAAGACCAAGGGAAAAAGTGTGATTGAAGTGATAATTTTCCAGTAGTCCTCCATGGTCTAAGCATGGCCTGTTTGCTGCCCTGAGCATTGCAGTGACTGCATAACCCTTGGAATGGGCTGCTGGAAACAGGGACAAATATTTACCACCTGTAATTGCATCTACAAGTGTCACACACACGTGCCTTTGTACTGGTCTATACTAGCACTGTGTGCTGACTGCTAAATGCTTTTTATAGCAACAAATTGATATAGTTAAGCTGAACTTTTGTATCTTTTGTGGTCCCACTGCTAGGAGGAACTTAGTGATATTGTCTTCAGTTTATTTTCTTCTTGTCCATGTGTGCCTGTTTCTGGGGGATCA
Source organism: Formicarius rufipectus (assembly GCA_013399695.1). NCBI lineage: Eukaryota > Metazoa > Chordata > Aves > Passeriformes > Formicariidae > Formicarius > Formicarius rufipectus. Next base: position 2,423,908 of record VXAU01003238.1, on the reverse strand, counting down.
AATTATGGGGCTATCTTTTTCAATTAAAGCAAATGGTAAATGATGAGAGAAATATTGACTAGCAGAGAAATGGCATAAATTTAACAAACTGCCTTGAAGGGATCATAAATTCTTGCCCTCTATTTAAAATAAACAAAACCAAAATGTGTTCTTTTCCTTTTCTGTTGTGTGGTCCCACTTTTAATAAGAGATTTAGTTTTTTTTAGTGGCTCCAATTAGAGGGCTTTTTTTGTGCTGAAGATCGATTAGGGAGAATTCAGATGACTAGAGATCTTCAGTTCAGGTTACAAAACATACAAGGCTATTCAGTAATTACATTTCCTGGAGCTGCTGCCTCTGCAGTTCATGCAGAGCTTGGTGTGGAGTGGGAAGGACTCTTGAAAACCAATATCTTGAAAAGGTGGCAGTTCAGTGCCCTGTATTGAGGGGGATGAGCAGGGGATTAAGTGTGTTGTAGAGATACTGTGGTTATACTTTATTGTTTCTAAGGAAAAAAATATCCACAGTTATAAAATCTCAAACTTGATTTGAAAGGATCATAACCTTTCCACGTCAGAAATGTCAATTAGTGTTACAAGAACGAATGAAAGGTGCTAAAAGCTTCTCACAGTGATGCTGTGGTACTCGAGAGACATAATGGCATTATGGCAGAGCACTGATTAGTTGACACAGCACAGGAGGGTTTGTGTGATTAATGGAGAGTAGGGCATGACTTTTGTGCACAGAATATCCCACTTCTGAAGTTGATATTGCAGGAAGCCTTATTTTAAACATTTCCAGCCCTTTAAAAAGAATCTAGCTTTATGAAATATATGATGGTTTATTTTCTTTGTGACAAGTTTTTCAAGGAATCTGGTCAAAATTATGAAACTATCACAGCTACTGCTTAAAAGAAAAAAAACCACAATCAAGTTATTTAGGTACAAATTGATAGAAATCTTAGAATAATTCCAACAGTAGTGAAAAATCCTAACTAGAATTGGTTTGACTAAAAGAAAAAGAATGTTTTGGGTTTTTTTTGCCTTTGGGCACAAGTGTTTTAGGGAAGTATCTAATAGGTGTTCTTACAGTCTCAGGAATTTGTAGGTTAAACATTTTAGCCCTGGAGGCTGACTTGGTTCCTGGGTTGAAAGGTTCACAGCACAAAGCAGCTACAGGTGTGAAGAAGCAGCGACAGTGGGAGTGGGAGGTGGGAGCTGAGGCTGAAGGCACCGAGTTCCTGCTCTGGAGAGGAGGAATTCCAGCTTTCTGGAGTCCTGAAGGAGAGGCTGGTCGGGAGGTCAGGAAGGCAAAGGGTGAAGGAACGGCCACGTGTTGGTGAACACACACAGGAGGTGACAAGAGCTGTTGGGAGAGAGGTGTAGGGATTTGCAATGTAATGTGTCATCTTTTTGTTGGTAGGGAATAATTTTTGTGAGCCAAATAGGGGGGGTTTATGTTTGTAAACGACATGTGAATATAGATCAAGTTGGTGCAGAAACTGGACTATAAGGCTCTCGATGTCCTCTCTTGCCACCACTTCAAGAAGTTTAGTGCTTTTTCTTTAGAGCCATGAGACCATCAGCTAATTCAATTTGGTATCTTTCAAGTATCCCATTTCCAAAGTATTTTTATGGAATGCAACATATATTTTTCTTCTTATTATACATTTTTATGGTTCCTTAAGTTTCAGAAACTTAAGATTACTGGCCTGAATTAAAACAAACAAACAAACAAACAAAACCCACAAAAAACCCAAAAAACTAAGTTCAAATGATGTTATAGAGAAATGTTAGCTGCAAAAACAAGCAGTGATACTTTTTGCTTGAGTGGTTTTTACTTTGGATGACTAACATTATGCTCTTTAAAAACAGCAAGGTTTTAACTTTCAAATGTCTGAAGTGTTTGATAACTGAAAGGAGTGGTATCAAAATATGGGGATGGGATTCTGTGCAGAAGAGAATGTTTCAGGCTGACTTTTAGAAGCTCAGAGGATTCCAAAAGATACAGAATGCACTGGAATAAATCCAGGCTTCTGTAAGAATGCTCCTCTCCAAGAGACACCACTCAGTGCCTGAATGGCTGGTGGGTTTATGGTGCCCATGTCCCTGAGGGGCTGCTTAACCCTCTTTATTTCAGATAGGTGTAGTCCTGCTGTTCCATGTCACGTGGGTCACCTGGATCCTACTGAACTCAACCCTGAGCTGCTTCTGCTCAGTATTTCATCAGTCATGACAAATAAATTGTAGCCCACAGGAGGAGGCCAGTAGAGCACCACTTTGCAAGGCCTTAGAGACTTTCCCAAAAGTCCTACATTGTCCTTGAGACAGATATGTCTTCAGCCACAGAAGGAAGGAGAATGAATAGTCCAGTTCTTATTTTACAGGCAGAAAAAATTATTCAGAAACAATGCCCAGTCCCTTTGTGGGAGTAAATTTACTCTGAACAGCTGAGGAAAACAACACTGTGTGACCTCAAAGCAGAGATCTGCACCCTCTCATCCTGCCACCAGTCATGGCTAAGCTACAATAATGATAGGAAATAAAAGAGTAAATAATTCATGATATTAAACTAAACTGATAAAAACTAATAAGCTAAGATTCTTTAAAATCTAACTGGGCTTTAAGGGGAGAAAAAAAGATCTCACTTCTCTCCCAGATGACCAAGAGAAGCCTCAGAGCATGAGATGGGTTTTGGCCATTGTGGGAGTGGAGGTAAGTGTTGACAGGCAGTTGTAATGGTGAACATTTAACTACATTGTGCTTCCCCAGAGGAGTGTTCTGTCTTAAGTATTTGCCTCTGGGTGCTACAAATTTCTGTTCCTGTGTATTTTCTGTAGCAACCTTTTAGTATACAAGAGTTACATTTTCCCTCTTTCTGATCAAAGAGAAGAAATGGTTGATTTCTGTAGCTGAAGAAATCAAGGCTACAAAGAAGTCCTCTTTGGTTTAACCTGTTGAAATCAACACATCTCAGAATGCCTTTTTTTTTTGTCTGAGCAAGCAGGTGTTTTTATTGAAACAGCTTACTCTAGATAGCAGTCCCACTGCAGATGTTAAGGAAAATCATTTAAAAAACCCAGTTTCTGTGTTAAGTTGTATCATGCTTTGGAGAGGCTGTTCCTGCTGGAAATGTTGGTGCACTGATATCCCCTCAGGAGCCCTGCTGGAGGCTTGCAGCTGAAATAGTGAGCATTAAAGTCCATTAGAACATTTAAAGTCACAGGGGTCTTCTCATGTGGTCTCTGTTTACTCTGGATGCTCCTTTGAGGCTTTTGAGTGTGAAGCGGTGGAAGAAAACCTACAAATCCAAATTTCAGGTTGTAGGAGGACAACTATGGGAAAATTCCTTTGCTAAATTTTCTCTGCCGTGGACTTAAGTGTGACATTTCGAGGGAATGCTTCCTCCTTTGAAGCCATATGTCTCATTGTCTCTCTCTTCAATTTCTTATTACTTTTTATGTGCTATATACCAGTCATCAGATTGTATTCTAGATGCTGGTTTTCCTCTCATGACATGGAGACATGCCTTCTCCATTTCTCTTCTTAAGCACTGTTCCAGACTCTTTAAAGAAAGGTTGCTCATGCAAAAACTATGCTGAAGTGCAAATCTGGACGTACTCAGAGAGCTGTTGGATTCATTTTGCTGAAGCTTCCAACTGATTTGAAGGTATGAAAAGCTGGGCTTTTATCCAACTGGCCAGACCTATTACACCATCTGCTTTTGCAGATATTGCACCTTTCTTTGGGTCTGCTTGTGATCTATTTAAGGTGTTCACAGACCCCATGGTGAGAGGCACTGCTGTGGATGTCAGCAGGGGTGAGGCAGGGGGAAGGCTGACTTCAGTCAGATCACATTTGGGGAGGGGAGATGGGGCTGCCTTGTTTTGTAAAGCCAGGCTGAAAGAAAAAGAAGGTTTAGTTCCTGCTTAGGATAAATGTGTCACTAGCAAAGGGAATTTCAATGTTTCTGTCATGTTTGGTAAAACGTTGCTGTTTTACAGAAAATAAGCAATGTTTAGCAGTAAGTGTAAGAATAAAATGGTTTATGCTGAACCTCAGGAGTTAGCCCCAGATTGGTGTAAAGCCTCACCTGGGCTTTTTATGGGTCTTTTGGTGAGTAACTTATCCTGATTTTGGGCATGTGAGGTTCCCTTGTTGGGCTTGCACTTTAAAGTTTTGGATGTGGTGGCCTAAGTGGATCCAGTCTTAGCCCTGTGCTCAGAGGTCTGAATGTTCTGGGTGATCTGACAGGTTTTAGTGTCATTCCCTCTTGTTTCTTTTCACTTGCCTCACAACCTCTGCCCCAAAATAGTGTCCCCTTGGAAGTATTCTGACATTTCAAGGACAGCATACAGACCTGTGGTTCACATGGTTACACGACTTCTTCTTCCAGGGAGTTTTACACCTGGCAATATAAAACTCCCTCAAAACACAGCTCTGGCTTATTAGTGTGTGAAATCCTGGTGCAATCAGCCTGTGCACAGCACAGATGGAAAAGTGAGCACCATAGAAGGGAAGTTCATGCTTTAGCTCCCTGAAAATTTAGCTTATTCTTTCAGCAGCAGAAGGGTTTCCTGCAGGTTTTTTTGGTGATTGATCAACTTGTGCCAAAGCTTCTCAAGAATTTGGCTGGAGAGCAAGGAAGCTGCTTGTGTACATCATTACCCTGCCTTGTGATTTCTCATTTCTGTGAGGATGGAGCTCTCCTGGTTTTGCTGACATGCCTGATTATGGAGCCTCACGGAAACAGATAAAACCTTCTGCATTATTGGCAGTCTTTTTTGATTCTGGAAAGCAGATTATCCTATCAATATGACCATAAAGTGGCTTGAGTGGGAAAGGACCTTCAAGACCATCCAGTCCCACCCCCTGCCATGGGCAGGGACACCTTCCACCAGCCCAGGTCGCTCCAAGCCCCGTCCAACCTGGCCTTGGACACTTCCAGGGATGGGGCAGCCACAGCTGCTCTGCCCAACCTGTGCCATTCTATCTGAAAGAAGATGGAGAAGTCCAGCAGAAGATGTCTCGTGTGATGGTCATGGTGTGTCTTGGTTTGTTTGAGCAGTGACTTGTTCAGGGTGCAGCACCAGGAATTTGTCCATCTGTGACAGCAACTACCAGGGCGCAGGGAGAGGGGCTCCCAGGGGTGCAGCAGAACAAGAGAAGGGCAACAGCTTCTCAGAGTCACCACTTGCAGTAATTCTTTCCAATGCTGCAACCCCAGCATTTAACCCTGCAGGGATGGAATCAGGGGTGATTTGCAGCCTTCCTGAAGTGTACACAGCTCCAGCACCAGGCCCTGCACATCTGAGTCCCTCCCAAACAGGAGGAGGCTGCTTTTGATTAATTTTTATTTTTTTTTTTTTTAATTTATGAGAAGAGAACATTTAGCAAAGCAGAGGACACTTCAGCTCAGACTGCAAACAGTTCTGCAAATGACTGCTATGAATGGATGGACAAGAGCTGAGAGACCACTTTTGTCAGATTTGGCAAACTATCCCCTGTGAAATGGGCTTTATTTCCCCAACATTTTTTTGCTCGGGGAAGGAATGTTGATAGACACTTCAGTATCACCACTTGCCCATGTTTTGACATTCCTATCAGCTGTGTGCTATTTGCAGGATTGTTTGCTTTCAAGTGGTGGTGCTTTTTGAAGGTTTTTCTCATTTAAATGTATTTTAGAAATTTGGTTTATAAGGATTTTGGAGGATCTCAAGAGATACAGGTTTTATTTACACTTAAACATAAGTTTGTTTCAAGTTATTGAAGTTCTTGTCTAAATTTTCTTCTGCCACAGAATTTTACAAAGGATCTTCCCCTGTATAATATGGGTACCCTCCATGCTTTTCCTTTGGGACTGACAATGGCATTATTGCATGTGGATTTGGGCAAAATGTAATGCTCCAGAGCTGAAATTCCTGGCTTGGAGAGGGATTTTATTTGTGTTCCATTAATTCTTTTCCAGCTAACCCTCTTTGAACCCTTTAACTGTTAATGACTTCTGAAAAGAAGTTCCTTTAGTATTATGCACGTGAAATTATCATATTTTAACATTTACAAAAACCTAAAAATTAGTTTTAAAATAGGGAGATGTTAAAACTTTTTGAGGGAGTGATTGATTAATTAGGAGCATCCATTGTTTTTCACATGTGCAGATTTCTTTGAATTTTAGTCTATTCTCTCAACTTTGGGAAAAACAGGTCTGTTAAATGAGTTTCAGAAACTGATTCCAGGCCTGATTTCTTCAAGCAAGGGATTGGTATGGGAAGAATGCAGTTATCCTGCATTCTGTGGCCTGGAAACCTCATGAGGATTATATAGTCAGAGGATGCTTTTTTTTCTTTTTTAAATGTTTCTACACTTCTCATTTGGCTTTATGATTAATCCTGGGAGAAGCTGTTTGCAGATATTGGTATATTCCTCTTTGGCCCAGTGGCAGGGGCAGTTGGTGCCTGATGCTGCTGCCTTGTGCTAATGGCAGGTTTGTATAAATTTGCTTTGAATTTTTCCAAGGTTTGCCTTGTATGAGAATAAAAAAAAAACAAAAACAACAAAAAAAACCCCTCACTAAAACAACTAAATCCTAAGGGGAATCCCTGGGAACTCTGCTTTATTCACTCAAATGATCAGTAAAGCAGTGCCCAGGTTGTGCCACTGCATTTTGCAAGGACTGCTTATCAAAGGAAGGAGGATGGGTTTGTGTGTGTGTGGGATTTGAGCCTGAAGAGAAGCAGCTTCCAAAAATACTCCCCTGCACGTAAAGCAGCCTTGTTAGTGTGTCAGTGGTTGCAATAATAACCACATAAAGAGCATAAAATAGGCAGTCTGAGCTGAGCAGGGAAAATTGGGGGGTAAGAGCTTCACTTCTGTAATCAAAGCATGCAATAGAACTCGATTGTACACTGATTTATACTTAGGGCAGCCTTCATTTTATGTTCTATTTAAGAGGACCTCTGTATCTGAAAACGAGTAGCAGGCTGGCCCAAAATAAAACAGACTTCACATGGGCTGCTGTTTTGTTATGCATTCCCCAGCCAGCCTCATCAGAAGCTATAAATCAATAGGCAAATAGGACATGCCACTAATTAGTCAGTAGAAAATTCTACCAAGGGGTTTTCAGCAGAGACTTGTGCCAGAAAATCCCCCACTTGTTGAAGGCATCTCTGCAGCTTCGCTGTGTAAAAGACAGATCTGGGGTTTTTTCAGAAGAAAATTCATGTAAATGGTGTGAGGTTTGTGGCTAACTGGAGTAAACCAACGTATCACTAACTGAAATCAAATGTTTGGGAATGTGTCTCTGGGATACATCCAATCCTATCTGATTTCTATTAGCTGATTTGTTTTGCAATTTAATGGCTGTCAAATTTGGCCCCTCCTGTCAAAATCCCATTTAGCCAAATGTCACTGGCAGGACAGTCAGACAAACAGTGCTCTTGGTAAATAAAATCGGGCAGAAGGTTCTCCAGGGTGTGTTGGGGTTAAACCAGCTCCGTTCTGTGTCTTTCACACGTGCGTGAGTTCTTACATTTGTATCAAATAAGCATATTTGAGTTCATGATTTAAGAAAATTCAAGTCCCCTGGAGCTGAACTCTGCAATAGACAGGATGGAGTCCCAAGTACCTGCTCCACTTTTATGCTTGAGAGCATAAGGAGCCTTTGTGGGTGCCAAATCTGACTTTAAGACAGGAGAAGCTGCAAAACAAACATTCCCTTTATTTCACAACTAACTGCTGTTTAATTTAATTCGTGTTACACTGTGGTGTTTCAGTGTCTGAGTCCAGCTGTTAATTAGGGCTTTTGACACGCAGGGCTGCAGGGGCGAGCCCTGAAGAAAATATTTCTGAAGTCTTTCACTTTCTAAACACAATTCATGTCTTTCCAGTTTAGGTATTTGCAAATAGGCTGCTCTTGTGGTGTGTGTTCTTGCTGAGTTGCTTCAGAAGCCTTTTACGTTGCTCCATGAGAATTAATCTTTGCCATCTCCACACAGAAACTGCTGCATGGGATGAAAAAAGTCTCTTGAATTAGGGATTTTTCTGCAAACAACAAGTAGAAAGGTGCTGTGAGATACGAGTTAATTTTCAAGTATGATTCTCCCATCTTTTTCCCCTTACGTTTTTAAGTTCAGGTCCAAACACCTAGTATTTTAGCTCTGTGCTGGAGGATTTTTGTCTTTGGGAAGAATGGACATTGCATCTGTACTTACCTCATGGTGAAAGCCTCATGTGATACAGGACAGTCTCTGTGAAGCACATTGGTGCTTGAGTTTTATCTGTACTGATGCTGAATATCAGACATATCTCAGTGGAATATGTGGAGAGCATTTAAGCCTTCCAAGAATTCAGTTGCACCACAAAAAGGACAATTGACAGGACTCAATGGAGGGTGAAACTGTAAGTCCAGTTCTCTGGAAATTCAGCACTACAAATACATGAAAATAATGCTCAAAATGCATTGAATCCTCTTGAAACAAACAAACAAAACAAAACAAAATAACCCAAACCACAAAAAAACCCCTAACCTTAAATCCATGCTAGTGGACTGGCTAGTGTTCCCCAGTGAACATACATTCAATTCCAAAAGACAGATACAATGGGTGTGAGTGTGGCACTCTGAAACCTCTGGTGTATTAAAATAATGATTTTTAAAAAAGTAAATGGGTGAACTGGGGATTGTTCAACTCCAGGAAGGAAAGAAACTGGTCCTGAAAAAGCCTCTTGCATTCTTTTTTCACTTGTTCCTGTTTAATCCATCCCTGCTCTTTTCCCTGATGCTCAAGTCCCCTGGAGCTGAGCTCTGCAATAGACAGGATGGAGTCCCAAGTACCTGCTCCACTTTTATGCTTGAGAGCATAAGGAGCCTTTGTGGGTGCCAAATCTGACTTTAAGACAGGAGAAGCTGCAAAACAAGCATTCCCTTTATTTCACAACTGCTGTTTAATTTAAATCATGTTACACTTTGGTGTTCAATCCCTGAGTTTCTTTCTTCTCCCACGACAGCTGTGGGACCATCAGCTACATCACTGGATGCTTGGAAAGGTGGACAATATCCTAATATAGGCATTGAAATGTGTCAGTTAGGATGTGCCTGTAGGTGTGGGAGCTCAGGTGTGCCACTGGGAATGCCCTGGTGGGATGGATAATGGGATGGGAGGAGTCTCCTGGAGCACAGGCTCCCTTGTAGTGAGCACTGCTTGGGGCAGCGTTGGCTTTAGTAAACATCTTGTGCAGGGCATGTAAAAAATGTGGAAATCTCGGAGCTTGTTTTCCTGCAAGAGAAGATTCTTTGAGGATTTCGTTCTTCTGCTTCTGATAAAATGGTTCTTCAGTTTGTGTAATCATTGTGCAAGGCAGGCTTTTGTAAGTGGGTTTTGTTTATTGCAAGGAAGGGGACAGATGTTTCTTGTGAGAACTTTTTCTTTTTAGGGCTATACAGCATAAAAACACAAAACTTTTTTGCTGGCTGCTGTAATCCATGACCACTCATGCTGTTCAGAACTTCGTGCTCTGGTTACTTCGCCAGTTGTATGGACTCTCCATTGAGAAAATAAAGCAATACTCTCATTGCTGTGAGCAGTGCTCAGGAATTAGCCAAGTGCTTTTAGGAACACGTATAGTGAACCCTGGAAAACACCCTGAAGGATTCTGAACTGCCAGCTTGGCTATGCTGTTGGATATTAATTATTCCCTGCATGCCCTGCACCCTTACTGGTTTTGCCTTAGAAAATGTGGGAATGGTGAATCTGGAGTTTCATGGATGAATTACTGATCTCCTCAAATGACTGTTGCAGTCTTTGGCACCAACCTCTGAGAGAGGACGCTGCTGGTATTGCAGCACCCCCAAAGAGCTGTTCCAGGCCTCCTGACCCCTGCTCTTCCATCATCATGCCCATTGTGTTCTTAAATGTGTACTAGGAGCTGCTGGAGCTGCTTGGGGCAGGACAAGGACAACCACCAATGCAGTGAAATAAACTCTGCCTGTTTCAGCACTAGTATTTTGGGGTGGATGGAGTTCCCCTAACTGCTCAGTTGGGAGAATTGGGCTGTAGGTTTGCCAGATCCCTCTCTCCAGGAGTGCCAGGACAGTGGTTGGCAGTTGTCATGGCAATGCCTTAATCAGAGCTCTGCATCTCTGTCTGTCTGGGAGATGTTGGTTTGTTCTCAGTCCAGGTTTTGTTCCAGCCCAGTTTGTTTCCAGGTGGTCAGGCAAGGAACCAGCTCCCTGGGATCAGAAATGACCCATACAGCAAACCTTGGTTCCCTGGACTGCTCAGTCACCAAGCAAGGGTAGTTAGAGGAAAAGGTTATTCTGGCATTCCAAGGGTGTCATTTGGAGGAATAAACTTGTGCTGTCTGTTCTAGCCATTTTTTAAATGCAATTTGATGTTTCCCTTAGATATGCCATGAGATCTGAAGCTCTGGCAGGAGAGGAATACTACGTTCTTCTAAACAACATCACATTCATATGCACCCCCGAATGTGGCAACACTCGGATTTCCTCCCAAAAACTTCTTAACAAGCAAATGTGCAGAGTAGGAAGTGAAAAATTTCTTCCAGTGAAAGATTCCTGAGATCTTCCCTGCTACTGGTGTACAAAAGGCCTGATCTTTAATCACTGCATTTCATGCTCATGCTGTAGCAAACATTTAAGGTGGTGATGCCTAAAGTAACTTGTAGGGGATAAAGAAGGAAAAAATCCTGTGTGTCACTGCAAAAAAGTCAAACTCTTAAGAACATAACACTGCAAGGTGTGGAGAGGTGTATTTGGGACTCTGAATATAGATTAAAAATCTAAAAATAAATAGAATGATTGCCTAGAAATGAAGTGAGAGTGTAAACGATTGGACAGCTTGTCAATCTTATTTTTGCATTCTCTAATTGCTCATCATCTTCCACGTACCTGCACTCTTTTGCTTCATGTGACTCTGGAGCCCAAGATGTCCAGCTCAGCTTCCAGCACTTCTTTTTTATCTCCTGAAGTTTATCAGTATATAACTGAGTATTCAGTTATAGAATTTCTTATGCTGAGGTACTCGCTTCAAAAACAGTTTGAAGAGAAGTTTGAACTCTAGGACTGAGGGAACAGTTCCTTGGCTCAGAGGCTCTGCAATCAAATGGAAGGACTGAACTTAAATAAATTAAATCAGTGTGGTGTTTTGTTTAATTCACAGACATGTCCAGGTCTTTACTGGAATAAATTAAAGTGCAAACCTTATCTGAACTGCCAGTCTTAAAGATCTTTCCCACTGCTTATCTTCACGTTTTTATTGAGAAAGCAGAGATCAGGCTTTGACTTGTTGCTTTGCCAACATCTGTCTTCAAGCAGGGTAGCACAGGTGTCTGTGAGGAATATTTTAAACAACAAAATTGCCAAGGTTAGCTGCAGAGTGCAGTGCATTCCCCAGTGGCTGCAGCCCAGCATTTCTCCCGAGGCTTTTCCATGATCAGGGATCCCGCTCTCTCTCTGAAAGGGTCATAGAGCTCCAGGGTGCTGCAGCAGGGAAGGGCTGACTCCAGTCTTCACTTCAGACTGCATGGAGGCTTCGGAGATGCACAGCTGTGCTGGTTTAGAGTTAAACCAGCAGGAGAAATGAATCCAACTTGGAATGGGATTGCAAGTCAGAATAACAATTTCATAAAAAATCACCAAATACACTGATACAGAAGAAAAATGTGTTTGTGCCACAAAACCAGCTGTGCAGCTCAGCACAGTGGGGCATGAGCAGGATGGAGCTCATGCTCTGTGCTGAGCACCATGTGAGCACCTGAGTTCAAACTAAAAAGAAAGAAGGAACCTGCTGGTGAAAATGATGGTTGTAGTGTGGTCCAGAGTGACAGTCACAGTCATGGTGAGGCTCTGCTCCTCCTCTGGATCTGATGAGAGATCCTATTCCCAAAAACCCAACTTCTTTCTGCTTGGGCTCAGATGGGAACACCCAGTCCCTCCCCCAGGGTGGGGAGTTTCCCAAGGGGTGATTTACTCTGTGAGGTCAATCCTGGCATTTTTTTGGCATCCCTGATGGCCCCTGAGCAGACATGACCCCGCAGGTTATGGTGTGGGCCTGTGCTTTGTAAGTGATGACCCCACTATGTGGACACAGACAGTGTAGTTCTACCAACTGAAAAAGCCCACAACATCTTCTGAGGGACATGCTGCCCATGGCAGTCCAGAGAGCTTTTCTGAAGGAACAGAAGAGAAATGATTGAGAGGATCACACCTCTGAGATGTGCCAGCACAAACTTCTGATACGTGTCATGTTTCAGAGCAGCTGGAGTAGGTTTGGGGTTTTGTCTTTATTTTTGGAGAATATTTCTCTGCTCACTCTATCTCCTTTCTGCTTTGTCTTAATGTTCTCTGCCTTTTCCCTTTACAGAATGAAAGAACAGTGAAAGGCAGAATTTGCTTTTCAAAACTACAATTTTTAATGAAGTATAAAATGAGGAACAAGAAGTATGTTTTTTCCCCATGTCCACAATATTTTTGCAGGGGGGAAAATGATATTTTTATTTGGAACAATGGAAAAGCAGAATATGAGGAAGTCCAGCAGCTGAGAATCACAGACTAGCTGAGATTGGCAGGGAGATCTAACCCCACCTTCCTGTGGTTGTGTCCAGATGGGGTTTGAGCATTTCCAAGGATAGAAACTCCACCACCTCCCTTGACAATCTGATCACTGTCTAATCACTCTGTCTTGGGGTGGTACAGTGGGAGGTGTGTAGAGGATTTGGTGGTGACTGCTCCTGTGCCTTCTGAGGCACAAGGCCTCTTCTAGAACCAGAAATGGCATAATTAAGAAGAAAAAGGAGGGGAAAAAGAGGGTTCCAAAGGGCAGCTTTATTTATAAAACACCTACTGCAGCTGTTTGTCATTGCAGACAGCAGCTTGCTTGCTTAATTGCTGGTTTATTTAGGAAAGCTCCAAGTTTGTTGGTAGACCAGACTTTTTGGCAACTTTATTATGAAACAGAGCATAATACAAATTCTGTCCCTTTTAAATGAACTAATTACAATGGAAATTTAAACAGATGTTTGTATTTATCTGTGGAGATGAAATTTTGATGCAAGACGTTTTTAGTCCAACGTTAATTGCCTTAATAAATGCGTGAAGCTTAATGGAAGTTCCTTACAGCTTTAAAAAAGGGTTTTGGTTAAAAAACAGAATTATGTGAATCATAGAATGGTTCGGGTTGGAGGGGACCTTAAAGATCATCTAGTTCCAACCCCCTGCTAAGGTGAGGGATGCCAATCTCTAGAACAGGAGCCCATCCAACCTGGCCTTGATGTAGAGGATGAATAAAGGAAGGAAAATTAGTGAGCAGTATTTATTTCTAAATTTAAAAAGCATAGTAATACATTGAATTATTTCAATGAGTGAGTTTTCTTGGGAAAAAACATAATAGTTACAGAAGCTCTTATCTGTTATGTATTTTTTGCCTCATAAGGTATCTAGTGCTGCAGCAAAACTCTTCTGTACAGTAATTCAACAAATTGGGTGTTAAAGGCTGGAGGGGAATGCTGGGACTTCGAGGCATCATGTGTAACAACTGAATTAAGCACAATGCACAGTTATATCATAAAACCAGTGTTATTTTTGGAAGAGGGTCTTGGAGAAACAGGATATGTGACGAGTTCTGAACGTCTGTCATTTGCTAACTCAGAGGAGACTCTGGAATGTCATAAAATCCCTGCAGTGCTGGTGCAGGGGGGGTTCACGGAGGAGAACTTTGCCTCCTCCCTCATCTTTCTTGGACTGTTTACACCTGTCAGGACCAAACTGGCTCAGGAAAAAATACAGGGACGGATTTCCACTGGGGCAAGGCAGCACTCCTGCAGCAAAGCTTAAGTGGTGTGTCCTGCAGAAGGGAGGTGGCCTGCCCACAGCTGGGTTGTCCTTGGCGTGCACAGTTGGCTCAGTGTCACACTGAAGAGTAAAGCAAAACCCCACGGCCACTCTGCCCTGTCCAAACTGCCCCCTACAGTCAGAAGCAAATACAAGTGAGATGGGTTTTCTCCCTGGAAAAATAGACTTAAAAAGGCTCCAAACCACTGAGTAAATCACAGACATATTCCTCTCTGCTTTTGGGTAGGTGGGATGAGGGGGAGAGGAGCAACACTTCTAGAAATTCCATTCATATTTCAGATGTATTTACTTATTGTGCTGGTTTAGAGTTAAACCGGCAGGAGAAATGAATCCAACTCGGAATGGGATTGCAAGTCAGAATAAGAATTTAATAAAAAGATCACGAAATACACTGATACAGAAGGAAAACCAGTTTGACTCACAAAATCAGATGTGCAGCCCAGCCCAGTGGGACACGAGCAGAATGGAACTCACCAACCCCTGTGCTGAGAACCACGTGACCCCCTGAGTTCAAAGTAAGAAGAAAGAAGAAACCTGCTGGTGAAAATGATGGTTGTAGTCTGGTCCAGAGTAGCAGTCCCAGTCCTGGTGAGGCTCTGCTCCTCCTCTGGATCTGACCAGAGGTCCCAGTCCCAAAACCCCAACTTATCTCTGCTTGGGCTCAGATGGGAATGCCCAGTCCCTCCCCCAGGGTGGGGAGTTTCACAGTGGGTGATTTACTCTGTGAGGTCAATCCTGGCATTTTTTTGGCATCCCTGATGGCCCATGAGCAGACATGACCCCTCAGGTGTGTGTGAAGGTGCTGGTGGCTCCCAGAGGGGAGTTCTCACACCTGAGTCGTTGGTGTAAAGACAGGAAAGCTTCCTTATCTCCCAGAAGTTCCCAAACACCCTCCTGTGCCCTGAGGGGTGGGGTGTGCCCTGGGCAGCTGCTGCCAATGGGCCATGGTGAGCAGTTCAGGAGAGAAATGACATGGAGGGTTTAGAATCCACACCCACCCAGTGACAAACTGGGCCTGGCTTATAACCAGGACACTTATTTTGATTTTCAGAGCTGTGGCCTATATGAAGATTTATTTGCTATGAAAATTGAGAAATAGTAGTCCTAAAAATTACCAGGACTTTGGCCATGTGCTGTTCAGCAATGAACCAGGAGCCTGAGAGAGTAGGCACATGCCTGTGGGTTGTGAGGCTCTCTGGTTTCTATGGGATTCCTGTGGAAGGATTCTGAACTTCCTGCTGGCAGAAGTGTTATGTGGGAACAAAGCAGAAATATCCTGGTAGGAAGTGGAGTCCAGGCTTTCTTTCAAAGCTGGTGATGGGGTGTGTACAGTGCAGGTAGCTGGTTTCATGCCCAAGTGTCACTCCTGTTGGTAATCCTGATGTTTTCCTGTTGTATCAAGATGTTGGTAATTTTAGACAATTACCACTCAAGTTGATGGATTGCTCTGAGAACTCTGGGGCTTTTTTAAAAAGCTACTCTTTAATGCAGATACTGCTTTTGCAGTTTCACAATTTCTTAAGCTGCTTGAAACCATAGCAGGGTTGTCTCTCAGCCTGGCGAGCTCTAAATTGTAGGAGTGCCACAGCAGTTTCTGATGGCTGGATTAAATAGTGTTGCTCTGAAATCCTCCTCTCCTTCCCAAACAGCAGTGAGGAGTCAGCCAGACACCGAATGGCACTTCTCTTGCAAAGCAGTCAGGCTTTATAGAGTGTTCCTTAAAAATATGCAAATGTACTCAGAAATTGGCAAGTGTAAATTTAGTGGTGATTAAGTGAAATCACAAGTTATACCTTATAATATCTTTCAATCTCTTTTCCTGTTTTCCCTGGACAGTAGCAGAGTTTTTCCCTAAGGTGCCAAGTTTAGTTTATAATTTGGAAATGTGTAAGGAAAGAATGTTCTCTGCACTGGCTCACTCTGGTGTCTGGTCTTTATTCCAGGCTGTATTGATGACAAAGTATGCTATGAATTTAGAACATCTACAACCCTGGAAAGGTGGCAAATTGCTTTCTGGTTTACCTCCAGTGTTTGCAGGCTCATCAAGATCACCTCTTGACCCTTTCTACACCAAGTTACTCTTCACAGCACAGCAGTGGCACAGGTGTGCTCTTTCAGGCAGGAATGCAGCTTTTTTAGGGTATCAGTTTGTGAAACTCTTCTGCTTTTCCTCCCTCTGCATTCACAAATATGAGTTTTCTCTGTTTTGAGTTTTTTTCTAATTAACCCTGAGTGTTTATGTAGTTGATAAACCTTTAAAATACCATCTACAGAATAAAAAAAACAAACTAAACAAAACAAACCAACCAACCAAAAAAAAAAAAAACCAAAACCAACAACAACAACAAAACCCCAACAACAACAAAAACCAAACAAAAAAACCCAACAAAATATTTGTGGTTATTATATGTTTTGGCTTCATGTAAACTGTGCTGGCTAATCAGAAATCCTTTCTGTTAAGATTAAAACATGAAATACTTTTAAGATCTTTCATCTTAAAATGGGAAGCCACCAGAAAGAGAAATTGGAAGAAAAGCCACGTGAGTGCTGCTGCATCTGACCTAACACTTTGGTCCCTTTGCTTGTCTGGGAAGCAGCCCACTCCCTTCAGCGGGATGTGCAGCCCTGCTCCCTCGGAGCAGCAGGTTGGGCAGCTCCCCCACATCCTGAGGCTGCTTTGTAGGCCTGCTCTGTGTGTATGAACGACAGGCAGGAGGGAATACTAAACTTTGACAGCACATAGATTTTTTTTAAACTGCCTTTTTCATTTTCTGTGGTGATTTTTGGGCTTCAGCAAAGAGATGAGGGAAGCCCAGTTCCCCCCAGCACCGTGGTGCAGCTGGGCTGCCTGTGACTGCACTTGTGCTCTGTTGTGCTCCTTATGTTTGTGACTCAGTTCAGTGGGAGTCACTACTGGAACCTTTTTGGCTTTTCAGTTACCTTTTTTAGTGGTAGAGGTATCTCCAACTACTTGGGCTTCAGTTGCCCCCTGTGTTTAGAATCATGGAATCGATTGGGTTGGAAAAGACCTCCGGGATCATTGAGTTCAACCCTTGATCCAACTCCAGTCCCTTTCCCACATCACAGCACTGAGTGCCACAGCCAACCTCAGTTTAAAACCCTCCAGGAAGGTGGATCCACCCCCTCTCTGGGCAGGCCATTCCAATCCCTGGTCACTCTCTCTGCAAAGAAGTTCTTTCTAATATCCAACCTCAATTTCCCCTGGCAGAGCTCCAGCCCTGCCCCCTTGTCCTGTTGCTGCTTCCTGGGAGAAGAGACCAACCCCACCTGGCTACAACCTCCCTTCAGGGGGTTGTAGAGAGTGAGGAGGTCACCTCTGAGCCTTCTCTTCTCCAGTCTGAACCCCCCCAGCTCCCCCAGCCTCTCCCCACAGCACTTGTGCTCCAGTCCCTTCCCCAGCCTCGTTGCTCTTCTCTGGACCTGCTCCAGCACCTCAAGATCTTTCCTGAGCTGAGGGGACCAGAACTGGACACACACTTGAGGTGTGGCCTCACCAATGCAGAGTCCAGGGGAAGGATCCCTGCCCTGGTCCTGCTGGCCACGCTGTTCCTGATCCAGGCCAGGATCCCATTGGCCTTCTTGGCCAACTGGGCACACTGTTGGCTCATGTTGAGCTCAGCACCCCCAGGTCCCTTCCTGCCTGTCCCCTCTCCAGCCACTCTGTCCCAGCCTGTGGAGCTCCATGGGGTTGTTGTGGCCAAAGGACAGGAGCCAGTTTCTTCCCATTATGAAGCCCACGGACACAGCACTGACCCTGAGGGTTCAGAGAGCTGCTTGTCCTCATCCCAAAATCAGGGGGTGGGGAGAAGAGGCCTTCTGGATCTGTCACTCGAGGAGCACACAGGCAGCCCAGCAAAGAAGTTTCCTTCCCTCCTCTACTGTGTTATTTTTGTTACTTGTGCAAAGAACTGAGTTAGCTCCCAAAATAAGTGACTTGGGTGTTAGACTGCTTGACAAAAATTTTTTGTCATGCCCAATGATGTGCAGAAGTGCTCTGTATGTGGGATTTGGTTATGCCAGATGGTGTCTCAATGCCTCAGAGAGCTCTGCAATTAATTGGGTTTGTTTCTTGCATCTCTCTTGACTTGGGCACTGAGACAGCTGCCCTCTCACCAGGGAGATTCGGTACTAAAGAGAACTCTGACACACCTAGGTCAGCAAATCATTTCCACAGTCCTCTCCAAGAGTGTTTCCTGGAAGATGGATGATGAGTGCAGGAGAGGGACACAAGTCTGTAAGAGCCTTGGTGTTCCTTATGCAGTTTTACAAAGAAGAAACTCACAGCAATAATTCTGTCAGTCTTGACCGGGAAATTTGGGTTTATTGCTGCGTAAATATGGGCTTGGCTTTGGAGTTGTTCTTATCTTTGCTTTGGGTAATTGTCTACAGATCCATCAAAATCCTAAAAATAGCACTTGATAAGATATGGGACATGCTCTTCATTTTTTATTAATCTGAGGTGATGCCATCAAAGTAGTTAATTACTCTTCCCTAGACTAATTTTATGGCACTTGAATCTGGAGATTTTTGTTCTTCTTCCACCTGGAAATATATTTTAAAACTTTTAGTAAATTTAATTCTTTCACTGTTTCTTTTTAATTTCTCTGTAGATTTGAACACTTTTCTCATTTGTGGCGTGCAGTTCAATTATATGACTTTCACCAAAGTTCAAAAAAACTTCTAGGACTGTACTGGTTTTTTTTCCAAAAGCTGTTTATCTTCTTGTCCACTAAAACACATTTGTGCTACTGGAGTATTTTGTTATCACCAGATTAACTGTACAATTTTTTGCCAGTCCAACACAACTCCTTTAAGCTCCTCACGTCTCTTACAGATGTGCCATCGTGTTGTTACACACATCCCTTTGGCACTCAGTGGAGTGGCATCCCAATGTTAACGGCGGCCTTACGGATTGGGATGAGGAGAGCGGTGTGTGGGTTGGAGGAGTGGGCAGGAATCGGAGGAGCAGCTGAGGACTGTGGTGCTGTGGGGCTGGAGGAGGCTCTGGGGGGTAGGAGCAGCTCTGCAGAAGCAGCAGCACCCTGTGACATCTCAGTGCCACCCTGCCAGCCGGTGTGTCCCCGCTGCAGGTGGAGGGCACCGAGATGGGTGATTGAACCTCGAGCCAACAAACGGACTTGGGGGGCCGAGGTTTTGAAGAGCAGGAGATCACAAGAACAATTTCCTGTTGGTCACTTTGCTTCAGGTGCAGCTTCGTGTGGAGCTGGACTGGGAGCTCGGGCTGAGCCCCTCGAGGCAGCAGCAGCAGCCTGATGGTTGTGTGCTGAGCCAACAGGGCGCATGGGGCACAGCTCCATCCCTTTGCACATGGAGTCAAAGTCATTAGGGCTTTTCCTGAGCTGAATGGGGAGATTTGTACTGCAGAGGAATCTATTTCTCTTCCAAATAGCTTTGGTTTCTCACTTAGCAGAGATTGTAAAGAGCAATTTAACTTTATGGCGTAGTTAGGATTGATGCCTCTGAATTCACATGGTTAGAAGAACCCACACCCTTTCAGTACATTATCTTTGGGCAAAACAGAGATCCAGTCAGATTAAAAGTACTATAACTTACTCTTAATTTTTGATAGTTGTGTAACTGCTTTAATCCTACAAATGGAGCTTTATATATGAAAGTGTTGCCTGACAGTCACAACATGATCCCTGTCAACTATTCAGAACTCATCTCCTCCATTATTTCTCTAATACAGCCCTGGTAACAGTCATAGCCCAGGAGTGATAGTATAGACAGTGAAATACCTTCTCAAACACACATTTATACTGTGCATGTGGTTGAATTTATTTATGTATATGTGTATATATATGTGTGTGTATGTATGTGTGTATACACACACCTGTGTGCATATAACACAGGCTTTAGAAAAACTCCTACCTGAAAATGTCAGGACTGAAGGTCAGTCTGCTCAGCGCAGCAAATGCACTACACACTCTTTTTGGGTCCAAGTGGAGAATATTTGTTTGCTACTGTCAGTTTTGAGGTGATATGTATTATTCACTGTCAGGAAGTTCCTTCTCCAAATCATAAATAGATCTGTCAGACAACTTTTTACCTACCTTAGAAATACGTTGTAGGGTGGGAAAAGGTCTTTATAGAGTAACACGTGCTTCTTGTTGACTTTGTAAAGAATTTGAGGGTACACAGTAAACTTCTATTAAGAATTTACAGTTTCCTGGCTCACATTTACTGTGTATTGATAAGAATAATCTCATTGTTTTAACACAGCTCTATTGGCTTGTATTCTTTCCTCTGCCTGCCGCTGTTTTTTTTTTTTAAAAGAGTTAAAAAGAAACAATCTACCTGGGGAGGACTTGAGAGCAGAATGTAAAATTCAGAACCAGACAACTGTTTTCTTGTGTGGGACAGCACCTGGCTGACCCTCTGTTGTCTGAATGTGGCCTGAAAGGCTTTGTGCTCTGAGTGCAAAACCTCTGCCTGCCATTGCCCTCTGGCAAGTCAGTGCCGAGCTGGAGATGTTTTCTTGCAGAAAAGGAGCGAGGGGGTGGTGGTGGCTGCAAATGTCCCCAGAATTGTCCCTCTGAGCAGTGGGCAGAGAGGGAGAATCAATGCCTTGCTGCACCTTGATCCACCTGGAAATGTCTGTTTTCTTACTGCCTGGTTGAGATAACTGTCTGGTCTCTGGGGTGGAATGGAAGGATTTCATAGCCCAACTGAGGGGGTTTTTTCCTCTTTTTTTTTTTTCCTTTCTTTTAAACTTCGAGGCAAAGTGTGACCTTCTAATGCCTTTTTAACCTCTGAGCACTTTTTCAGCACTAAAGGAATTTACTGGCAAACAGTAATTAACCTGAAGGAAAACCCATCCCTGAGTTTTATTGTATCTCTGGATACGGGTCAAATTAATAATAATGCAAAGGTATTGGCTGTGGCATTTGAAAATACCAGTAGAAGAAAACACCAGCAGACTCAATTTAAAATTAATATGTTCAAAGGTCTAAGGAAGAAAATACATTTTAACAAAGTGTTTTGAATGCTTAAACTCTTTGGAGGTTTTTAATACTATTTCATTATTTGAGGATGGCCACTCAGATGAAGACTTGGAGTTGTTTAGGTTTTTGTTTGGTTCAGTATGGGATTTTTCAGCTTGTTAATGTAATCTAACTTTTGCCTTATGAAGAATCAGAAAGCCCCAAAAGGTGAACCACAAAACTCCTAAAACACAGTATTTTCAAAGCCTATTGCTAAATGTTTAAAGGAGCTAACATACTGTTCTCTACCTGGATTTGGGCATAAGAAGATTGACTTAGAGGAGGGAAAAAAAGAAGTGAATTAAGATCATAGAGATGAGGTGAAGCAGCATCTTAATTTTTAAAATATCATCTGTTTAACAGGTTGAAATGAGTCACAGGGTTTATAGGACACAGAACTGGGGCTTCTCTCTGAGGGTGTGCCCAATGGACCTCATCTCTTCTTGAGTTTTGTTCTTTAAAGCACTTTGACATCACCTGTAATGCACAAGGAGGGGGTCTGAAGGGAAGAGTGAACCAGCAGGTCTTTTTCATGACTGAGGACCATCCCAACAGAAAGAAAACCCTGGTGGGAGGGCAGAAAGAAATGTAAATTCACTCAGTGGTCCTTACTACCCAAGAACTGTCTCCTGGGCTATTTATAAAATATTAGTTTGCATTACACAGCTAAAGGAATTCACAAGATGTTAAAGCTGTGACTAAACCCAGCCTGTTAGGGTTTTTCCCTTTGGTGCCCAGAGAAATGGGAATTGAGGGGATTGCCAGTGAGATATGGCAAGGTTTCGGCAGGAATATGACTAAGAATGGATATTTCCAATGAGGCGGAAGGGAATTAAACCCGAACACAAACTGCAGTGCCATTCCCCAAGTAATGCATGGAATGCATTGCTCTGGGAGAACTCCTTCCCTTTACCCCCCCACCCCACGCTCCAGTCCTGCAGCTCTGCGAAGGTCAACTCTTTGAAGAGCTGGGAAAGATGGTAGGAAAAAGCCAGGGCTGGAAACTCTGAAGAAGGGCCTTTGAAAGGGGATCATATTCATTCTCTAGGCCACACAGCACTAGGAATTTCCATAAAGCTAAAAGAATTTACAATGTGCAGCCTATGCATAACCAGCTCTTGCAGCCTGTAAAACTCGGCGTGTTTTTCCAATGGTGAGGCTGGAGGAGCTCCTGCAGGAATCCCTGCCCTCCCTCCTGCCCTGCTGCAGCCCTGGGCTGGGTGACATCCTGGGCTGGGTGACATCCCGGGCTGGGTGACATCCCTGGCTGCTGGGCTATTGCACAAGCTGAGAAACCCCCTGTGCAACACACCACCAAGGGTGGGAATGTGACCCATCACCATAACACAGAGCTCCCTCTGAAGCTCAGCAGAGCCAAATTATCCAAGTTCATTGTTACTTGAAGATTTTTAAGTTCTGTGACTTGCCTGGCTATTTTTGGTATTCAAGGAGTGTGTTTAGGAGGAACAAAGTGGGTTTTTTAAATTTTATTAAGGCATCCTAAGTAATTACAGCAAACATGATAATGAATTATCCCTTCCAAGAATGAAAGGAAGAAAATATTTGAGGTGAATGTGTGTCCTTCATTTTGTAGACCTGAAGAAACCATGTCCCAGATTTCACATCCACAGCATGCCCCTCCACTCCTGTTGGTACTGATAATCCATCAGGAGAACTGAGTATTTGGCCTGAAATGTCATAAAGGTCACACTAAGATTCACTGCTATAACCAGTCACATGCCTTGGAATCCTGTTTCCAGAGCTCCATTTAATTTTGAGACCAAAGCATTTTCCTCCTGTCACTACTTACTCCTGGGTGAATGGATCTTTCTCTGCAGCAGTTGTGTCAGGGAGCTCCCGCCTTTCCACAAACATCCTGGAGCTTGTCTGTGTCCTTGAAAGTTCCTTCTTCATCAGCTCTAACAGGACATTTTCACTTTAGAGTTTGCCTTAGACAGGGTTGTCAGGAAGGCTTTAGATGATGCTTTCAGCCTGTATTGTGCTCCAGATAGGAGCCTTCTTGCTGAGCCACGTTTGCCTGCAGAAGGCTCGGTGCTTTCACCAGAAGGTTCCAGCTGAACCCAGACCAGAGACACAGGAGATGATGTTTTCTGCTGGTTGGGCCCAGTACTCCACTCTTCACCTCAAACAAAAACCACCACAAGGAAAGGAACAGAAGGGCATGGCCCCTGGTTATGCACTTACAATGTGGGGATGGCAGAGAAGGATCCTTCATGAGCACGTGGTGGAGGTGGGAATGCACTGCAGAATGATCCAGCCACAGCTTTGGGTTGGTGGGACCAGGAAAGATTCAAGTCCCAGGAACTGCTCACCTTTGATTAAACAGACCAAAGCACTGGCCTTTTCAATGCACTGTATCACATAGAGAGGCCCAAAAGAAAAGCTCTAAGTTTTCAGCTCAACAGAATACAAAGGTCAGAATATTTCTGAACTGGTACCGTTGAGTTTCTGCAATGCTTTGCCGTGATCTGTGGTTGCAGAACAGAGCAGTTATTCAGGCAGGTAACATGAAAAGAGTTTTATGAGGTCGAGTATAAAGAAGTGTTTCCAAGTTATGCTAGGAAGGCAGATATAAATGCTCTTATATTGTTCTCAAAAAAAAAAATAAAATCATTTGAAATACCAGACTGATAGATAGATATAACATGTTTCTTTCTTTTTATTTATTTTTTTTTTTTAATTTCTTTTTCCTAAATAGGACCATTCTGCAATAGAAGTGCAGTCAGTTGCTTCAGTGATTAAATCTTTGAAACTGCTTAAAGGCTCTGGAATAGCTTTGTATTAGTAAAAATACCAGTCTTGCCCAGGGACTGTGTAGGGTGGCTCATGTCAGCAGCTTCACTGGTGACAGTCCCTGGGTTGCAGCACATGCCACTCTCAGTGGGGGTGAAACTCCTGACTGAATTTAGGCTGCTGAAAGCTTTGGGTCAGTGGGGAGGTGGTGTGAGGAGCTTGGTTGGGTTTAGAGGCATTTAAACCCATGTAGTGGTTATTGTAGGGGGATAAATGATCACATGAGTGTTATTTCAGAATTTTCAAAATGTAGTTTTTAATTCCACGGTTATATCCTATAGTAAGATTAAGAATTTTGAGTTTCCTCATCCTCTAACAGTGTTTTCAGTGGAAGCACTGAGCGATGTCCTGTCACATCTCCTTTTTGCTCACAGGACTGCTAAGAAATTCTAAGACATATAGCATGAAATGCATAATTCCATTTCAGTTTTTGAAATTTAATTATGTAAGAGGAATTTAAAACATTGCTTTGAAATCATCCAGGCTGTCTGATTTGAATCAGAGTAGTTTTATATGTGGCTGAAAGTGTGCTGGAAAGAAGAAAGGAGATAAATCTCGGTTAAGAAAAAATCTGATACCTGATCCAGCCTTTAAATGTGTTTAAGTGATATATTCATCGTGAGCATGGGCTTGCTTCTGATAGTGTTTTTGTCCTGTGGTTTATTTTTCAATTGCTAAAGCTATTCCAGATGCCAGAAGTGTCAAACAGACAGAGCAGTGATACTAGTCGACATAAATTCAGATTATTGATTTAAGGGGTCAGTAGCAGCATAAAAACACATTATATATTTAATGTGTGAACTGACATATAAAGCCTTTGAGTGGCATTCTTTTGGTGATGGGCAAATATTTAGTATGGTTTGAATTAAAAATCCATCCCTTTTTAAGCTCGGGTAGGTAGAAGTGTTTGTAAATACTAATTAAAAATAAAAATTAAACAAAATAAATCAGGAAGGAGTATGGGTTGTCAGATTTTGTTACAGGAATGCAGGGCATAAGGCCCAGTGTGTTCCTCAAAAATCTATCTTTTCAAGTCAGGTTTCTGGACTTACGGTTCAAGAGAAGGTAAAACATGAGTTAGAGGATGGCTGATGGGAAACCAGGCCATGACTAACACAGGCAGCACTGGCAGCTGAGTCATTTGTGGGAAGCTTTTTCACCACCTCATGTGTTCCTTTTCTTTCCAGGGCTGTTTAGCCAAAGATTTTTACTTTCTCTTGCCTTTGCTCTGGGATTTTGTGCCCAGCTTTTGTGCTGTCAGATGACAGGCCGTTAGCATTGCGACCCTCTAATGTTGAGTCAGGGCCTCTGGGGTGTAAAAATAAAGTAGAAAATGACAACAGTACTTATTTAGAAAAATTATCTAGTATTGATCATTTTTATCTCCTGAGAATCTGCAGGAGACGAATACATCTTGTATTGATTAAAGTTGCTTCCCTCTTTCTGTTTTCAGCCTCAGGGCTCCCAATACCCTTAACTGTTCCTGGAAGGTGTAAAGACACTTTCCCACCTTCCTGGAGTGGCCTGTGAATTGAAAGCTACTCTGTGGAGGATTTATTGATATTAGATGAGTAGTGAGCACTGAAGGCAAGGCCTTTGGGTAAGGAATCAACCAACATGGCCATTTCTATCTGCATCCAGTTTGTGAAAATCTGCTCTAAGTGGTGGAAGTGTTTTACCATTGCCAGTGCTGAGAACTTGCTCTTTGGATTGAATCCCCCCCTTCCCTGCCCGGAAAGCTCCAGTTAGAATGAAACAAATGGCTGTAAAATACAAACCCATAAAACTACGAGTCTAGTGGTGGGAGACCCCCCACCACCACACACACTTTTAATTAAGTGACTGTGTTGTTTCCAGATGAGAGGAAAGATGACTCATTTCGTGACTTCGAATGATCTCTGGTTTGCGTTGGAAAAGTAAGAACTGAATTGTGAATGATTACTTGAAGTTGCACATTAGCACCTGCATTATAATATGAAGTACTCTGTCAGTTCTCAAACTAAAATGTTTTAGTCTGATTTTTTTTTTTCCTAAGGCTTAATTTCTGGAGTTTAAACCTATCCTTTTAGGTCTAATGAAGCTCTAAGCTTGTAAAAACAGGGTTTTTTTCATGCAAAATGCCTGGCTTCCACCAGGAAGGTGCTCTTACACCTTCCAGTACCAATGTGAGAGGTATTAGGAGCCATGAGTCTTAAAACAGAAGGAAGGAAGCAACTTTAATCAATACAAGACACTTCACTGGGACTCAGAAAACTTGGTTTGTTTAAAGATTTACTGGTGTTTAACTGTGTGGTCATGGGGCAAAAATCTGTGATTAATAATTTTTGCTGCATCATTATTTACTCTTCTGCCATCAACACCTTAGTGTGGAGCAACTCTTTGGCTTACACCAACTTGAGCTGCAAACTCTGCTGTTGCTCTGATTAAAATGGCAACAAATACCAGGCCTGAAAGGCTCCAAGTTGCTGCAAAGCTGCAGCTTTTCTGTTGGAAGGCAGAGAAATACCTGGATGCCAGGTGTGGCTTTTGGGAAAAGCACAGAATTGACTGTACAGCTCTGCAGAGAGTTTTAAAATAAAAACTTGATGTTTCTGTTGCATAAAAATGCAGTGGTTGCTCAATTCTTTCGTTGGAAACCAAGGAAAAGCTTAAATAAACTTTTGCTTCACAGCCTTTAATCTTTGTCTTTAATTAACCTTGGAGGGTGGTTAAACACTGTGGTGTAGTTTTTGGAGTTGACAGTTGCTTATTTGTCAGGAGCAGTAGGATGGTGAGCATTAACAATCGCCGTCAGATGTCAGGGCTTGGATAGGTGCAGAAAGATGTGTCTGTT
Source organism: Formicarius rufipectus (assembly GCA_013399695.1). NCBI lineage: Eukaryota > Metazoa > Chordata > Aves > Passeriformes > Formicariidae > Formicarius > Formicarius rufipectus. The sequence goes on along the minus strand of VXAU01003238.1, from coordinate 2,397,394 downwards.
AAATTCAGTGTAAAGGAGAGGCACGTAAAGCGTTTATTTCACCCTGAAATTGAATTTTTGCATTACTGATGCTGTACTGAACTTACTTTTCAAGCTGTGACTACAGTTATAATAAAAATTTTAAATAAAACCTTTCAGTAAGTGTGTGTTTTTATATGTGGAGCACAGTTTTATTCTTTGACTGCCTTGCCATGTCGCAGCTCAAGGAGCAGGGGGAACATTTTCCAAAGTGATGAATATTTCCTGAGTAAAAATGAGATGTTGTTGGGAACGTACAGAAGGACAGACTAAATCTCTTCTGTTTCCAACATACTGTCAGCTGGACTGAGTCATAAATTCTTCAGTCAACAGCAGTTCCACGAGTGCTGGGAACAGAAATGTTGAAGTCTTGTACAGAGAGTAAAGAGCTGAGACTTGCAAGTGAACTGAAAGGACTGTGATTCATGAAAACCTGGGAGAAGTCGAGGTCCACAGGTGAGAGCGATATATTCTTGTCATGTGCCCTTTCAGCACAGCACAGTCATTCATCACCCTGCTCCTTGCTGTAACCAATGTGTTACCAGCTGGGGTTTCCTTCCAGGCATCTTGTTCCACCCCCCCACCACCACCTTCTTCTGTCCCCCACCCCAAAAGAGGCTCTGGAATAATGCTCAGGTATTTGCTTCTACTCCCCTTGTTGAACCTTTCATAAATCTTTATCTGCTGGGTCAATTACAAGTCATTACTAAAATAATTCATTCTAGGCTTCAGTAATGTTAATATTGATAAATTATGAGCTACTGTCAGTTGTTTTCTCTCCTGAGGTTTTCTTGAGGCTGGCAAAGGGTGTGAATGGGCCCCTGGGGCTTGGGGAAGAGGAGCACCAAGGGAAGGGGGACAGGGCTGCCTGAGGGCTCCCTGACCCAGAGCTTTGGGTTGTGTCCCTGGCTGGTGTAGCACAGATGTTCATTGAGTGCTCAGGAGTGCAGTGTGTATCTCACTAGTACCTACACCTCTCCTCTTTTTATTCTATTCACACATAAAATAGAAAAAAAAAAAATCTTTTCCTGTCTCTTGTTGAAGTGGAAGGTTCTCTTAAAGCAAAATTTATGGTGGATTTACAGGCACAGGGGAGGTGCTTCCCAGCCTTGCAGGCAGAAGTTTTCGAAGTGCACAGTTCACTACTTTGTGTGACCTAATAGGGAGAGAAAACCATGACTCTTCTTGAAGACTGTCTTTTAATTAACTCTGTAATGGATTTCCATTGACTCCCTCTGCATGGGAACTGCTCCATTAGTTCATTACTATGATTTAAAAGCAGCTGATTACAATCATAGCTAAATAATTGTATTCAGGTATTTCAGCACGTTTTGATTCTCCTAGTAGCAAGTTCCAGGCAATGCATCTCACTTGTTTCTCGTTTATGGCCTTCTTGCCAATGAAATGATGGTAACTTAAATGTCTTTCCCTCTGTAAAACAAAAGGGGGAATCAATAATGTCATCTATAAAGAATGTAAGTGTACCAGCATTGAAAATGCTGTAAGGAGAATGAAATGCCTTCTTGTCCTTTTCTGAATAAGGCTATAATACTCCTCAATAACAATTGATATCTTCAGATTTACTGGAAAGAAAAGCAACAAACAAAAACACTTGGCAGAATTTCAGCTCCCAAAGCCTGCAGAGTAGGGAATGGCAAAACAAGGCAGAGGTTAAATGACTCTATTTTCACATAATGGGCCATAGATAAATCAAAAGTGGAGCTGATAATGTTTTTTCTTGGTGTGACTGTTACTCAGAGATAATAATAGATTATTCTGTTTGTAAAAGAAATGTGATCACTGAGCAGGAACTCTGTTCCTGTCAGGTGGAAAAAGCAAGTTTGAGGTTGCAAGGAATGCGTTTATTGGTGTGGGGAGTAAACTGATGCTTCATAGATGGGTTGTGAGGGCAGGAAAAGGGGTGTAATCTCAGTGGTGGAAGAGCTGTTCCTGGAGCTTCCCTGCTCCTCTGTGACTGTGCTTTTCCTCAGTGTGCACAGGGGCAGACTTGCTGCCTGAGGGTTGAGACTGGGGATCTTAATTGGTAATGAGTTGGTGGAGTCTGCAGATGTTCTGAGAATAATTTCCTGGTGAGATTTTGTTGTTTCAGGATCTGGTTGGAAGGGAACTTGATGGTTGCTATTTGAGGTTAATAAAACTCTCCCTGGTGTGCCTAAAGATGGTTATGAAGTGGATATTGAGTGCTGGTCATTAGGATATTGAGGATATGAGGATCCTGAGTGCTGGGCTCGACATGTTTTAAGTGAGGAGTTCTATCTGACAGTAGCTGTGACAGTGATTTCAAATAAACTCGAGTCTGTTTTGTGTTCCCCATAATTCTGGTATGGGAGGTTTTCCAGCAGGAGTATCTGGTGAAAACTCAGAAGGCTTAACTTGGAAAACCCCAAACCTTTGCAAACGGTGATCTGGCTCAGTTTTTATCAAAATTGTGATATTAAGTACGCATTTATAGCACAAACATTTGTACAATTAATTTACCTTGTCTCCTGGAAAGCTTTATAGGTGTGAACCAGCAGTGCTTTGGAGAGGGGTGGGGTAGGCTCATAAATCCTAAACCCAACCACTTCTAGGTTGCAAATGTGTCTGTAGATCACTCTCCATTCATGCAGAAGTAGCAGCTGCTACACTGGGATGTACCCATGCACAGTGTGGACTCTCACCCTGCACTGCAAATCACTTCAGCTCTTGTACAGACTGCACAGACAACGGACTGGGAGCAAAGGTTTATAAAGTGACTTGTCTCCTGAGCCACTGGAGTTGGGCTGCACCTGCAGTCCCTGCCCCTGCTGTCAGCCCAAACTGGCCTGGAATGCTTTGGTGCTCCAGGGAGAGGGTTGGACCTTCACCCTGCGCAGCTCAGCCTTCTAAATTGTGATTTATGGGGTTTACTCTCTTCAGCAACTCTCCCTGAAACACCAGAAGAGCAGTCCAGGGGGTTGTTTTCTGAGGAAGACATTGCCTGCTGTTATCAGCTGTACGTTCTCCTTGGGCCCAGGGATTTACTGGGATGGTTTCAGGGGAGGGATGAGTGGTTAAACTTCCCTGGTTGACAGTCTTTCTGGCAGACTTGCAGCAGAGAATACTTGGGGGTTTTCCCCAAAAAACCACGCTCGAGAAAGTTGGTAAATGAGAAAACAAATACTTCAGGGAGGAGGAATTGAAGTACTCCACTGGAAGTGCTCTGGATAATGGAAGAGTTGGTGTGACTGGTGTGGCAAACAAAAGGTTACAGCTGCTGTTAGAACTTGAACTTGCAGGGCCAGTGAAGTCCAATCCTCCTGAGCAGCAGCAGAAGGGTTTGCGGTGTGTGTGCCCCCGAGTTTTCACCATCACAGAGCTGGGGTGCAAGATCCTGACTGCTCCATGTGGGACAGAGCCTGCAGTTCATGGGCACTGTGCTTTACACAGGACTGTTTTTTAAAGCACCAAATTGTAATGTTACAGAACACTCCCCATGTTTTTGTACTGCAATTGTAGTGCAAACGTGCTCAGCTTCCAGTTTTAGGGTATCCATCTTCCCGTGGCTGATGCTTTAAAGTGCCTCCATTTTGTGAGAAACCTCCTTTACCCTTTGTCACAGCAACATGAGAGATATTGTTAGCTGTTCAATATTAAAAAAGCCCAGATTAGTTTTTCCTGAAACTTGAATATATTTTGTTCAACTCACTGATTTAGTAGTGCTTACTTTCAGAGTAAAACTTAGTTTTACTGTTTCTTCTTGCTGTGGTTTATTAAAACATTGTCTGTGTTTTTGTACATTTGAATCCTTGCACACATTTTCTGGGTTTACAGAACAAATTGAAGCCTGTTTTCTTATTACTGTACATCATTATTTATGGTTCTTTTTCTCACTCTATAATCCTGGTGGGATTTTTTTCCTTGCCCTTCAGTGGCTTATGTAACAAGCACTAAATGAATGAATGCATTGCCCTTTGGTAGTAGATAATAATTAAGAAGGTGCCTCAGAATATTTCTGGAGCTGAATTTCAAAAAAAAAAAAAAAGACTTAATTTTAGCACCCAGTTTTCTATTTTTTGATGAGCTATACGGCCCTGTTCTCCTTCCAACACTTAAAAAATGTGGTCTGCTAAGAACAGATGGTGTCATTTAAGTTTTATACTGATTCTACTTAAACTTTTAAATGAAGTCCTTATGCTTTTAAATGTTTAGTTAAGACTTACTGATTGTTAGCAAATTGAGAAAAGTTGGTCACAACTGATTACCTGTTTAGAGACTGAAAGAGCCAATTGTCTCAATTTTTAAAGCTTGGTCGTCATTAAGATCATTAGTGGGTTCCTGTCATCTTCCCAAGGAAACGGTGGAGCTGCTTCACAAGCTGGGAATCAGAGGTAAACCTGGGCTTTTCCAAAGGCCAGGAAGTGGTAAAACATGCATGTGGTTTGCTTTAGTTGGGAAATTTAACTGGGTTTCTCCACCAGAGAGGCTGATAGCAAGGAGAGATCCCCGAGGTCTGTGCTCTGCTGTGGCACTGTGGGAGCAGATGATTTGAAAGCACAGCAGTGACGTGTTTCTGGCAGCTGTTTCCCTCCCTTCGTGCAGCTACAGAAGCTGTTTGGACAAAGTGCGTTTCACGTCTTGCCTGGGTTTCAAAGTTACTGAAGTTTACACTCAGTGTTTGCTTGACAACTGCATTAATTCAGTTGGGTTAACTTTCCTTTAGAGATCTATGAACATTCTTTAAAGACTCACAAAAAACCTTCAGAAGTCCTGAGTATGGAATGCTAGGTGAGGAATCGCTACCAAGAAACAAATGGATAACCCCGGTGTGACTCTGTGTGTTCCCAAACGCACTGCAATGGGCACCCCGTTGCTTCCTCTGGGAGGTGGCTGGTAGCAAACCCTGTGATGAAAGGGAAAAAGGAGACTGAATGCCAACAGTTGGTCCTGCCCTCCTAATACAGTATAGCAAGAAAGTTTTCCCCCCTCAAAATGTAACTATCATGATTAAGATATTGGAATTCCTGTTTGCCACGCCAGGCTGGGCAGAGGCAGAGCTTTGTGTGTGTTTTCCCTGCTGTGAAATGTCAGCCAGTGAAGAGGACTGGACCAAACCCATTGTGTGTGCACTGGCAGGGATTATGGAGTCCTCACATGATAATTTTTGCTGTCAGGGCTCTAATCTCTGGCAGGGGAAAAGGACAGGGTATCTAACTTCTGCACGTAATTTCCAAAGGGATCTGGCGCTCAATCCCTTCCATCATCATGAATTTGTACTTCAGCTTCTTTCCTAACTTCTGGAACTGCAGAGGAATTTAGGAGGAGCCCCAAACTCTCCTTGGTCAGTGACCCATGTCTGTCAGCACAGTTCTGGGTGCCCCTACTGAGGAGCTGCTGCCCAAAGGTTTTCTGGCTGGAAAATGTGTCTGTGCTGGATTTTCACGACACCAGTTGGGCGTTTCAAGGAGTGCTGCTCTCAGGGCTTCTCTCCACAGCTTGGCATATTTGGTAGAGCCAAGTCTTGGTAACTATGGACAGTTTGCACCAGGAGTCATAAGTGTAGGGTTTATTTCAGTAAGGGGTAGAAGAGATGATTTTGGATGGCAGAACATGGACCATTGCATTGCCATGGGTAGTGTGTGGCTTCACCCATTGAATGGTCTTTGGCTACAGGAGTGTGCTGAGTACCCACCAGGCCAGGGTGGCTCCTTCTGGATCAGCCTGTGGGAGGGGAACTGAAGGCCCTGCTGCTAATGAAGAAGTGATTCCACTTAAGGAGATGCAGATGTGCCATGAAGTCTCTGTGAAGCAGCGTGTTCTGTGTTGTCTGTTGGCTTAAGTAGAATAAGGTCTCCTTTGGAAATAACTGAATAAACTTAATCAGGTTCAGGAGACTAATGAGCTGATGCTGCCAAAGGGACAGAAACATTGATTCTATCACTAATAAGAAAAACTTAATAATGAAATGTAGGCTTCTATTAATGTGTGAATTAAAAGCAGATGCTAAAGATGAATGAATGAATGGATTAATATTGGGTTTTGTTGTCAGAATTTATGTTGATGGGAAATGGAGGAAATGTACCCTTACAAAAATATTCTGTAGTGGTTGTTCACACCTTATATTCTTTCTAGGACTTTACTGTTTCATGTCCTGTAGTATAAATGTGTAAGCTGTTAACAGCAGGATGAACATTCAGCAAGTTGAACAACCTCCTGCTCCCATAACAGAACTGTTACTTAAATTCCCTCTGCACTTCACAGGTTCAAACCCTGACAGGGATTCAGATTTACAGTGCAAGGCATCCCACACACCTTCCAGTGCCCAGTTCTTGCACACCTTACCTATCCAGTTTGGCTGCCAGGGGGTTGGACTGTAGAACTAGAAGTCCAAGGTGTTGTGTAAGAGGGTTGGGCATCAAATGCAGCAAAAGATAACCATTCTTCTAAAGTTATCAATACTGAAGGACTTCACCAGCACAAGGAATTATACCCCCTGATGTCCTGGAAAGTGATTGTAGGAACAAGAAAACTGTTTAAAGAAATTCAAGTAGTAGTAAGGCTGAGCCCTTCCAAGTTTCATTGTCTCCTCATCTTTGCAGTTGACACTTTGATCTTTCCAAAATCAAGGACTTGTTATTCTTAAGCAAATGTACTGTGAGTATAAGTAGTTTTACCTTTAAGACATACACAAAGTACTTGAATAAAAATGCTTTGTAGGCTGATTAAAAAACAAACAAACAAAACCCCAAAAAAACTAAAAAACAAAAAACAAAAGAACCTCCCCCTCTGCCAAAAAACACTTGATTGATTTAAATTATTTCAGTTGGATATAGAAGTTATATAAAGCTTTTAGATATGACAGTGGTTTAATTTCCAGTGCCCAGCCACCTTTGCAGCAGGTACCACTCTTAGAAGAGTTTGGCTGTTTGGGATATTTATGGCTGTTTGGGATATTTATGGATTCAGTGGTTGAGTGTGATCTCTATTTAGTCAGACCAAATTTACTAGTCATTTGAGAGAGGGACAAATGTCTGTATTTGTCAAGTTTCTATGCTTTAAGTGTCACAAACTGACTCAAAGAAATAAAGCAGCTTTTTTTGCTGCTTTAATGACATTTATCTTTGTCTAATTTTCCTGTATTATGGTTTCAGAGCATTGTTGGTTTGTGCCCAGCTCAGCCTGCTCCGTCTTGCTTTTTAACTTGTTAAATTGGTGGGAGCAGAGTACAAAAAATAAAGTAGGCAGGGAGTAAAATCTGGTGTTTAGTTGCACGTTGTCCTGAAGAACCAGGTAGAGACATGAACAGTTCGTGTTGTGGTTGAGCTGTAGCTAATAAAACTCATGATGTGCATGCAAGAAATTCTGGGACTGCTAAAGCCACACTGAAAACTTTGTTTGTTTTTCTTTTTTTAACCTTCTTTCAGGCCTTTGCATCTAGGAAAGAAGGTGGCATCTGCTTTTGGCTGGGTGATGAGTGTGTCAGTAATCTGATAGCATCATTTTTCTCTTTTAGTTCTTCTTTAAGCACAGAGTGTAATTATTGTGGTTTGGGCCAAGCAGCTTCTCCATGGCATTCATATCCTGGGTCTGAGGGATCCTTATCCTGGTATTGGAGTGAAACACTTTTCAGCAGTATTCCTATGATGCTCTAGATCAATTTTTGCCATCAATCCATCCTTCACAGAGAAAGTGTGCATGTTAAAGGGGACACAACCCCTTTGTACGTTATTTCAGGCTGACTGGAGAATATTTAGAGATAACACAGCTAGATCTCATTGTCACAGAGCAAGCATTTGTCTGATTTACTAATCCACAGGAGATAAAACAGTGTCTAAGCTAGGATTTGTCAGACCAAAAGCATGTAGAAACTGGATTTGCCACATGCACACGATTGTCTTTTGCCTGCCACTCCTCCAGTCTGTGTTTCCAGCCAGCTGGCTTCTCTCCCCCATGCCAGGTATTGATGGACACCCCCAGCCCTCCCAGGGTCTGTAGGAACATCCCTGAATGTGTTGTGAGATGGCTGCCCCAGAGTGGGATCTGGAGGCTCAGTGGGTGTGCTGAAGCTTTGCTGCCTGGTGGGCATGGAGAGACGATCCTGGGTGTCCTTGGGGGTGCAGAAAGGTGACCAGGTACCATCTGGTGCTGCCATGCAGAACATTGCTGTTCCCCATGGTCTCCTCCTGCTGCTCTCCCTGTCAGAGCAACATGCTCAACTTCTGCTTTCACAGGTACTTTATTTTTCCCTGCAGACTTTTCTGTTTAGCTCCCATTACCTGCCGGATGGAGGACATTTCTCAACGTCCTTTTTTCCTTGAGGCCACACTTCCTTGCAGTTGCCTTTCTGCACAGTTTGGTTGTTGATCTTGACAGGAGAGCAGAGGGAAGACTGAGCCTGGCATGATGTGGCTGAGCCTGCTCTGGGCTGTCAGCTGGTGGTGTTCCTGCTTCCCTTCACTTTGGATGGGTGAGGCAAAAATAATTCAGAGCAACCTTGTAATCCCCACAGAAGAACTGAGGATGGGATTTAATGAACAGAGCAGAGACAAGCCCTGAAATCCCGACAATACTTAACTGTTGATTGATGTCCTTTGTTTCTAAAGCAGATTGTTGACATACTAATGCTGAGATAAAAGACATGTTTTAAAAACCTATTTAGGACATGTTGATGCCCTGTAATCTGTCAGAATGTAAATTGTATACACTCCAATCCCAGGTAATCCCGTACTTTGCAGCTCTTCATACTTGAGCTGCTTTCTCATCTATTTCAGAAGAACAACAATAATCGTATTTGGGTTTAGTTGTATTGCTTTCATCAAGATAGTATTTAGATATTGCAGTGAAGAATGGAGTGCCACGTGTGTTCAATAAAAACATGGTTTGTGTTTAAAGGAAGTAAATTGGGAAAAGACCTCAAAGTTCTCAAGGAAGCCCTGCCATCAACCCCTTCAAAGGCAAGGTTCTTGCTCCTTTCAACTCCATGCTGTGTTTATCTTACTGATGAAGAATCACGAGCTTACCTTTTTCAAGTTGCTCAGTTGGAATTAAATGTTGTCTTCTGCATTATGGAAGCCCTGAAAAAGCAGCACAGAGTGTTCAGCAGCAGCAGCAACACTTGGGCTGAATGGCTTGCAGTTTGCTCACATGATGCTGAGACCAGCTCAATTAATGGTATTCCAGGAAACACCAGGCATGCCAGGAGACTCTGCCCTTGGTCATGATTACAGCCTTTTGTGGGTGGGAAATGGCTTAGAATAACTGCCAATTTTTAACTCGATGTTTAAATGTTTTACTTTACTTAATTTTCTTTACATTCGTGACTGCTCATACTCTGTGGATGCATTTAATAGGAAACATGGCTCATCTAATCAGGTGCTTTTCAAGTTGTTGTTGTTTTTCTTTGATTTATTTTTTTTTAATGTGTGTGTGTGATTAGGAATTCCTCAGTTAACTGCTTTTGTGTGATTCCTGATGTCAGTAACTGGCTTAGTTCCTCCAGAACCAAACATCAATGCAATTATAGGCCAGAGGTGCAAATGCCCCTTGCCTTGGGAGAAACAGGTTTCATCCATCAATTAGAGGCATTTAAGAGTTCCCAAGGTAATTTAAATGTTTTCACCCTGTAATGACAGTTAATTTTCACTGCTCCAGTCCTAGGGTACCACTTACCCCTCAGTCTCTTCCCATCTCTCCAGGTGGTCGAGGCCCAAAATGCTGACCCGGGCAATCTGTTGTGTGCAGAAAACATCCATATTGAACCTGTGGGAAATGCTTTGTGGGAATCCTTTCCAGTTAATGACACCATCCATAGAAATAGTGCTAAGGTTTAGATATGAAAGTCTAGATATGGTACAGCTGAGATCAAATTACAAATGTTATGTTTCAGTTTTGGTTTCATGTGTTTATACTTTTAATAAAGTATTCAAAACTGAGGACTAAAATGCCAGAATGTTCCCTTAGTCTTGATTCGGTTTAGAAGAGAAGTTCACTTCAGGAGCTAGCTGGAATTCTATCATGTCTCTAATTTGCTGTCTCTGAAGCTATTAAATTTGGCATTCAGCTCTTCTGTACTGCTGTGCTGTGTCAAGACTGCTACTTTGGTCTCTTCTCTCTTTCTGGTTGAACTGATACTGTTTTGGACTATCAATGTAAAACCATGGGAAAAGAAATCTTTTCTGTATGTGTTTTTGCTAACTTGATTCTCGAACTGCTACAGGTCTGAGCCTGCACTGGAGATGTAACCCAGAATGACACAGATGTTGTGGAGCTTCTCAGTTTGTGTTTTGTTGGATTGCCTTGTGTTTGCAGTGGCTGCTCTTGGGAAGGGGATGAGATCAGTCAGTGGACCAGTGCTAATGAGGAAATAGCAGCGCAGCATGGTTTGTAAATGGGAGTTCAGGGGGTTCTACTGCTTGAAAATGTAGTGTGGCCACTACTGAGCACAGAGACTGCCTGAAATTCTCAGCTGAAGGTGTTTGATTCTCTTAGAAACATACAGAGAACCACTTGCATCCAGGATCCCACATCTGCTGGATGGATTTCAACAAGCTCACCATAGACCATCCTACTTGCATTGTCATGCTGCTCTTGATTGCTGTGCTTTGCTTTACCCCTGGGGTAAGGAGAAGGTTTAGGATGTGTGTTGTGCTTCACACGTGGTCCTGTTGGCGTGAAATGCCTGAAGATTTTAAGTTGGTTGGGCAAATACAACGAAGTGAATTGTTTTTCTGCATGTGGACAGGATAGTTTTGTTGTTCTTTTCACCCAAAGGAATGCTAACAGTATCAGCCCAGCTGCTTTACCAGGCAGACCACTTCCACAAGCTGATGAAAAGTTATTAAATCAAAGGACAGCATAAATAGTGTGGATATTGAGAGTTTCCTGTATGAGTTTTGTCTGGAAGTATATTATTTGCTGAAGCAAATGCATCTTCATTTGCACCTCATTCAACCAGTGGAAATCCCATATCAACTATGCCAATCCTTACCAGTAATATTGAGAGGTGTCCAACTCTCTCCTTTGTTAGCTGGAAGGATAAGGCTGTAGTGAGGTGATGAAATCCAGTAAGCATTGTTCTATTATACCCTGCACATTCAGTGCTATTATGTAGCCTGTGCAGGCAAGTCTCTTGGTTTGACATCTGAGTCTTCCCTTGGCAAGTGCTGGTTCTGCCTGTTGTTGAGGTAGTTGATGTGGGAAGGTGGATAAAATTAAAGGAGATGCCCAAAGAAACCCAGAGCTGTCATGTCTGGTTTACATTCAGATATGGCTGTTGTGTGGACAGACCTCTTTTTGTAAGATACGTGTTAAGTACAACATTTCTTCTGAAGATCGTTAACTTCAAAATGGATTTGGTTGTGTGTGGTAATTTTGGGGGTTCTGTATACAAAGAAACTGAAAGTCAAGAGGTAGAACAGACTTTCACTAGGTCATGTGGTGGGTTATTCTGGCCAGAGCACTCAGGAGCTTGACATTAGGCCAGACACCACATAATCCAGGCCTAGAAACCCTTCCCTGAGGAAAACTTAGTGTAATTCCTGGTGGGCGTTGGGCCTGTTTGGGCCCTGCCACGCTTTGTGTACATGTTCTTACTCAAGACACAACCATTTTCAGAAAAACACACTGGCACCTTAAGTGAAGGAAATAGCGTGATTTCAAAAAGAAAAGGAAAAGCTCAGCACCACATCATCAGCAAACCAAAGCAGCAGCTTTGCATCAAGTGGTGATGAAAGATCACTTCCTAAGAAATGCCTTGAGAACCCTAAATTGTCCAATATTTGGTTGGAATGTCTTCCACATGCTCTCCTGGTCTGATCTGTGGTTTTCCAGACACGGGGGGGCTCTGTGTGAGCCCCATGGACTGGGCAGTGGTGCTTTCAGAGTTGTGCAGTGCAGGCTAATCCCAGGCACTGTTCACAGCTCAAAGCAAGGTTTCATTGCAGAGTGCCCATGACCCTGAGCCTGTGGCTTCACAAAGCCATTTCCTCTGCATTAGCAAACAGTGCCTGTCCCTCCCTTGAGGTCCAAGTGAGCTCCTGGTGGATGGGGCAGACCTGCTTCGTGAGGGGTCTGTTGGGGTTGTAGCACTGGCACGTATTCAGAAAGCAGATCTGTGGTTTGGAAGGGGAAATCATTGCTTTTTATTCACTCAAGAGCTATTTTGACAACTTTAGGCTCTGTAAAATCTCTTTATTTACAGAGGGGATGACTAGTTGATAGTAAAGACTAGGATGCCCTTATTTCCTTTCCTTTTGTTACACTCGGTAATGACCAAGGAGGCCAAGGGGGAAAGAAACCTCCCACCTCCGAGTGCTTAATCAGCTTCTACAAAGGAAAAGCCTGTGATCTTAATCTGTGCACTTAATTGGTTAGGGCAGGTTTAATTAGGGGATGGTAGTATGTAGATGGCTACAGATTTTATATAAATCTGTAAAATGTGATTTGATGCCTTGTAATAACATATTAAATAGCCTGATCCCGTCTTGGAGATATTTTCTGTCGTTGAGAGTATGAAGACATTGCAATAAAACATCTGGCATTCATTTCACTCCCTGAAGGAGTAGAGGAAAGATATAGAGGCCTTTGACCAAAGGTTAATTTGCTCCTTTTTGTATTAAATTTTGTTCAAAAAAACGAAAAACTTGTGAAGCTCCAATCCAGTGGTATTTTGTATCCTAAAAGAAACGATGATACATTTTCTGAGAGGTGTGTTATTTGTCTTACCATGGTAGTGAAGCTGCTTTCTCTTCCCATGTGAGGTTGGGCAGCAGGGACTGACATCAGGTGTGTCACTCCTGGGTGCCAGGACCAGGGCAGGTTCTGAGGAAGAGGAATGAATGATGTTCTTCCACAGGAATTTTTGGTGAGATCCATCCCAGGGGAGTCTCTGAGTATGGCAGAACATACAGTGGATGTGTCTGGTTCCAAGTCCTTTTGTATCAGACAAGGCAAATCCTGCTCGTGCAGCCCGGGATGGTGGGCTGGGATGCAGAGTGGGGAGAGGAAAGTCTGGTGTTAGACTGCAGATCCAGGAGAGGGATGCTTGGGATGTAACTGTCCTAATGGCTGTCCCAAGTGATTTCTCATCTAAAGAGTAGGAAACCTCAGGATTTTACTCCTTTTTCATCTTGTGACACTTTACTACTTTTGAAACCCTGTACTGAATTTCAGCCTTAGGAGTGCAATAAAATTGCAGCTGAGCACAATTAAAATTATCTATGGCAGGATTTTAAGACACTAGCATCTCTTTTTGTTGTGTGTAAAACTTGGATCAAGGATTTCCTATAAGCTTTTCTGGAAGCTTAATTTCTCATTTTACTACTTTGATCAGTTTAGCATTGATTTAATTTGTAATGATTGTTTCCTTTACTGCTAGATAGTAAGATAAGTGTTGCCAAATTATCTTTATTTGTGTGTTAAATTGGAATTTTAGAGATGCTTTGCATTCCTTTGCAGGGAAGGTTTGTCACATGCCACTGTGAGTTGCTAACAGATAGCTTATTTTAAGAACTGATGGGCCCGTCCCTGCCCTGTGCCCCCTTAACTGCTGTGTATTGATTCCAATTAACGTGACTGACATCCACCACCGAGGGGGAAGTTAATCAGCTGGAGGATCTCCTGGTGTGAATTCATTTCCTCCTCCGAGCTTGTCCTGTGCAGTTGAGCATTTAAAGAGCCTACTGCAGACGCTGCACAGACACGTCCAGCCTGAGCCCTGCACACCAAAATAGCCTTTTAAAGGCTGTCCTGACCGAATAACGTTGATACACTTTTCAAAGGTCAAGCAAACCACCTTTTCCTTCTGCCTTGATTATTGATTGCTGGAAAAGGTCATCAAACTTGGTCAAATTTCAGCAAGGATGTTTTTCAGCTGAGCAGGAACTCAGGTGAAACAATGGGAGGTTTTGTTGGTGGTGACAGCCACAATTTCGGTATTTGTGCTTGGGATATGAAACATGAACGTCTTGGAAGTTTTTGGGGTGGGAGGAACGTAGAGGTTACTGAAGCAGAGACCTTAGTATGTCTGGTGGAGAAAATGTTTACATTTCTAGGCTGAAGTTGGTGCCTACAGTTCAAATGACTGAGCTGAGCACAGACCGGGTACACTGGGCAGCAGCTCATGCTCAGGTTGTCTGTAGCTCCAGCCCTTCTTAATCACTGTTCTTGGCCTCAGCTGGAGCCTGAAAATTAACAACAGGGGGCTAAAATGCCTAGGTTGGCTTACATAGTTAAGACAGAAATAGAGAAGGACTGGGAGAGCTGGAATCATCGTAGTGAATTGATAAGTATCTTGATTTTCTTGTGCCAATTTAGCAATTTGTAGCTGTTAGACTGTGAGCTACCATCTGGCTTCATAGATCTTTATCTCCTGCTAAATTACTGGTACTGGTCCAGGTCCTACTGAATGTTTGTAACTGTGACAAGCAGCAAATAAAGAGAAAACACTGCTGAGCCTGCAGGTAAGGCTGATACTCCCCTCTGGAGGAATAAATGGCTGGGTTTTGACTATTTCTGATTTAAACACTTAGAAAGCTCAGCTCTCTGTATAAACTACAGGTCTGCACTGTTTGTTTTCCTAGCTGCATAGCTCTAGTGTACTCATGTAGGAATGATGCTTGCTACTGTGGGATGTCATCTGTCACTGTTTTCAAGGAATTTTGTTTTTCTTTTGCATCACTGAAGCAGTTTCATAAATCTTGAGCCAAATGGCAGCATGTGACAAACAAATGCAGGATGTACTAATGGCCTTGTTACCTTGGGGTTGTTCTGTGCATTTTACTTGCCTGCGTCTGGTCTGGTTTTGCCTTCCCATCCTGTTGTGACATCCACAATAGCAACAATAATTTCACTTGGCTTGTTTTTCTTCTTGGCCATACTTAGTATGTATAACAGGTATACAGTACATTATTGTGCAAGTACAAACTACTGTGTAAGTGCTTTGAGGACCACATTACACAGTCACCCAACTGAGCCTTGTTAATTAGTTCCTCTGCTCTGTCTCCCAGATTTTTTACAAAACTGTTATAAACTATGAAATATTTATTACCAACAAGTCCATTTCTCTCCAACTTCTGTGTGAAAACTTGCAAAAAGTAGGCTGTGGAATAGTCTCTTTTGATTCAGGAGCTGATTAATTCATTGGTGAATTGTTTACCTGCACTAAGCGTGGTCTTGCATAACTTTTTTTCCTGTTATTTCCAGTTGAAATAGTGAAAAAGGACATCATTTTTCTTGCAACCAGATTTATGCCTAACTTTGAATGGTTGTTACATCAGCACTCCTGAATTCAACACTGTGCAGAGAGATCACAGGCTTTCCCCTTTGTGAATGTACAACTCAATACCTGGGTACTGAAAGCCAGTCCAGCAGCAAATACCACTGAAAATACCCTCAGTGACTGAGCAGTGAGGGTGTGGGTCTTGAGGCATTTGAGCCCTCAGTGTGTTTAACTAGAGATCTTTATAGTCCCACTATTTATTTTAGTTTCCAGCTCATGCCAAGGTATGTCATGAGCAGGCACTGCACTGGCTGTGGACTCTATCCATTCGTAGGGGCAAATTGAGCATGGGGAATTAGCCTCTATTTTTTCCTTTCCTGGTTGCTTTTGGAGCATGACTGTAATTATTATGGCTAGCAAACTTTGATAACAGATGTTAAGATAAAGGCAGTCTTTATTGGAGCTTTCCAATTCAGGGAATAGCTTACCAGAGAAGCAGGAGAAACAAGCTGGTAGTATTTGCAGAAGGAGCTGATGTTCAATACCAATTTAGGAGAAAGTTTCTTTGCAAATGAGTGGATTGTAACGCACTCATCATACCCAGGTTTTTCTCTGCATGCTGACTGGGAGGGTTATATTGCAGCCAAACATATGTTCTGTAAAACCTCTTTTGCTTAAGGCTGATTATTAGGAATTTGAATCACCAAAGTAAACAGGTTTGTGCACACATCTCCAAATTAGCAAGCCTAAATTTATCGAGCTAGAGATGTCATTTTGAGTGTTTGCATGCTCGCATTTAAAATCAGATTATTGCACATTGTATCATTGTATCAATACCGGAAACTTCAGCTAAATAGTTTCCAGTTTTTCAGCTCACTCCCTGTGGGCACCCAGAGCGGGACTTGCTATGGCAAACCCTTGCTATCTGTTTCAGCAATGCCACTGTTCCCTAAACGGAAGGAGAAAGAGGCTTCTTTCGTATGGTCATCATTATTATTTTGGAAGGTTGATTTTCTTCTCTCCTTGTTTTTGGCTCGCTATGGGCAGATGTAACAAACCTTCTAACATTGTAACAGGGGGAAATGACCTCGTGTTCACCGGCTTAGATACTACAAGCACGACCTCCTGAAGTGACAGGAGGAGTATTTTCTGGTTTGATGAATGGGTTCAGATTTTATCTGGTTTCCCATGGTTACTGGGCAGCGACAGCACAGTTAGTAAAGCACCACGGGGGGCCCTCTGTTATTTTAAAGTCCAAAATCTCATCATAAAGATTTATATCAGAGTATTTCACAAATAGTGGACTCTCAGAATTACATGTTTCAAGCAGAGGCAAATGCAGGTGGTGGGATGTTGAAGGAACTGGGCAGTCCATCACAGAGTGCCTGAGTAGCAAGAGGTCCTTCTAAAAGCAGAGGGAATGCTGAGAGACATAAATTGTGTTGAGTGATGTCTTTTTTTAAGCAGAGTCAGAAAACATGGTGGGTACTGTGAGGCAGTATGGCCTTATAAATTAAAGTTGCATTCTTGGTCCTGTAGATGATATATAAGCAGCATCCACAGGCTAAATGTCTACATTAATCTTACATGGTCTAGTCAGGGAGGGCAGGGAATGATTCTTTCCTTGTGTGGTTCTGTTATTTCTCCAGTTGGGTAGAATTGTTTAAATTTGACTCTTTTAAAATGTATTGATTTTTTTGAAAAATTGACCTCTTGTCAGCAGAAGTGAAGGAGGTGGAGGCAAAGAAGGAAAGCTTCTGATTCTTTGGTTTTCTAAATACTTTCTGAGAACAGGCATAGGAATCTGCTTCAGACCTTACTTGTCCTCATTCTTAGGTGAACACCACGAAGAACCTGTGATAAATGAACCCCAGAGCTCCTTCCTTGAGGAGAAATTGCTGCTGGGAAGGTCAGGAGTGACTTCTCCCTTTCAGACCTACCTTCATGTTTGGTGTTAGCCTTCTGGAACCTGTCAGAAACCCCTGGAGAGTGTATTTTGATTAAAGCTGTTGGGCATGTGCAGTTTATTTTGTGTGCTTCAGGTTACAATTTTTGGCTTAGAATGGGGACTAAATGGAATCTAATGGTTTATATCACAAGTTTAAAGAAATATGAATGTTGTTCTAGTTTGGCAAGTCATTTGTCAGTATTATCAGCCCTGCCACTTTCTGTCTTTAACAGACTTTGCAGCCATCTTATGTCTCCATTTAGATAAAAATAAAACCACACATACATAACATGCTTGTAAGCATTGCACTTATAGCAGTGGCACTTAGAGCAGACGGGTGCTGTGCTTGAGAAAGAATCCTTTTAGATCATGTGTCTTTGATATCTTCTAATGCAGAGAGTCAACCCTTTGAGATAAATTGATCTTTTAAGCAATGATTTTAATAATGTAGCTGAGAATTTTTTTTTGTTATGTAGAACAGTTCTTCCTGGTCTCAGCTTTGACGATTAAATTCATTTTTCATGAATTCACAGTGCTTCAGGCTCCTGTGAAACCTTGCTCAGCTTCTGAGGGTTTTTTTTTCAGTGTGTTATGTGAATTGTGTAAAGCCTTTCCATAATCAGAAAGGTAATTTAGGCCTTTCCTGACCCCTTTCCTCCCCTCCTTCCTCTGAAGAGGGAAGTTTCAATAGAGTTGGAAATTCTCCAAAGTCTCTTATACAACTGGTACATTCTGCTTTAACATAATGCAATCTTTCCACATTTTCTGTTTTTCCTTAATTAACGGGTGTATGGAAGGGGTGTCAGATGCAGTTTCACAGAAAGATTTTATGCGACCACACAAGACAGCGTGAAAATAAGAGAAGGAACTTTGTGGGAAACAGTGTTTTTGAGAAGTCAACTGCATTCTAGCAGGTTTTCTCCTGCTGCATGTGATACAGTGTTGCTGGAAACACTGTGGTTTGGTGATCCTGCTGTCTGCTATGAACTGCCTAAAGAAGCAATTCTTTCTGTAGCTTATTAAATAGGCCATTCTCTGCCGTGGGATTTGGGCTGCCCCAGCCTCCAGCCCTGAGTTTAGGCTGAGCTGCAATGGTGCTGAACTGCAGCTTTGGGTATGTGCTTCTGTAAGGGAGAAAACTTCCGGTTTGGGAACTGTAGAGCCTGTAGAGAACAGGTGCACATGTGGAAGCTTTTCTGCAAGACATCCATGCACAAGCTGAGAGCTTGAAAAGTGAGGTCTGTGCATGCCCAGCAATGCATGGCTGCAAATGCAAGGGGATGGCTGGAGATGAGAGGGAGTAGGAGTTGGTGAAGTTGGGAAGCATCAGGAAAGGAAATCTTTGACAGCTTTAACAGATACCAGCGACAGAGAGGGAGTGAGGGGGAGGGAAAAACAGGACTGGGTGGGTGAAATTCTAAGCTGCCTGTTTTTTAAATGAGTAGGTAGTTCATAAAGCTTAAGTGGGGAATAGGAGTGTGTGTCTGATAGTCTGTGTTCTGCATAGAACATACTGTAGCCAGGCATAAAATAAATGTTATCTAGATCACCAGTAAGCTCTTCCCTTGCACAGCAGAAGTCTGGTAGTTGAATAACTGGGTGTTGCTGCATGTAGTTCTGTGTCTGTAACAGAGATTCCTCCTGGAGACAACTGGAAAATGTAAACCAAAAATCCCAGATGGAAGTTAGATCCGAAGGGAAACTTGTCAGCATAATCTGCTTCTGGTGATTACACTGTGGTGTTTGAGTGGTTGTATGAGTGAATTTCAGCTTAAGGGAATCTTTCATTTCTGTGAAAGACATTCTGGTAGTGTGGAAGGGGAAATATGTTGAGCTGCAGACTACAGATTTACTTTTCTTTACCACAACCCCAGAGTTTGTGCATCTAACTTTGCCTTAGCCTCAACTTCAGAAGCTGAATTTGATTTCAAAGACACATCAGAGGGTTTTGCTACCACTCAAGGTGACCCCACTAGCCTAGAGAAACAGGCCACTGGGCTCATGGAGCTCAGCAACATCCTGCACCTGAGGAAGAATCATCTCCTGTACCAGGACCTGCTGGGGACTGGCCAGCTGGAGAGCAGCCCTGCAGAGGAGGATCTGAGGATCCTGGGGGACAAGGTGACCATAAACCAGCAATATCCTGAGCTGTGTTAGGTGGAGCACCAGCAGTGGGATGGGGAGGTGGGCCTTACCCTCTGCTGAGCAGTGCTGGGACACATCTCGAGGGCCATGTCCAGGGCTGGGGTCCCCAGTCCAAGAGATGTGAACTTACGGGAATGATTCCAGCAAAGGGCTGTGATGTTAATTAAAGGATTGGAGGATCAAACACATGGGGAGAGGTTGAAAGGGCTGGGACTGTCCAGGCTGGAGCAGAGCTGGTGCAGGGTGTGCATTAATACCCAGTGAAGGGCTCTTAGAGAAGGCAGAGCCAAGCTCTTCTCAGTGGTGCCCAGTGGCAGGGAAAGAGGCAATGGGCACAAATAGAAACACCAAAATCAAAGTTAAATACAAAAGAAAGGCCTTTTTCCCTACAAGGGGTCTAGAACACAGGAACAGACTGCCCAGAGAGGTGATGGAGATCATCTTGGCAGGATCCCAAACCTGGCTCTGTCCTGAGCACCACAATGCAGGGCCTTGAGGAGGCTGTTGGGCTGCATCTCCAGGGACCCCTTCCTGTGTCACCTGTCCCAGCACTCTCTGAAGACTTGCAAGGGTGTCAAACCAGCAGCAGAAGAGAGAGCATGTGACAGCCACAACTGCTGGAAGGAAACTCTTTGTTCAAAGCTGAGAATGTGCAGGGGTTTGGGAGATTTTCAAGCAAGGACTTCAATTTTTCCTGGGCACACAGAGGCACTTTGCATTTGGGCACCCTTTGTCCTCAGTGCAGACTGCTGTGTAGGTGATGGATATCTTGGCTGTGGGATGTGCTACTTGGGCAGAACAGGTTAAAAACTTGGAGCTTTGAAAATAAATGTTTTAACTGTAGTTTATAACCCACTTATATGAGATTGTTAAAGGTTGTTAGTTCTGCTTGAGAACTTTAATTGGGACTTGTTTCTCCTGTGCTTCTTACAATAATTCTATGGGTCCACCTTCACTTGAGAACTCCTCAGTGCCACCCTGTGATGGTACCTGGGAGACTTTGGTGGTACCACTTGTTTGGGAAGGCTGTTTGGGTGGCACCTATTGTTGTTTGGGAAGGTTGCTCTGTTTGTGGAGTGGAAGGGTAAGCACTGGCATGAAAGGAAACAACTTGTGCTTTGCTGTTTGACTGCTGAGTTTTGCATGAGGGACGTGACCCTGGTGCCTGTTCAGTGAGAGGTGGTGAAAATGTGGGCATTTATTTTCATCTTTATGAAAACATATTTTACTGTTTCATGAAGTTCAGAGAAAGAGTTCTTTCAACTCTGAATTAAATATCAAAACGTAGCAAACAGGTTAAAGCTCAATTCCCTTTTCATGTATTTTCCTGAGACTGGGCAGAGCTTGTCACTTTTTATGCCTTAATAAGAGAGAATATAATTGAGATTAAATTTTGGACAGTCTTTGGAGGTTTTTAAGCCAACACCTTTCTGCGAAGCTCTTCACATCAGTGAAGAGGCTTTTCCCCTAGGAAAGGAGGAGTAGTGGAGATGCTCTTGCAGCTGGACCACAGATGAAGTTCAGTCACAGTCTTGCTCTGCTCTAGACATTCATCTTCTGTCTCAGAGTGCAGGAAATGACAGTGCCAAGGGGAAGGAGTTTGGGGTGCACAGAAAGTGTGTCTACAAAAACACAGACTGGCTGTGTGAGCAGGATCAGACAAAGCATTATTTTTTTTCCTTCCAGTTAAATTTATTTTGAAACTTGTAAATATTTGAGTCATTCATCATCCATATAGATTCTAAAATTAAGCATTCCCGAAACTTGGGTGTATTATTTTGAGACAGAAGGCTAACATTCTTATTTAGATTAACTACTGTTTTATTAAAGCAATATACAGAGATGGTGGAGGTATACACAAGCTAAAAGAAATGTTCATTTTGTTGAACCAAGCTGACAGGCCATGATTACAGATCATCTATTTTTGTGATGCAAACTGGAAATTAATATAAACAGTGTGGACCAAACCAGGCTCATGTTGTGCTTGTTTTTGATAGGAGCCGTGTGGAAGGGATGTCTCTGTAAATCAGCTCCAAGATTTATTCAGTGATGCCCTGTGAAAACATTCCAAGTCAAGTCAGTATTCATTTCTGAGAGTGTAACATTTTGCTCTTTAGAGTCTTAGCTCTGAGACAGGGACTACCACAGCAGCTTGCATTAATTGTTGAGTGTGATGAAGTGTACTCTGTGTATAAAATCCAGTGTTCCCTGAACATCACACTGGACAATGAATACAACTCCAAATCTGTAAAGAGTGGGCAAACTTTGACGACAGCATGATGGATCCTGTGGAAGCTGCAGCTAAAACAGGCTGCTAATATGCATCTGAGCTCAGGAGATATTAAACTATATATAGATTCTGCTATTCCTAACAGATTGTTGTTGAGATACCTGACACATTTTTTGATGTTGCATGCATTCAGAAGAGCTGAGCTTTACATAATTTCTGGTTAGTGTTAGTTGTGTGAAAACATATTAAAATGAGTGGCCTAGTTAGGAAACTCTGCCACATACACAAAAAGGCAGGTTTGAAGTTTTCTGCCAAAAATGCAGAAAACTCTCTTGATAGCAGGAATTCTGTTCTGTACTTTGCTTTGGAATTTAGCATTGGTGCAAAATACAGCCAGAGGTGATCTGTCATAGCAGCCACCACTGGGACAAGAGCAGCTGTTTGCCAGGGTCACCTGCCCAGCCAGACACTGGGGAGTGGGATCGAGGTCTTGGTAAACACCAGTCACAGGAGAAATCCTATACATTTTAGCAGCCTCTGGCTAAAAACTGCCCAGTGCAAACAGTCCTAGAGCATTGCCCGGGCAAACTCCCAGCAGATGTGTGAGATCCTTTA
This sequence comes from Formicarius rufipectus, assembly GCA_013399695.1. Lineage (NCBI taxonomy): Eukaryota > Metazoa > Chordata > Aves > Passeriformes > Formicariidae > Formicarius > Formicarius rufipectus. Next base: position 2,375,242 of record VXAU01003238.1, on the reverse strand, counting down.
GAGGCTCAGCTGTGTTTGGGTTTGCTAAGCCTAAAGGCAAAGAGATGGTGCTGAGGAGGGATTTTCTTATTTCATGCTCTGGATTCCAGTGTAGGGGTACTGGATGGGGTGAGGAGCTTGGGACACGTGCCCTGTTAGTGTGGCTGGTGGAGTGTGTGCTTGTTCTTCATGTGGTGCTGCTCCTGCTGAAGCTGCCCAGGGCTTTTGGCTGCACAGGTCCAGGTGCTTCAGACCAAGGGGGTTTCAGAACAGTGCATCACCTGGGCAGCTAGTTCCCTCTCACAGCCTTATGTGAAATTGTGCCATCACTTCTGTTGAAATTCTCGACTTGCTTTGTGAAAAAAGGAGCTGAAAATAGGGTTATGGTCTTCAAAATATGGTGTGTTGTTCCTTGGCTGTTTTGCTGTGGACTTTGTCTGTAATTTCTGGTGTTTCACAAGCCTTGGCTGGTAAAACTGGAGATTATTTTTATTATTGTACATAGAATAGTGTATTAGGAGTGTGCTTGCAGCCAGAGGATTACTTTGGGTTTTCAACATCTGAACTATGTCTAAGTTGGCCTTCCTTTTCTCTTTAGCCATTTAGTTGCCTGTCTTTGATAGGTGATGCAATAGGTCATATGCTGATTAACTATTTCTAGGGTTTTATGCCTATTTATTACCTCCGAAATATTTGTTTGTGGTTCTGCTCTCTTTGCCAGGGGCTGTTAATCACAGTGGGTTATATACAGCCTTTAGTGTGGAGATGAACAAGTTCCATATTTTGCTTGCAGGACAAAGCCCGAGGCAGGTGCTCCTGGCCACTCCAGGAGACACATTACTGAGGCAGAAGGAGCTTTGCTTTCCCTCCTGGGTACCCATGTCCGATAGCAGTGCTTTCAAAGAGCTACTGGGAGGGATTTCTTGTTTGCTTTGTACACATTTTGGGATGTATGGGTTTTCCAGCTCCTTACCGAGGCTTTGTTTTTATTAACTATTTCAGTGTTCTTTTGCTGTCTCCTTTCTTTCACTCTATCGAGTAGAATAAGAGAGTCAAATTTAACTCTAGAGAACACCTGACTTCTGATGACAAAACTGTGTGTTCACAGTGATTCAACTGGGACACAGATTTGCTGTTGATTACTTTCACTGTTTGTGTGGTTAACAATTTATTTTCTGAGGAAAGCATCTGCAACTCCTGCAGTGTGATGATGGACCTGCAAGCAGCAGCCTGCTCTGCTGAGCAGCTCCAGTCCTTTGCTAGGGTCTTACAGGAGAATGATTTGGTTTTAGCCACCACAGTAAGTGAAGGGCCAGAGAATGGTAGTCACAGAAGGTGTTTCTGCAGGCAGCTGTGGGGATGCTCCATGTTTGTGTCTCTCCTGCCAGCCACAAGTCTGCTGTGTGCCATGGGCTCATCAGAGGGGCTTCAGCTTCCTCTGCCCCACCAGGGTAGGTGCAGTCACACTCAGCAACACCCTGCTGTACTTCCAGGTCTCCTTAAAGGTGGTGTTGGGGAGATGGGAGTCGAGGAGGAACTGCCTGAGGGATCCAGGATGTCTCTTCTCCCACTTGAAAAAAACTGCATCTGAAGAAACACCTTTTGGTGCTTCTGAGAGTCTGTTCAGAGAAGATGCTGACAGCTGTTTGATAGGTGACACTGAAGGTCCTGAACTTCTCTTGTGCACCTGACTGATGGCATTTTTGGGAGGATGCTGTCCTTGGCAGAAACAGGGTTTGGGTGTGAACTCACAGTGTGTCCTGCCAGGGAACAGAGGGAGGTTTGTCTGAGGAAAACACGCTTACCTTGGTGTTTGCTCTCAGTTGCCACCTCCACTCTAAGGCCTTTCTCTAATCCATGTTTCCCATTGAAAACCACAAGGCAGGAGTGTGAGTTGAAGTTCCATTTCCAGATCTGGACAATTTCCCAATGGGAGGACTTTTTCCAGGAGCCCCTTTAAAGGGTTATGGAAGAGACTGTAGAATAAAAGCACACCTACCCAGAAGCAAGTGCACATGGACACTCCCTCCCTCCTGTATCAGGCTGTGACCAGGACCTGGGGGGACCAGGGTTTGCTCTTGGGGCCGGGAGGAGTTTGTCTGGCACAGCTGCATCTCCCACCCAGGACAGGTAAGCTGGACATATGGCCAGCCTGTGTCCCACTGAGATGAGGGAGGTGCAGAGACACCTCCATCAGCTCAGGTGGAGCCCTGTCCATCTGTGGCCTGTGTACAGACCAGTCACAGCTGAAGAAAACCCAAGCCCAGCTGGAAGATGACTTGTCTGAGGGCAACTCAGTTCTGTAACAACCTGTTAAACCACTGTGCTGAGACTGGGCTGCATCCACTGTGCCTCAGCACAGCCCTTTCGTGTGACAAGGTGATTAGTGTCCTGCTAATCACTCTCTGCCTTTGTCTGGCCTGAAGGTGGCCATGAAAAACTGCCAAGTGCTTTTTGGGGGACCATCATAATGGAACAAACCCAGGGAGCTCCAGCAGGTGGGTGTTTGCTGCCAGAGGAGGGATGTTTGATGACCCCCTGGGACTGGTCCCTGCTCAGCTGGTCAGTGTGGTGGGAGGAGGGGAGCACACCAATGCCTGGGGGTGCCCCTTGTAGGGATCAGCCAGGAGACAATTAGGAGTAGGAATTAAACCCTGCTGGGATGCTCCGGGTGTTACAGGATCAGCTCCTGTTATACGTGATGCCGAGCTGGCTGTAACTTGGCTTCTGAGATACAATGTCAAAGACCAACTAAGCCAGGAGAAGACCTGCCAGGCTAAGATGCCAGTCTTAGTATTGGCACCTGGAGGGTGTGGCCTCTGGCCCCCTCAGGTCTCCTGGGAACATGTCATTTACAATTCCAAGCTGCAGTTTTTGCTGTTTCTGTGTATTGTTCAGTGCCCAGCCGGGCTTCAAGTAGCATTAAAAAGACAGTAACAAAGTGAATTTATTTTGGATGACAAAAAGTGTGTATAATTAAAGGAATCTGATTTTGGGGAGGTAAACCAAGAAAAAAAAACTCATGCCAAAATGTTCCATGGTGCTTCAAGAAAACAAAAGATGACCAAGAATTGAGTTATAACCTGGTGTGTCTTTAATCCCTGCTTAACATTTGAACAAAAGGAACGTTTCTCTATTGAGAAACTAAATGCTCTGTATTTACATTTTCTTTATGAAACGAGGAGGAATGAAGTCATTGCACTGCATTCTCTTTTGCTTGACTGACACTTGATTTCACACTTTTTAGTCGACTCCTGAGTTGTATTTTCCATAATAGAAAGAGATTTGTTTCCCCTTGCATGATTCAAATCCGTTGCTTCCCTTGGGTCTTCAGCAAAGATTGATCAGGTTGTTTCTTTCTATAAATTTCTGGGTTTATTTATGTATTTTACAGACTCTTCAGACAGTATTTTTTAATTTTTGAGGGGGTTTTTCTTACTTACATAGACTCTAAAGTTGTTCTAAACTGAACACCCCATGGAGTTGCTGAGAGTGACCGAGATTGCCATCCCTAAATCATTGCAGCACAGAGTGCATGGACAGATGTTATAAAGCACTTTGATCTCTGTTGAGCCAAGAAAGTTGGTAGTGGCCAAAGGCAAGGTCTCAGAAACATAGTTCAGAAATAATTTGGAGTTCAGACTTGCACTTAGAGCATCAAAATCTGTGAAACAACTGCACTTTAGGCTGGGAAACCTCACCCAATTCTTTTTTAGCTTTTATATTTCCTCCCTCTTAGGGAAATGTGTTCAGTTGGTCCTTACGTTGTGGAGAGTTTTCACCTACTGCTTTCCATCAGCTCTGTCAGAGCAGGGGCAGGACAGGGCACAGCCCCACACCTGTGTATCAGAGAGGGGGTTATATTTGATTTTAGGGTTTTTTTTTTTTTAAGACCCATGTTCTGCAGTGCAGTGTCTCAGAGCTGCCCTGTTTCTGCTCCCAGAAGGGTGTGTTATTTCTGAAGGTGCACCAAGCAGCCCTCTGTAACACTCTGCACTTGATGTTTCCCTGGCAGAGGCCACAAGTGAAAGCACTAAATCCTGCCCTGAGAACTGCTAATGCCTGTTGACAGAAATGAGTGTTGAGGGTTCTCAGCAGCACTGAACCCACACTGCCACTGCCACAGGCTGACATGAAACAACTTGATTTTAGTCCTACTTGTGTCCCAAGCCTGGAGTTTGGGTAGCAGCTATTGTTATTTCATAAGCCATGTTTTAAAAAGGAGCCTTCTTTGCTTCTGATTTATTTCATCTTCATGTCTTCTGTCTTCACAGGGGCTTCAGCAAACTGTTCTCATAACTGATTTCAGATGACTTCAGAATATTTTATTGTCCTTTCCTCTGGTGAACCAGGAACACAATATTCTTAGCCTCTGTGGAGGAATTTTAGGCATAGCAAATAATTCATCTCTCTGCAGAATCATTTTATTATTGTTTCTGTTGCAGAAACTTACAATTGCCCTATTTTTAGAAATCACATGAACTAAATCTGAAGAGGTTTTCTTAGAAGCATAAAAAAAGAGAAGAAATGGTTTGTAAAACCAGTATTCACGCACTGGGAGAAGGGTTATGCCTGTTTTCTTTTCTAAAATTAGATGCTGTGAAGTATGTTGAGAATTGAGAGAGTGCAGACCCTCTCCTGCTGTATCCGTGTTTTAGTTAGGTGGGGATACTCTACCCCTTGGCACTCCTGCCCTTGGGGGAAGCTGGAGTGCATTGATGCTGCTGTAAACACAACGGATTGATTTGCTTCAGTACATCAATATTGGTAAAAAGGAGTTTCCAACACTGAATAGACTGCAAGGAAAGGATAAACCCACACTGACCAGGGTGCTCAAACATTTGGCTCCATGTTATCCAGTACTTCACTCACTAAATATTCAGACATTAGTCAACGTGCTAGTAAAAACTAGAGGAAAGGATTAAGGAGCAGCAAGAGCTGAACTGGAAACACACAAAGAGAGTGAGAAGCTCCATCTCTTGGCTTTCAGAAAAGAGACTGCATTTAATTCTGGTGAAAAAAAAAAGTAATTCTGTGGCATGGGTCCTGTTCTCACTGAGAAGGTTCACGTGGTCATGCATTTTTACGGAGCTCTCAGGCAAAAATAGAAGAGTAGAAAAATGAAATATTAGCCCTAGCCTTTGGACTGAGTCCTCAGGGCAACAGAGTGGGGAAAAGTGAAATGTCACAGGAGTGTGTGAGGAAGCAGCTGCAATGTTTCTCAGTCTGCTGGAGGATGAGGAGCACTGGTAGGAGATGCCCTGAGTGGGATCAGCACAGAACCAGCTGGGAGCTGGGGGTGTTTACAGCACAGCAGCTGCAGCACACACCTGCCTGTTGCCTTTGGAGCAGGGCTTGTTTTCATAGCTTTTGGCCATATCAGAGGCCCCCTGCCAAAAAACGCTCAATGCAGACTATGCAAGGGTTTAACTGAGCAACAGCAACTGACTTTGCCCGGTTGGGAATATTTGCGTGGCACAGAAGTGCTGCTCTTAGAAGTGCTGATAAAATTCTAACAAACTTCTCTTCTGGCCCCTTCTTAATATTTGGGTTTCAACAGAAGGAGCAGGAAATGTATATGAAGGAAGTGTTACTGTGAAATTATTTTTTTCTTCTGAAGTAGTGTGTGATACTGGCTTGGGCTGCTCATTTCCTGGAGCATTTGAGGAAATTTCAGTGCTCATTAAGGTTTTACAAATTGTGGAGATTTCCAGGAGATGCTTATAACTCTTATGAGACAGCATGATAGAGGTTATAATTTCCTTTCTCTTAGTCTATTATAAGAATATATGAATATAATATTAATAATATATAGGCAACTATATGAATTGCATATATATATATAAAATAAGGATTTATATAAGAATTTAATAATTATGTTGGAACATATTTTACAACGGAAAGCACAACTTTGTGATTTGATCAATAAGGGCCAAGAAGGCTGAAAAAAAAATGAACTGCTAAAGTAATGGAGGATATTTTAGGAAATTCTGGAAATTTCTGTGAAGCAGGGTAGAATGTGCTTTCTCATCTCAACTGTAATAAGAATGTGATTAATTAAAATATTGTGTATTTCCACTACTTGTAAGAGTGACAGTGAACAACCAGCGATGCTTGCAAAAGTGTACCTGTATTTTTACCATGGAATACAGAGGAATCAAAGCAACTGAACAAAAAGGTACCCATGGCAGAGAACACTAAAAAAGTGATGAGAACTACAGGGTAGTTGTTTGCTCTTCCTGTTTGTCTTTCCATTCTGTAGCATGTAATGGACAAAAATATCTATTGTTATCAAAGTTAAGTCTCAAGTGCATACAGACACAGTTTTTATCTGGACATTTCTGATGTGCTCCAAGGCAGTGGTGGAACAAGTAACTCTTCTTCCACATCAGGCTCAGGCTCTGCTTCCCCAGCTTGTCCTCTCTTCCTGCAGAGGCTTTATTTGGGGTACTTTGCTCTCTGAGCCAAATGGCACACAGAGCTCCTAGTCCCAGAAAGCAATTGCCTCCTTCTCCTTTCTCCAAATAGCACTTGTGAATGATGCAGTAGAATATGTAATTTTATGTGCTTTTGACTGGAAAATGCAAGAAGTAAGTGTTGAGTCTGAGCGAAGAGACGGAAATGAGTGGAAGATGCTCGAAGTTTCTGATTTGGCTGCCTGGAAGTACAACAGGGTAAAAAGATCTAGTTTGCTGGGAGGAATTTTCTCATCATTCTGGTAATACTGTGGATTTTTGCATGCCTGGCAGAAGATGGAAATGAGAGTGTTCAGAGCAAGGTTAAAGAAAAAAAGAGGTTGTGCAGCAGGAGTTAATAGAGGAGGAGTGTTTCGAGAGCTGCTGTAGCTGCAGCTCGCAGAGCAGAAGGGTTGGGGAGCGCTCCCTCCTTCTGTGGGCTTGGAAATGAGCTCACCTCCTCTTCCCCTTTGCTATTTCCCTTTGATCATTCCACAGAACTTAGGATAGATGTTCTGATCTTAACACAAACCCTCTGCTGTTTGGCCATTGAGTGTGAACTGACTGTTGAATTCTTGTAACCCCAGTTACTCAGCCAGGCCACGGTATTTTCCTTTCCTCCTCTGCAATGCCCTGTTTTCCAGCTTTCTCTCATCGTGTGCCTGCCCTTCCCTGAGCAAGGTGGGGACAGGAACTGGGAGCAGGGTTTTATAGGAACTCTCAGCAGCCTTTTCTACAGCAGCACTCTGGCTCTTGTGCCACTTGGGGGATGAACAGGAGCTGCAGTCGTTTGCTGTGGAGGACTGGATGAGCTTACCCAGTTACTGTGGGGGGATACAGCATCCAAACAACCACACTTGGGCTGGAAAAAACCTAAATCCAAATTACATAGATTACTGGCAAGAGTCTGTAAACAGCCATTCCTCTAATGAAGCAGCCTGACAGTGTGGGTCCTGGTTGGATCTGAGCCCCTGGTATCCTCAGTCATGTTATCACTTAGGATTAATAGATTGTATTAATTCTATCTTTAAGAAAGTAAGATTTGAAAAAAAAATATAGTTGAGTAGGATCTAGTAGAGGGAGAAATAGATTTCTGAACTTGAATCTGGTGTGAGCATCTCTGTGCTGGGCAGACAAAGAAGCCCCAGGTGTGTGGGAGAGCCTTGATCTCTGCAGGGATTCGTTGGGGTGTGTGGGAGAGCCCCCTCGTGCCTCTTGCCTCGTGCCTCTCCCACTCCATGGGAGTCACATTGTACCAAAGCAGCAGGGAGAGCACCCAAAAGAGCCTCCAGCACCTGGAGGGATCTCCAGCACAGGGGATCTGCCTCACCAAACACACCATCAGGAGCTGACAGCTCCCAAACCAGGGTGTCTCCCCGGGTGAGCCAGGATCTCACCAGGCAGCACTTTGTGAGATGTTCCACAGCTGCTGGGGGAGTTGTTTGAAGCTTTCTATATGCTCTTCACAGTCACAAATAATATCTGGAGGTCAGTATTCGTTCAGGTTTATGTAGCTTAGCAAAGATGTTTCATTTCTGAGAGACTCAATAGGGCGAGGAGGAGACTTGCAGACAGAAAAGATGAGAAGGGTTTTTTTTGGGAGGAGCTTTCTAATGTTTTTAGCTTTGGGCTATGAAGTGCTGGAAGTGCTGCAGAATTCTTTTTTCCTTTACTTATTTTTATTTTTATCTGTGCACCAGGCACTGGTCCATGCTCTCTGCCCTGCCAAAAAGGCTTCAGCATTAATGTGACAGACCACCCTGCCCGTGGGTGAGGTGTGTAATTCTTTCTTGGAGCAGAGATCTCGAGCAGAGGCAGCTTGTTATGTCGAAGTGCATGTGGTTTTCTCACACGAGTTACTTGGCAGTCCAGAGAAAATATTAAACTCCACTTAACTTGGAAAGACCAGGAGGCCTTAAATGCATAGTAAAAAAAAAAATAATAAAAAATCTGCATTTCATTTCTTCTCCTCCATCGCTGTGTTGGGAAGCCTTTGGCAGTGGTGAAAGGAGATCGTCCCTCCCTCTGAAGTACATCCCCATGTCTGAGTGTGCTTTGCATCAAGAATGGCTGCTGGCATTTATGCAAGGATTTGATTTTTTCCATGGCTGCCTATTGAATTTATAAATAGAGATCAAAATGACTGGTATTAAGAAGGAGGTAAATCCCCAAACCCACCATTTGGACCTGGGAATTACCACAGTCTGTTCTCCAGTTTTGCAGAGGGCTCCTGGGCCTCGCTTGTGCCACACAAATCCGCAATGTATTTTTAACATTAGGAGTGTGGATATTTTTCAGAAGTATTATGATTTGGTTTTATGAGAGGGTAATTTTTTCACTTAGTAACTTTCATTAAAGGTGGTAAATTAGAGTTTTAAAAATCTCTCACCTATTAAAACAAATACTTTTTGGACTTTAAAACATAATTCTTGGAAATCATTAGAAATTATCTCTTCTACGAATTAAATTCCTTTAATCAAGTTCCTTGTTGTAAACAATGGAAATTTTTTGTTTGGCTGGTTTTTTTGTTTGTTTGTTTGTTTTGGTTTTTTTAATGTGGATAGCAATTTAATGCTAAACAAGTGCTGAATATTTACTTTTATGCTTTCTGCTTTTATAATAATATTGATGTTAGAACCCGTTTGAAAGTGTTCAATTTACAGGGTTGTTTTCGTCCGAATTGTGCTTTTGTGCTCTGAGTGCTTGTGAGAGGGCAGGGATTGCTGCCATTCTCCTTCTGCTCCCCTCTGACAGTCTGCAAAGGAAGGGGCTGGGATTTGCACCTGTGTACACAGCATCCAGAGGAATGGGGATGGCTGTGAGGGGTGGGGAGGGACATTCTCTGCACTGAGGTGTGACAAAACACGAAAGCAAAGGAGGAGCCAGGGGAGCAGGGGTCAGGCAGCTCTGCCGGCAGCACCCAGCAGCTTCCAAGGGTGTCTCAGCTTCAAACCAAAATCCTTATGGCAGCAATTCTGGCACGTTCCTGGTCCTTCTGAGTTGGGAGCTTGCTGTTCAGGATCTGTTTTCTGCACCACCTCTCCCAGTGTGCCTGGAAAACAACCTTAACATGGAGCTCCAGATGTTTGGAACCAAACTATGGTTTGGTACACACAGAACAAACAGAAATCCCTCTCTGAGTCACTGGCCATCAGGAAAGGTTGTCAGTAACCAGGTTACTGCTGGCTACCTCTAGGAATTAAATCCTTCATGCCTTGATTAGGTGTTTGTTTAGCAAGCTTTCCTCTTGCCAGGGTGGTGTTTCAGGATTTCCCCCCTCTCAGACCCACAGCAGCCCCAGAGAGTGTTCCCAAAGCAGCTCCTGGGGCTCGGTGCTCCCCCTGGCACTGCTGAGCCACAGGGCAGCTGCCTCTGGAATGCCAGTGGCCACAAGGTGTGGAAGAGAGAGCCCAGGACCAAAGTGCTGCTGGATTCCAAAGAGCAGTAAGAGGCAAACAGACCAGGGAACTGAATCTCGAGGAGAATAATAGGAAAAACAGCTGCAGAATCTCCTAACACTTCGTGTACAAGCGCTCATTTTGAAATGAAAAATTACTGTTTCATCAAACTGACGTAAAATTGGCTCGTCAAGCGCTGAAAATAAAATGTGTTTTTCCTTTATTTCTCATTCCTTTTAGTTTTTCATGATGCAGTTCAATTCTCAGCTTTTCCTTGTTAAAAAAAAAAATTAAAAAAAATGGCAACCCCTCCTAGAATCTTTCTGGAAATGAAAACCAATGATTTTATGTGAATTCACAACTCCTGAAACTGAAGGGTTTAGCCATCAAACACTGGGACTTGCCATGGACTGGCTGTCAGTCCCCAGCAGGTCTCAGAGTGTGCAGTCTGACTGTGGGCTCTCTTCCTACTCTGGATGAATCAACCTTAGTTCATTTGAACTGTTAAAAACCAAACAGCTCCAAGATGCAGTGTGAAGCCAAAACTACATAGCACAGGAGTTAAAATGAGTAAATAGCAAGTAATTCAGCTTTGATGTACCTAGATATGCCTCTAGGACTCTGCCATTCCCTGTTTAATCTACTGTCTGTGTTTGAACTCCTGCAACTACCTAAATATTTGGGTGTTGCATTTTAACCATCCTGGTTTTGTTGGGCTTTGGAATATATGCCCTCATATGTAGTATTTGAGCATGAAGTGCAGTCATGTCCTTGACATGTTGATTGGAAAATGGATTTGTGATCTGCCACAGCAATGATGGTGTGTCCAGATGTGGATATCAAGTACCACTGGACGAGCTCAAACTCCAGCGCTGCTGCGGAAATTGAAAGCGTGTTTGGGAACAAGTTATTCATCTGCTCGTGGCTGCTCAGCCTGTGCACTCTGTGCTCTGCCCTGCCCCAGCCTCACCTCTGGGCATTCCCCTGGGGTAGTGCCCATGGAACAGTCCCCAGGAGCATCCCCAGGATGCTCCCAGTTGGAGATGTGCAGGGCAGGAGGATGGAGATCACTGCTCGTTACCTGGATTCACATCTTGGGCCAGCCCTTCATTTCTGATCTCCCCGTGCTGGGCTTTGGTGAATACACATGTGGAAAAATCCTTAATACAACACATCCCCTTACAGGGAACTTGGGCAGGTCCTGTTTCAGAGTGACTTCACACTTCTTAAGGGGCAGCAGGTCATCCTACGGTTGTTGAAGATTTCTGGAGTGAAAAGCTCATCTTGCAGAGGAGCACAATTGAGGCAGTGGGGAGGGTGTTGGCCTGAGTGGATCCCCCACGGGTGCTGGAGTGTCCTCACCTCGATGCCAACGCAGGAAAATCAGTTCTGACCTGCTACCACCAGAATGAATTCAGAAGGACTTGTTTGCTGCCTCCTCCCTCTTAATACTGATGGGACTTTTTACAAGCATTTCCCCAAAACAGGGCGTTGTATAACTCTGGGTGGTCCAGCACTGAGGCATGAGATTTTTAACTCTTCCTGGGTGTAATGAAGTTGAAAATGGTGCTATTTGCTTTAAAGCAGCTTGCCTTGGGTTTGGCCAAGGTACTGAAGTTGTTATGGTATACACTGCTACACAGTGCTCCAGAATTCCAGCCAACAGTCATGTTTGCAGAGGTGGGGATTTTGTTGGAGTAGAATTTTATTAAATTTACAGAATAAATGTAATTAAAAGGCAGTAATTTCTAACATCTTATTTGCAGCAAGTGTACAGATTTCAAGCATTGATAGCTTTGCATATTTACTTGGCAATTTGTTAAAGTAATTTACTTTGTAATTATTCCATGATTACTTGCACTTTGGTGCCATGCCACTCTCTGTTAAGTTAAAAATTTTGTTGTTGGTTTTGTGGCTCTCAGATCTTTGTACCACTTTGTGTATGATAGTTTTTCATACCATCTTCTAATCTTTGACTTTGTTCTAGCTTTGACTTTGTTCTAACTTCCTTTGCTCTACTTTTGTCTCTTCCTGATCCATCTGTGTGTGGTCAGCCTAAGAAAAATGATGCTTATTAAGATGTCCTTTCGGACTAGTCTGTGGTCTGTTTAGGTGAACAGTATTTCTATGTGTTTTTTACATAAAAAATATTATTTCCTGTGCCATAGGTACTTTCCAACCACATATAAAGAGCAGGGGTTTTCCCCTGAGTTTTCTAGTCTATAGGATTAACAGAAGTAGAAAGGATGTCCACAAAGCAACTCCCTTGACTGACCAAGGAACAGGTTATATCTGTCTTATGTCAGCCGTTCCCCAAGGAAAATACTCTTCTTCATCCCTTAACGATAAATTCCCCTCACATTAATTCCATGTGGCTTTTTAGGTTCAGTTCTGGGTTTCCTTATAGAGCAGCAGCTTCTGACTTAAACCCCAGCTGATGCTGGATTAGGCTGTCTCGTGTGCCTGAGGAGAGGAGCAGTGGCAAGGCTTGCACGTGCACTCTTAGGGGGAAATGAAGCCTAGATGAAAAGTGAAGTAAGGCCAGATGGAAGTGCTGTTAAATATCCCTGGTAGCCCAGGTCTTAAAAGCTCTGTTTTTTTTGTAAAGCTTTCCTGCTACTCAGTCAGCTTGGGAAGTGTCTCCACAGTGTTCTTCAGTGCAGTCCCCAGTAACAGATGATGTGTTTGCAGGCACAGCCCAGCGTGGCCCGTGGAGTTGTGTTCTGCTCCTGGGCAGCCGCGTGTTTGTCCATGATTTTGATGAAGCCACGTCTTCCTGTGTTAGACAAGTGTGTCATTTGGGCAACCCTGGACCTCCTCAGCGCTGCTCACCTCAGATGGCATTCCTGCTTCAGACCTGGGCTGGACTATGTTTATCTCTCAGCTCACAGGATGCCTTTTACTGCTGTGTCTGCTGCTTGTCTTGAAAAGAAAGCTTGAAGTGATGTTGCTTGGATTTCCTTTGGCTCCCACTTCAGTCTCAGTCTTGTTATTCTTAAACATACTTCAGAAAACTGCTAGAAGACTTGTACAAATCTGCAGTGCTTTGTGGGCTTATCTCGGGTGCTGCTTTCGTTTAAAGTATGTGAGATCTCTTCTTGCCCATTCGTTGCTAGATTTAAAAGTTAGAGCTGGAGAACTGACTGTTGGTAATGGCAATTTATAACAGCCCATGTCCTGGAGCATAATTTATGATGAAAAAAGCAGAGGATTTAGCAAGTTGAAAGCCTCCCTGTGTGTTGCTCTGTTTTAAGCATTGTGGGATAAGCTAGCATGTGCACAGTTAGTCACTGCTTCACATGGAGCAGTGTTCTACCTTTGCTTCCTGATGTCTTTTGCAGACGGCTTAGATAATGTTGTCCTGTGAGGTGAGGTGTGTTCTTACCTTTGCCACGGCTGCAGAATTGGACACAGATACCTGGTGGCCATTTGATTTTTGCTTTGGGATGCAGATTATTGTTTGGCTGGTTTTGTTTGGCATCATGTGCAGGAACCAGACTGAGATGTCTCCTGTCCTCCTTTCTGGTCGCTGAGGAGTGATGGGGTGGATGTGAAGCCTGGAGCTCACTCATTACATCACAGCAAGCCCTGCTCTCTTCTGCTCTGATAAAACCATGTCTAGAGTGGGTTTGATGCACAGCCTGGGCCCTGCCTGGTGCCCCTGGGGATGTGGCTTTTGGCTGTCCTGCTGCATTTTGTCCGTGCACAGAGAGAAGCCTGAAGGTCAGGTACTGGCGTGGCCGTGTGTGGCTGCAGCTCTCCTGCCTGGGGTGTCCTGGTGTTTCTTGTTGATCCTTAGATGTGTTCCATGTCTCTCCCTTACAAAAACGGGTTTTGCTTTGCCAGCATCATTGCAGAGGTTGGGGGTCAGCCCTGGGGGGTTGCCGACTGTGGACACGTTTTGCAGAGGTTGTTCTTTGGACAGAAGGTGGGAGGAGAGCAAATGTGTTTGCATCTCCTTAGTGGTGGCTGCTGCAGGGGACTGACCTCTCCATCAGTCCCATTTCCACTCTTGAAATCCCTTTCTATGGGTTATTGCTTTCCTCTGAGGATCATTATAATACATTACATACAGAGTGTCTGTTGCCTTGATTTATGCTGAGATAAATTGTGAGTTGATACACAGGGATTTAGTGTCTTAGTTTATGAGTCTGCTTATTCCCTGTGCATTAAATTACTGCTTCCTCTGAATGGAAGCAGCTGAAATTCAGTGTGTTTTATTATTTCTTGCGCCATTTTGACAAACTTAGCAATGTGGTTCAAAGACTGAAGCTGTTATTTAAATAATACAGATGTGTTTGTTCATCTTTACATAAAATAGTCCTGGTTTCCTTCATGCTCATGACCAGCTTTGCCTCAGATTGAAGTATTTTGCTTTCCAGACACAGGGAGGCTGAGAGGATGAGGGTTTCTGGACTTTGCAAGGTCAGAGGACAGAGTGAGCTTTGCCAGGGCTCACAGAGCATCACCCTGTACCAGAATCCCCAGGGTTTAAGAAGTTCTGAAAGGCAATTGGAGAGAAACAGAAGTTCAATAAATAGTATAACTAGAAAAATGGTGGATAAATGCTCTCCCACCCTCTCCCCTTCTGAGGTGAATTAATCCTTTAATTCAGTTTAGATGGTTTGGTAACAGAGCTAGGACTGAGCTGAGATCTGCCTTAGAGATACTCTGATATACTGGATGTTTCCAAATGACTCCTAGTTCTATGAATTAAGTCTGTTTTGTTTATTAAAATTGTCAGTGTGTTTAGTTTTTCCTCATCTAGTGTAAGCATTTTAGCATCTGCATCTTTGTATAATAATTTCAAGACTTTTCCTCTTGCCCACATTTTACTGGACTTCTTGTTAACTTGATTTATTATATTCCCAATCTTATTTCAAAATTCATGTGGCATGTAACTTCCTTGGAAAGTTAAATGTCAGGTAAATGGCATTGCTGTGCTAATTTAAATTTAATCAATAGATGATGTGCTGCAGCAGGAACACAGAGGAGCTCAGCAGGTCTCTGGCTGGAGGTGTGAATTATCTTACAGAATTTTGGGGTTCTGTTTACCAAATGGATGCTTTATATATGGCTGGCAGGTGCTGTCATATGAAATCTCTGAATCAGTGATCCATTTTCAGTTAGTTTGAGTGCATGTACTTTGCTTTATTATCTTCTTGTACTGCTTTCTGTTCTGTTTTTTCTTTTTGATTATGGTTTCCTTTTTTTTTTTTNCCATGACTGTTCTCAATGTTACAAATAAAGCTATCTTGGAGTACAACCCCGCTTGTAATTTGATTTAGGGAAAGGAATTGTACATGTTAACTTTGCTAAGAGCTGTGAGTGTGGCTTTTGTACTCACGAGTGTGAAATGCTCAAAAACCAAAGGACAAAACAGTTATTTAATTCGGTCTGAGCCTGTAAAATTGGATTTGAGAATAGATGTTGGCCTCTACAGAGAATAAAGGACCTGATACAAGGCAGCAGGTAACTCCCTGGGAGCTGCCAGGGGACATGTGTGTAGTCTGGGATTTTGGTCTGCTTCTGCAATAGCAGATTACTATTTGCCAATTTTTAGATTTATCTACTGGTTCCTTTTTAATGGCAATTGAGAAACGGGTAAGGGCACGATGGGATAACTGTGAGTGTTTACACATCTGTGATTCTAAGTGCCAGTCTGGGCAAAAATGAGAGTGGAGTAATGCGTTTCCATTGATAAAGTGCAAAAAAGAAGAAATTATAATGTGCTTGAAATAATAAGAATGAAAAAAAAAAAGTGTTCTGGTAATATTAGAGGTGTGATATTAATGGGCCTGGATAAAGCACTGTCTGACCTTATGTGATGAGATCTGCCAGAAGCACATGGCTTGGGAGGAGATTTTCTATTCCCTGACACATGGTGGGACACAGCAAAGGGAGGCTCAGGGCATGGCCAAACCCTTCCTGAATGCAGCAACTGGCAGGTGATCCTGCAAGAAACCAAGTGAATGAAACCAAGGGGAAGCTCTCCTGTCTCAGATTTTCCTGTATAATGAGCATGTTATGGGAACATTGTCAGTGAAGGCAACTCTTTGGGTTGCCTTCATCTCCATGAGTTGGTTCTGCATGTGGGAAGGAAGCATGGCTGAGGTCATCTCCGAAGTTTGCTATTTAAAGGTGTAGATTAAATGAAGCAAATTGGCTGGTGAACTCAAGAATCACAACTCACAGAGCTGGTATTTCTTCATTTTAAATGTTAAAAGGAAAGCAGAAAAGCTGTAGCAGAAGTCCTGACATTCAATTGGATGAGTGACTGTATGAGAGGCTGGGACCTGGACAGAGCCACTGTAATAGGGGCAGGCTCAGTAAAGATGCTGGTCCATTCTGGCAGGTTTGGTATTGAAGTTAAAGGTGTTTCTGTACTGAAGAGTGTTAGTAGAAAGTCAAAAGAGCAAAGCATGGAGCTATGATAGTTAAATGCATTCCAAGAGAATCTCCTAAGCTTCTTAGAAGTATTTTTCCTTCTGCTTATTCAGCCATAAATTTGGCACAGTTTTATATTTCTAACCACAAAACTGCTTGTTGGTGTAAAGAAAACAAAATTCCTTCTTTGCTGGTCACCGACAACATCCCTCGTAGCACAAGGCTCAGACCTGGCACAGATTTCCACCCTGAGTCATGTATTTAGTAAACATTTAATTCAATTTGGGCATTCACCTGGGGAGGAGATTAAATGAGAGAGGTCAAGCAGCTGCTGAGTGTTGAGTAATTCTATACTTTGGACATGTTGAGATTTTAATAAACATCAAGGTAAATGGTTTGAAATTGGAGCTGGGAGTAGAGTCTCCAGAAAGAAAGTCTTCGTCTTTCAGTTTTAATTATTAAACCAAAGAGACCTCTATCCTCAAGTCCTGCAAGCTGTAGGAAGGTATAATGAGCTGGGTTCAGCTTTGATTCTGAATGTGAGAATATCCTTCAGCTACAGATTAAAAAGGCAAATATCTAAAAGTATGTTTAAAATTGTCTTGGAGGCTACTGACCTACTTCTATAAAGAGCCTGCAGTGAAGTACCTGATCAGGATTTATGGACTGTATTCCCAAGTCAGAAGAAAAGAGCAAACAAGACTTGGGTACTGTGCCTGTGATATCCTCAAGCCTGATTATGTGTGTGTATTATTGCTCAAGTCAGCCTGGTTTTTAAGTTCACACTCATAAATACTGATGTGGACTGAGATTTCCATGTTTGTTATTGCATCATTCATTGAAGGTACATGGTTTGGGCTTTCTGGTGTCACCTCAGGATGGTTCTGCTGAGGTCATGGTCAGTCTGGTGCTTCGAGGTGTGACAGTCTGCTGTGACAGGGAGGTGGAACCCCTGGGGCTGTGTGGTGCAGGAGCTGTTTGTCTTGAGTTGCAGAACACCCTCAGAAGTGAGGGTGCAGTCCATCATCCACTCAGCTCGTGACACAAGACTTTGTTGCACTCAGTTTTGGAGTTCTTAAGCAAGCTCTCCCCTTCCCACCCTGTCCTTAAACTGGGATGGAACTGAATTCCCTGTTAACACCTCCTGAGCCTTCGGCTTTTGCTCCTCCAGGTCTACCCTTTCAATTCTCTACCAACAAAAGGTTGTGTTTCCTGATGGAAATGTCTGCAGCCAGCAGCTGAGGTCCTAAAACCCTTCCTGTCACACTGGCCTGTGCAGGTGTTGTTCCCTGGGAAGCCCCTCAGACGTCTTCCTGGTGTACTTTTGGTCTGGCTTGTTTTTCACTTGTGCTGCCTCAGTCCTTTGCCATCTGAGGATCCCCTTCGTCTCTCTTTTCAACTGTAGCTGCCTGGAGTCCTGGTGTCTAATTTGCAATTTTTAAGCTACAGTGATAATGGATAGCTCTGCACTTCAGTTCCAGGAGATCGAAATGGTGCTGTAATAAAAACTGATAGGAAAATAATCTATATCCATTTTCTCTCCCATAATGAGATTTATGTGTGCCTTCCCAGGTGTAACATCTGCCCCATGTGACCTTCAGCTGGAAAGTGAGTCTCGTCTGGTTCACCTTGAGTCTATGTTTTATTCAGTTCTAGGATACTTAGGATAACTCATTCCACCACGAAGAAAAAGAATTTGCATGTGAAGTTCCCCTGCTATGCATTTCTTCTCCTTGTAAATTCACTCTGTAGGTGATGTGTAAGTAAGAAAAATTTAGAGATTTGTCCTTACTTTGTGTGACATAGAAAGTATAGGCAGAAAAGATGTTAGCCTGGTTAAATCTTCATGTACTTTGGTCTGTTCATAAAACCACTGTGGCATCTCAAGACTGGCTTTTTCAAAGAACAAAGCAACCAAAACACGCTCACCAAAACTCAGAAAATCTTTTTCAGGTGCTGACTTTGAAGAATTAACCTTAATTATCTTTCAAAGTATGTGGTAATCAGCAAGTGATTTGAACTTTATTTTGTTTTGCTGAATTGATCTCCTTCAAATCCTGCAATCAGGGGTGATTTGTGTGGCTGAGGCTTTATTGAGCAAACACTGCTGAGAGCACTGTCCCACGGGTCAGGAGAGCTTGGGGTGTTTGGTGTGCCAGGGGGGCACACCAGTAACTTTGCTGCCACCCACAAACATGGTATTGAAGATATTCCACACACAAATAGTAGCTTCAATTTTCATGGGTTTAGTTTGGTTTGGTTATTCATCTCAATGGCTCCACTATTTCCCCCACAAATATTTGCATCCCAGTTTTGAGGACAAGTATTATTTTTCTTTAATTTTATCTTCACAAGGTCTTCTATGAAGACCTGTGTGCTGTATCAAAAGATACATCTTTTGGTTTCAGCTGCACTGGTGATTTTATTCGAGGTACTTTAATTCTCCACATGTGAGAAACATTAAAAAAGAACTCTTGTTTTCTGTTTAATGTTTCTTGCAGTCTCAATGTGCCCGCTCTTTCCAAACTGGAAGTCACAGCTGTGTCTGTTCTGGTAGTGAGAGCATTCCACATTTCTGAGCTTTCTTCACAGAATCAGAATATGTTGAGTTGGAAGGGACCCATCAGGATCATCGAGTCCAATTCCTGTCCCTACACAAGAATAACATCATGTGCCTGAGGGTGTTGTCCTTATCTTGTTTTCTTATCGGTTTTGGAGGCATTTCTCAACTTTGATAAGCACATCTTCCACTTTATCCATGGTCCCTTCATTTGAGGAGGCTGCCCTGGGCAATTCACTTATTTTTACAACATTGAAAAAATCTGAATCATCTGCAAACCTTGTTGCCTCATCTGCTCTCTTCATATCATGGACATGTTGACCAGCACTGGTGCCTCTGGAACCTTCCTGCGAGCTCCCCATCAGCGTGAAACTGCCCCTTTACTCCCAACTTCTGTGTCTTGCTGTATAATATTATTAATGCACAGAGATCCTTTCTTTTCATCCTGTGACTGCTTTGTAAGTGTCGTTGGCGAAGGACTTTGTGAAAAGCTTTTTCAGAAATTAAAACCTGCTGTAACAACAAGGTCACCCTGAACAATAGACTTGGTGGTTACTTCAAAGAAGTTTATTTTAATTTGAGGTAAGACTGAGTTTGATAGAAGCCCTACTAGCAGGTTCGCTCTGTATGCTGTCAATAAATGCCAATTAATCCTGATTCATATTAATCCCAATTAAATACCAGATTTCAGGAGTCTATTTCCTTTTCTCCCCTAAACTGTTTCTGAATATTGTCCTTGCCTTTGTCACCTTCCAGTTGTTTCCTGCTGAAGTCAGTCGTGCTCTGGAGTTGTCAATGCAGAAATGTTGTGTTAATTTTAGAGAGTTGAAAGCAGCAGGGGAGAGTGACACGTGAAGCTGATCTTCAGCTAGCACAGAACAAGGCCAAGATACTTGTCGCTGTGTCACAACTGCTCCCTGAGTGACACCTATTCCAGCTGATATTCTTGGGAATTTTATCAGTCTTGTGAAGCCTCCTCCCCTGCTCCTTTTCTGACAGTTCCTCTGGCTCCCTCTTGCTTGAAGGGAAAGATGCAGAGTGGGAACGTACTGAGATCAGTGGAATTATTTACACTTAACCCTTCTCCTGGGGGGCATATCTGTTTGCACCTTTATCATCTTTTGGCCCTTAATTTTCCATGGTAGTTTTCTTGCTTTTAATCTATGAAAATGAATATAATAGTACTTTTTATATCTTTAGCAAGTTGTTCCTCAGAATCTGCCTTGGCTTGTCTCATTAGTTTTTATTTATTATTGGAAAGCTGATATTTCTCTTCTCTGAGATCCTTCTATGTCTTTAATCACTCCTTATGCTACTTGGAACATCTGGTTTTTAAAATTTACGATATCTAAAGCTCTATAGAATCTAAAATTACTTCCCATCACAAAATGCAACTGATCTATATTAGGATAATTTCTGCAGCCAGTGTACATATGAACATGCTTTTTTGATTTTGGTGTGGTCGCTTGTGGTAATTTTGCTCTTCCTAAATTAGCCATTAACTGGGACTTGCCTCCAGTCTCCTCTGTTGCTTGTTCATTTTGACTCTACATTAAATTAGGATGCTGCGAAATGACTACCTGGAGTGTCCTTTGGTCAAAGAAATCGTTTCAGTGGTTGGAAGTTTCAGGACATAGTAATTTAAGATGCTTAACCTTTAGAATCAATTGAAGGGGGTATAATTATCTATTGAGATAATTTCATGAGCGTATCTTTGTTATTTCTCTAAACAGAATTATCTCTGATATCCCTGGGCGATCTGACAGTGTACATAAAATAATACTTAGGTGGCTTTATCAGTGTAGCACATGCAGATTTGAGGATCAGGTGCACACAAGTGACCAGACCATGTCACCTGTGAGGTGCAAAGCCTCTGGAGAACGGGGTTGTCAGGAGCAGCCTTGTGCTGTTCTGTGGCTGACCCCCTAGCAAGGGAAAATAATTTCAAACATCTTGTAATCAGGTGCTACTGCTTCCTTCAGTGCATCTTGCAGATATTTTCAGTTTAAAAATAACCTGCAGAAAGGAATTTTCAGCTGTTCTCCTGTGTGGCTGATGTCCATTTTAATGCATCTCTTTACCAAAAGGGTGTGTCATGGCTCTTCATGGAGAAGCTCCGTGTTGCTGCCTTGGCTCCCAGGGATATTCTCGTGTGAGGTTATTACCTGCTGACCTTTGCTAAGGGCAGCTTACTCTGAGCTTTATGGCCCCTATCCTGGAGGTTATGTTTGTGTAATGCACAGGTAAAATTTCATTGCTGTGTCAACATTTATTTCCAGCTGGGCACAAAGTGGTTGTTTGCCTCTCAAACAGCTGAAGTCAGCAGCTGAGTTCCACAGGCAGCACAGCCACACTTCTCCTGTTGGCTTACTGAGCTCAGCGTGTTCTCCCATCTGATGCTCAAACCACCTTCAAGCAACACTTAAAAGTAGAAGGTTGAGCCTCCTTGTGTGTTCCTGTTTGTTTTGAGCAGGAGCTAAAGCCCTGACAGCGGGGGGTGTCAAGGAGCAATAGGTATTTCCCTTGGAGCTCAGGAGGGTCACTGGCTGTAATGGGACGTGAAGCTGCTGTGTTATTTTTCCAGGAGCCACCTCCTGCACAGGCCACAGGAGATGCCCTTAACACACATCTCTGTATTTTCATTGCAGAGGGGAAAGGTGTTTTCTGCTTCCTACAGGATTACAGATTTCTCTGTGTGGTCCCCTGGTGTGCATAGGGCAAATATCTGCTGTGATTGCTAAAACAGTTCCATCAAGATTATTAATTGCATAATTAGAATGTATAAATAAAACTTGTCACATGACCTTGATTCTCTTGCTGAAATTTTAACATATGACGATGTGCTCTGGTAGCAGGCCATAGTAAAAGCAGTAATTGAACCATCAGACCACAGTTTTCTCCTAGCTTATATTCCTTATAATTATATTTTTCCATGGCTCAAGAGAAAACTCACAGGGGGACAGTCTGAATCTTTGCAGGGCTTGCTGCTTCATAAATCAGTGTCAGCCTTTTAACTTAGGGACTCTTCAACCTAGTGAGCTTTTTGTCTCTTAGCGGGTGTCCATGGTGCAAAAAAAGATGATGAACCAGAAAAACAGTCCAACAAGTTATGCTTTTTCCAGAAACAACAAGGAATAAAGGTGTTCTGGGGGTCCTAGGGCTTTGATGTTTCTTCATGTTTCTGGTTCACTCACCAGCCTTGCACTGTAGAATGCTGAGCTTTGTGCAGCATCCACAGATTTTAGGTTTCCTAAATTAGAAATGTACTGGTGAGCAAGAAGGTATCAAATGGAGACAAGATCTCAGATACTCTTGGCCTGCAGAAGGTGTAGGACTGGAACTGCTGCCTTCTTCAAAATGAAGTCTACCAGGGCAGGCAGAACTGTGGTACCAAAGAATGCAGTGGAAGGAGAGCGGCTCATGTGTTTGGTGAACAGGGAGGTCTCAGTAAACAGGGAAGAGAAAGGGAAGAGCAGAGTTTTCCATCTTGGGAAGGAAAAGCTCTCTGGTCTGGATCGGAGGTCATGGTGCTGCTAAAGCGTCCAGTAATCCTCAACAGGTTGATATGAATGAGGAGACAAGGGACACTGAACAGTGAAAACCAAACAGAAATGCCAAAACAAAGCAGCAAACAAATTAAAAAAGCCTAGAATAGAGAACGGGGGAAAGGGAAAACAAAAACAGAAACAGAATAAAGGAAAAAAGTCAACAAAAATTATAACCTTTAAAAACCCACAACAGACAGTGCAGACCATTTTAAAAATTGCAACACAAATATCTAATGGGGAATATTGGAACTTGTTCTTGTCAATGAGAATATTCCACTGTCTAGTCAGTAATTAAGAGCACCTTCACTGCAGTTCGGTGTCAGCCTTCCAGAGTGCCAATAGTAAATAATGAATGCTAAAGAAGTGTTATTTCTCTAAGTGGTGTTTGTTTTCTCCTTCTTCCACTTATGGGAGTAGGTAGGCCATTTTCATCTCGCACCAGCTTTACAGATGAGCCTTCTTTTGTATTAAAAATCAGTTTAGAGTGTCCCAGTATGTGAAAATACATTGAGTGAGATTGGGCAAAGAAAATGTTAAATGGAAATGAAAATCGTGAGAGAAATCCCTGTATATTCTTACCAAAACCGACCCTTGCTTTATTTGATGTAAAATCATTAGAGTATCTGTGATTTATATTATGAATTTAACCTGCAAAATGCAGTTCCTTTTCTGGATGATTCAGCATTTGATACTTAAATCCGAAAAGATTTTGTATTTACCCTCTTTGGTCAAATTGACAGAAAAACCTGTGGTGAACGAAGTCTCCTTTACTGTGGCTTTGCATTTATTAAATATTTTAGGTTGGAGCCCTTTGTTTTGGCTATTTGCACCTGTGCCTTCAGGGAAATATTTTTCTAAATATCCACTTAGACTTTGTTGCCACAGCCAGATGAGTCTGGCTGCTTTAATGAAGATACCTGTAGAACACATAGAGGCAATTGGAGTTACCCCATGAGCGATGCACTCTTTTACTTACGTGGTTTTTAAGTTGTCTCAGAGCATTTCTGCTGAGGGGGAAAAAGGTGATTATTTTCAGGGTTTTTGTTTTTTGTTTTTTTGTTTTTTTTTTTTTTGTTTTTTTTTGTTTGTTTGTTTGGTTTTTTTGGGGTTTTTTTATTTGTTTGTTTTTTGTTTGTTTTTTTGTTCGTTTATTTTTTGTTCGTTTGTTTTTTGTTTGTTTGTTTTTTTGTTTTGTTTTTTTAATGCAGAAGTTCTGGCAAATAAATTAACCTTTCAGTCTTAAACGAGGATATGCACTGTGGACTGTGGAGTGTCTAGAAGGGAGTTTGACTCCTGCCTTAAATGAATTCAGAGCGGGATGTCTCAAATGGCAGTAATGACAAGCAGCAGCTTCGCCCTTGGACCATTAAACCATTTCAATGCCAGAACATTCCCCCGGAGTTAATGGGCAGGCTGTGATTTATGGAGCTGCTTTTGTGCACAGTGCTTTCCGTGGCTCACAAGCCGTGGAGCACCCTCAGGCCAGCAGCACGTTTGGGCTGTCCAGCCCCAGCCCCAGGCTGTGGAAAATGTTGGCTGTCCAACCCCAGGGGTTGGAGAGTGCCCTTGGTGGGAGCTGGGCTGGGGAGCCACCCTGTCCTTGCTCAGCGCTCCCAGCCCTTGGGGACAGCTGAGCTCCAGGGGGTTTCATCAGCTGGTTTGCTCTCCTAACTTAATTTTGGAAAGTTTAAATACCATTCTGTGTGATGTGTGCCCTTCCAATTTTCTGTAGAATTCTTTTCTCCCTCCTTTGACCTCGTGCCACAGGTCGGAGCCAGCCGGGCTGGGAGGGCAGCGCTGCCCGCAGCCTCTGGGCAGGGTTTCAGTGCTGGGTCACTGCAGCAGCCCACGGGCACGTCTCCACCCAGGTCACAGTGGGGGACACACAACCCTCTGGTAGCCTCTGAATACACTTCTAGACAAGGCAGTTTGACGGACCTTTTATCCTTTCTATGACGTGCAAAGACTGAAAGTTTGTAGATGGTGGCAGGTTAGTTTTGGATGAACATCTGTAAATGATGTACAGGGGCCTCTGTGAGTCTGATTGTTTGTACAGTGTTAGTCTTTCCAGTAATCAGATGGAAACACACTTGGAAGAGGAGAATCTTTTTCCACTGGTTGGTAATTTCTTTGACAACTCTTACCATGAGGAAGATTTACTGCTATTTGCTGTCCTAGCAAAAGGTGGTCACTAACTGAGTTTGAAACCACAGTGTCACCAACAAAAATAAAAGATTCTAAGAGGATAGAGGAGAGAAAGAAGTGATTTACATTTCCTTTTCCCTTCTTTTCCTGCTTCCGACAGGTCCTTTGCCATATTAAAGAGATCAGTGACTCAATGAGCATTTGGCAACAAATCTGTGGAGTTGGTAATCCCTGTTGAAGCGGAGGCAATTTCCAAAAGTTGGGTTCAGTGATTTATAGGGAAGAGTGTTGCTTTCTTCCTTTCTCCAGATACTCACATCAAACTCTATCTGTACAGGAATGCTTTGTTCCCTTTTGAACATTTTGAGCCTGTCTTGTCCCAGTGCTAGAGCAGTATGTGGAACACAAATGGACTCTGGCAGCACACACTTTGCTTAGAGCTGAGGAATATGCTCACGGTTCACACTGTTGTTGTAGAAAAGAGCTGTTATCCCTCACCCACAGCAGGCAGAGGTCAGGAATTGGTTTGAGCTGCTATTCCCCCGTGGTTCCCAGGCTTTGTTTCTGTCCCATCTGTGAGCAGGTTACTCAGTTTGGTGGTGGGAAAGGCCAGCAGCCCCTCCTCAGCTAGAAGAGAAACCAGGATCTGAGTGTGAGTTCCTTTAGAAGTCATCCAACCAAGCTGGGCTGGGCCAACACAGGGAAGCAGATCCCCAGGGCTCACACTGCCACAGCAGGGAGTGGATGCTGCTCTGTAGCTCCATTACAGCATCTCAGCTGAAGCAGAGGTGTCTTCCAGCTGCCAAGGTGGTTTTTCATGGCAGTGTGTCTGTCTCAGCATCTCCTATGCAGCCTCTTCAGGTCTTCAGTTGGAAAATGATTTTTATGTGAAATGTAGTTCACATTTGTTTCTGGAGTATGGTTTTTAGAATAATAGCAGTAAAACACTGGGTGAGGTATTTGAATTTAAGTATTATTAGCAATATGTGGTCCCTCTGAACTGATGTGCTCTGAGGTGTTTTTTTTTTTACTTTCTTTTATTAATACTTATTGCAGCTTTTTAATGGTAAGCCATAAGTGCCAAGCTGCAAGACGTGGCTTGTAGTCTGATAATCACATTAATGAGCCATTAGAACTGCAGAATCCTTTATTAACGTCATAGGTTTGTGTGTGGTTGAAACACTCTTGTAGTTATAAAGTTGTAATTATGGCCAGGTCAAAACAGAGAAAGCGTCTGTGATACTGAGTAATGAAGGCAGCGTTTTCAACGTGACAAGTCCCACAATTCAGGCAGATGTCACCACGTTATCACAGTCCCACAGCCTTGATTTCAGACACAATCCCCCCCTAGCTCACCAGGAATTAAGGAGGCGACAAGTCATCTTCCACCTTTGGCCCCAGAAGGAAGGAGGAGCAAACCCCCCCAGGGTTACAAGGCTTAGGAGTGCTGAGGGACAGTGTCTCCCGTGGTCCCAAGCCCACCCCACTGGCAGGGCTGGCTCTGGGGCAGGGACTGGCCCCACACAACTCTCTGCACTGGAGTAGGAAAGGATAGCTCTTGCTAAAACCATCTGGAGATATTAATTCTAATCTCACTGAAGTAGCTTGCATAAAATTCTCGTTACTAGAATCCAGTCATTACTTATGAATAAAGCTTTCATTTGGAAGATGAAGCCTTAAAGCTCTAATGGGTGTAAGAGGCTTGAAAACCTCAACACTTCTGTGTGCCAAGGTTGAAAAAAAATTGGTGAATAAGGAAGGTGGTATAATAGAAATGATGAGATTTTGCCAAGGTTGAAAAATTATTTAGTGAATAAGATGGTATGAAGTCAATGATAAGACTTTTTCTGAGAGGTCTAACTAACAAGTTTTCAGTCCTGTGTCTGATACTTTTGAACTATTAGGTGAGTATTATTATCTTTGATAAACAATGCACAAAGCCAAGTCCCCATTTGTTGGACTTTGGCGGTTCCCAGAACACGACTGGTTCCAAGATGGGATTGGAAGCGTATTTAGGAGAAATGTTTTTCTGACTGTGAATGTGCAATTACCAGAACATTTAAATGTAGTTTTAATGCATTATTGGAATTTGTTTTGCACTTCATTTCTTCTGTGCACCATTCATAAAACTTGAGCTAAAATATTGATTTCTTGGCTTGCTATAGTAATTTTGGTTTTATTTTTCATGTATGGGATAAAGAGTAAAAGTGACTTAATCCTCAAAGGCTGCAAAGAATGTTGGATCTGGCACTGAGAAAGAAAATACTTGGTTTGCAGTGGGAATGGTATGGAAACCAAATATTTCTAATGCTTCCTAAAAGAAGAAAAATGAGCAGCTGGTGCTGAGGACTTGCCCCTTTCAAACTTTTATCGCATAGAACTCCTTAAAAAGGCTTCTGTGTTTTGCCAGCCCTTTTGGCAGCAGTTTTGTGCTGTCCCTGCAATAACACCACCAGCACAGTTCACTCAGAGCAGACACAGCGTGGCAGGGGGTCAAAGCACAGGTAAAAATTGGCCACGTGTGCCCTCCAGATCAGGAGTGTGTGAGTGTGAGGACACCAACCTGTTCGTGTACAAACCTACAAGGGATTGACAGATTTTTAAAGTCCCTCTCTGGGGAGATGAGCTTTAAAGCTGGGAGGGGGGAAATTTGCTGTACTTTCATTTAACTTGCTATAAACTACATATTCCTTTACAGAGCTCCTTCAGACAAGCATCACAAATCGTGTGAATTCAGTTTTATCTGAAATTAAACTGGTTTGCTCCCAAGTTTTTCTGCAGTTGTGATTGGATTTGGTTTGGCTTAAACATATGTTTGACATTCGTGGTCAATCTAATTGATGGTTACTGTTTTTATGGTAGATATCTCAGCATATTTTAGGCCCAAATGTAAAGCTGGTCTGTATACATACTTTCTGATCTCACTTTATGTTCCTACAGAATTAAATGGATTATGATTAGGGCACTTCCTGAGACTAGAATGCTCAAACGTTGTATGGAAAGAGATTGATCCCTGCTGGTTTTGCATTATTGGTTTTGTTTCTGCACCAGTGACTGTGTAAAGTCTTAAATCTTTCTGTCCCATAGTTTTATATAATGCTCGTATTCCTACTAGAAAAGTAATGAAAATATCCGTTAAATGTCTGAAAGTAAATATTAATATTATCCTAGCTAAGTGTTCCTATGCTATAACTGTGACAATAAAAAAATAAAAGCTAGTAATACCAATGGAAAAAAAAAAAAAAAACCCAGAACAAAGATTTCAGATATTTTGAAGAATAAAAGTTTTGGTTTCTTTCCTCAGTTGTCAGTTACTAAGCAAACAATTGTACTTTTCTATAGACATGGCCTTGGTGAAAGGTTATTAAAGGACATAATTAGAGGTCATATTGGTGACAGTCTCAGTACCAGGGCTATGCTCAAAGAAGCACGACACAGCTATTGTGTGAGAGAAAGAAACAAATGAGAAAAATGGACTTTTTCAGTGCAAGAAGGAGTCAGCCCTTAGGATGTTTTCAGTCCAGCAGTTCTGTTAAAGCAAGGAGTGGTTATGGGCTGCTGTGGCTTTTTGACTGAGAAATCTCCCAATGGAAGGAGCCTTCCAGGGGGGTGGCAGGGTATTGACTATTTACTGGGTGCAACCTTGACCTTAGTTCATTCCTGGAATATTAAACTTTTCATATTTACTCCTGTTATATCTGGCAGGAGGCCTTAGGGGGTCCCCTGTTGGTGCTGCTCGACTCCAGCATTTCATCAGTGCTCTGCTTCATTTGACAGAGCACTCCCAGGCTCGAAGCCAGACCCAGAGGTTTTCTCAGCAGCAAAACATGAGAGTGGGTAAAGAGATCCAGGCAGCTTTTCAGTTGCTTTCTTCTTTTCCTAGTCACTCTGTGTTATTGTGCAAACTGGTGTGCACTGAACCCAGCAGCGTTGTGCATCCCCACCAAATGGAAATCAAAGACATGCTCTTCCTTAATCTGTGTAAGTGGCACAAAGATTGCACCTTTGCTGTGGAATGATGAAATGGTTTCAAGATGATCTGTGGAAAACCCTGGATTAGGATTTGGATATTTCATCATTTCTGTAGAAAAATATTTATGCATTATTATTTTTCCATGTTCCTTGCCTAAAAGGCGGGTAGTGTCAGGCACTTCCCTTGACGCAGTTGATACAATTTAGGGGATTAAATTGCAGAAGAAAGGGAGAATGAGCACTAAATGGCACACATGGAGCCCATGGCCCAGGCCACTTGGCAGTTGTACATTTCCCTGTGTGTATTGCCCAGTGCTAAGTTTTTTGTACATATTGATTTGTAAGATGTGCTGCTGACGGATTTGTGCCTCAATCACTGACTGCAAAGGTGTTTACAGAGGAATGGTGTCACCTCCTTTGCACGTATGGCTTGGGGGAAAAGGCTTTGCAGGGAAGGCAGATCACACCAGGCTGGTTTATACAGGAGAAGAAATGCTTCCAAAACTCACAGTCCTCATTCACAGCCGAAAAATACTTGTGTTGTCATTTTACTTTTCCACTGATTTTGGGCAGTGAAACTCAAGTGTTAGTAGTGTTGGTTTGGGACTAGAATGATTTGGCAATCCTGGGTACCAAAACCTGTAGGAAGATGTAATTCAAACCATGTTGTCAGTCTAAATCCAGCCAGCTGGACTGGGTTGACTGAGGGCAACTTCTCTGTGCAAAAAGGAAGTTACTTATTTTTGTTTTATTTTATTTTAGTATGGTGAAATATGTGATGAGTCAGCTTGTAACTCATTCGTGTAAGTTTTTTGAGAACTTCTTTCTTTCTATAGTCAAATGTAAAATTTAACAAATACTTTTCAGTTAATTCTCCTCAAAAATTCCAGTTGTTTTAAGTATCTCAAGCATAGTGAAGCTGAATCTCCTTCTCTAGAGCTTCAAATCTGCTTCACTGGGCTGGTACATTTGTCACCACCATTTCTGAGTTCTTCTTCCCGGTATCTTCCAGCTTGATCTCTGTTTCTGCACTTCGTGTTCTCCCAGGGCAGGATTTTCAGATGCAACTGGCATCATTCATCTGCATCGTTCAGATGCAGATGGCATTAAAAATAATGGAAACTTGGCTACCAAATCACAGCAGGGCTTTGCCAGTCCTACCATCTTCCACACACAGCATTTGATGTGTTCTCCTCTATGAAATA
Source organism: Formicarius rufipectus (assembly GCA_013399695.1). Taxonomy (NCBI): domain Eukaryota; kingdom Metazoa; phylum Chordata; class Aves; order Passeriformes; family Formicariidae; genus Formicarius; species Formicarius rufipectus. Next base: position 2,345,593 of record VXAU01003238.1, on the reverse strand, counting down.
TTGCCCTTTTTTCTGATTGGTGATTCTCCTTCTTTTACCATCACTTTGAGGGCATCTTCCTCCTCCCTCTCAACTTTATATATGCTTTAAAAGCTGCTGGAGAGAATCAGAGGACTGGAAATGACAATGCTCTTTGCCCTTGAAGATCTGAACTGTCCTGAGGTTTCAGAGAGTCTCTGTAAGGTGTATGAGCTCAGCCTTGTCCCCACAGTCAGAGCAAAGATACAACGTGGTAACTCACAGAGACGGGGAAGGAGATGAATGTGAAGGAGGAGGAGAATTTCCCCAGCTGTGGTGGAGTGCTTTGGAACCACCTCCTGCCTGTGCTGGGCACCCGTGGGTGCCAGCGTGGCCGGGCAGGGCAGCTTGTGCTGCAGAGGATGTTGGTGCATTGGCACGTTGTTTAATAAAGTCGCTGCTGCCGCTGCCTGTTTGTGAAAACCCTGCACATGCCGTGCTGTGTGTGGGGTGGGTTTGCTGAAGGTGACAGGGCTTGCTGTGGAAGCCAAGCTTCCCCTGCCAACCCCACCCATGAGGGAGGCAGTGTGCCACCCTAGCCAGCTGCCAGGGGGGTGCACACCTGGTGGGAACCAGCCTGAGGACACACAGTTAGCTGGGACACAGAACCAACCAGCAGAAGGACAGAGCCTGGGCCGGGAGCAGGAGCTTGTTTTTCTTGCAGCAGCTTAAAGCAATGGGATTTGCTTTTTAAATGCTGCAATTACTGGGAAAAAAAAACCAGTTGGTTTGAGTGTGGTTTGCTGACAGAGCAGGACCTGTGAGGCAGGAGGGACATGGGCAGCCGTGGCCAGTGCTGGATCCTCATGGTATGTGCTGCCTCTGCTCCTCCCCTACCCTGTGTCCCCGAGGAGAAGGGAAGAGGAGTAACTTCCTTGGCTTATTTTTCTCTTTGCTCCCCTTTCTAAAGCTGGACAAACTTCAAGAGGGTCAGAGTAGGAAACCTGTGTTTCTGAAGACAGGTTTTATTCCATGGGCACATGAAGGAACTGAAGGATGTGATTTGCAATTAAAACCAGAAGACATTTACACTTTCAGTTCCTGATGAGCTCAGCTTTGTATTTATATTTAAAATATTTCCTTAAAAAGAAGACCAAATCTAAAATTATATTTTCCTGTACAGCATAATTGTTTTTAACTGGTTTCAGAGGCAGACACATGAGCCCTGTAGTGCAGCCTGGACAGCACTGACTGCTCACACCTGCCTGTGGTCCCTGGCAGTGAGAATGGGGGGACCAGCAATTAATCAGCTTTGCTGCTTAATAAAATCCACATCATGAATCTCAAGTACAGGATCAGAGTTCTGTAGGGGGGGAAAAACTGCACAAGCAAGACAAGAAGCTGAACAATGGGCCTTATGCTGAAGATGTCCACTCGTCTCATTAATGTTCATTTGGTTTATTTCTGGTGAATTTTCTTTGCATCAAATTTGTTGCAAAAATGTTCCTTTACCCCACTAATATGCTAAGCTGTTCTCTAAATATAAAATGTATTTCTTTGCAACATGTTTTTTCATGCATTTTGTTTGTTGGGTAACTTCATAGTGCTTTTAATGTAGCTTGTTTGATCTGTTGAGGTAAAAGCAAGATGGAAAAATGTGTGAGAAGGGCTGGTATTTTAATCTTCTTTGCTACAGAACATAATTTGCCCTTACCGTGCTTTTATTAAGAAAAGCTTTGCCTGAAAAAAACCCAAAAACTAGTAACAGAAATTTCCTGGAAGCTCTTCTACCTCTTTTAGCCTCTTTATTCTCATTACTTGAACAGAATTTTGTGTAAACATCAGCAGCTTTTGTTCCACCCATCCTAGAGCTTTGGGTTTGGTTCTTTGGAGTTTTTTTCCACATGCATCTATAACAGCCCTTTCTTTCCTTCAGTGTTAGAACTTTTTCTGAAAGTATATTAACAATTTTGGTAAGAAGAGTTATTTTTAGGGTATCCAATATCTCTTTAGTTTATTTTTAGTGTATTTTGGAAATGAGGAGTAACTAGTTCATCAGGGCATTCAGGAGCTCTTGCCTGGAAGGAAAGGTGTTAGAGAAGGACAAAAGAAGGAAGAGTAGAACTGGACACTCTTTATTTATTTTCTTGAGCTGCATGTAGCATTTTCTTGGAAATTACTTGCGTTTTCATTCTTTCTTATTTGGATGTCTAAGTGATTTAAGTGTGGAGAAATATTTAATTAGGGGTTAATGAAAGACCCTTTTATATTGCGAATGAAAATGCCTTTGAGCTAATTTCCTCTGTTTAAAACCCCACATTTCTGAACTTTAAAAGTTTGAAAGCACTTTATGAAAAGTACATATCTAAATATGAAGCTGTACACAGCTCTGCATCCTTACCATCCCATGTTAGCAGAGTGAGTGCAGTGCTTCAGTGAATTTGTGCTACATCTGGCTTTTCTTTCAGTTCCCGGGAGCCACAATAAGGCATCTCTTACTGTTGAAATGATTCTTTAACAAAGAACCATTTTAGCAAAAATGATTATTTAGGAAACTGGAGCTTTGCTCCATGCTGGCCTCATTGGACATGCTTATCTCCAGTATTGAAAATGCCAGCTTTGCCTCCAACCCCTGACACTTGTTTGAACCAGGAAAGGGCAATGCAGGAGGCAAAGCAACAATTAGGAGTAACCAGGTTTGGATTTCCAGTCTGCCAGCCTTTGGCTGAGATGATAAAAGTGACTGGCAAGGGCTGTGTCATTCACTGAGCTGTTTTCTCCCCCACAACTCTTTGTCACTGAACTGCAATGGGATGTGGAGTTCCAGTGAATCCTGTATCCCTGAGAAGGAATTTCAAAGGAGTTTTTTATAGGTGAAAGAGCATTCCTCAGCTTGTGAGCTGTGACTGTACATGTGCACCAGCACCATTCACAGCCTTGCTCTTCACAGGTCTCTGGAGTAATCTAACCCAAGCTCATTAGTTAATTCTCTCCCTAGAAACATTTATTTTGCCTACCCCCTTTTCTCCTTGGCTTTGGTTGGTAGGGAAACCCTGAGATCTGACAGTGAACTTTTGGTCTCAATAAAGAAGTTATACAGGCTTGGGGTGGAATTTCTCTGAACTCCAGTACGAGGGGGAAAATGTGGAAAATGTTTCCTCCAAGCAAAATATGAACAAAATGTTGTGATTCATTAAACTCTTTCCTATTTGCCTGAAACTTGTAGCTATTCAGCTGGATGGTGCATGGCCCTGAGGGGGCAGAGCCAACAGAGAAGGAAATGGCTTCAGTCCAAAGAGCAAAATGCCTGTTTTCAGGAAAATTGGGAAGTTTTGCCCCAGGCACATCCCCACTTGCACGGGGAGTTTGTTATATCAGGATTTTGTGTCGCTGTTTACTTTGGTTTTAAATAAGAAACGAAAGCTGCTTTTGGTGTCACTGAGTATCTGGAGGGTGCTCCACGGAGCAGACCCTCTGCCCTCCTGGACACCCACTGAAAGATGCTCTGTCTGCTAACACAGATTCTGTGATTCTGATAATAAGGGGCACATGGTTGTCTTCGAGTTAAAAAACAAACAAACAAACAAAACTCAAAACAAAACAAAAAAGCAAACAACAAACAAAGCCAACCAAAAAAACCCACCAAACAAACAAACAAAACTCAAAACAAAACAAAAAAGCAAACAACAAACAAAGCCAACCAAAAAAACCCACCAAAAAAAAAAAAAACCACAAACAAAAATCAAAAAATCCCAGTCCAATAACCAAGACCAACCTTTTCCCTAAGTGAGAAAAGGCTGCTTCTTGAGACTACCCTGTATTGACTTTATATCAAGTTCTCAACTCTTTCCAAAATTACGCTGCCCTCCTACAGCTGCATGAGGTAGATTCCAAGAGACACACACTGAAAAGCCCCTGCAGATGTCACTGCACAGGGATTTCCCACCAAAGTCTGGAGAACCAAAGCCACAGTCTGCTGAGGGGAAACGGGAAAAGAAATCCTGGTGCCACATGGATCGACCCTGAGTCGTGGGAAGAACGATGACTTGGCTCCCAATGGTGAGGAGGAAAAGTCATGAGTGCTCCAGGAGCAGCAGCAGTGAAGGAAAGAGCTTTGACAGAGCTCAGGGGGGGAAATGTGAGCAGCTCATGGGCCAGGAAAAGCCACCCTGAGCAGTGGAGCTCATGGTTTGGGCACCTCACTGGGATTTTAGACCCCTGAGTGTGAGTGGGAAGGGAAAACTTGGCCAACCTGTAGCCACTACACCTGGGTGGTGGAGTTTCTGTTGTCTCTCTTCACTGTGATGGATACAGCTTCTTTAACAGCAAAGACAGAAGTTAATCCTGGCTTTTTTCATCACTCCTTTGTGTGCAGATCCTGCCAACAGAAGCATCTTTGCAGAGTGTCTGTAGTCAGGTCATTGGATCACTCTTAGTCCTGTGCAGATGGGAGCTCTTGGTTTATTTTAAGCTTTTGTTTTCCTAGATGAAAATTATTGTTCAGTAAGTCGAACTCAGAGTTTTAGAAAGACTTGTCTTGAGTACATTAGAGCACCCACATCCTATTGAATCATGCTGTGTGTAGGCTCTTGGCAGCAGTGACTTCACATCTGTTTTACAATTTTTGAATCTCTCTTAATATAATAAAGATAATGTTTATGAGCCTTTAAAACTGTGGTGTGGGAAAGGGTCGACTGACTGCTGAAAAGTTGGTGTGATGATGAAAATGGAATAACAGGAGTAGACATGGTCTGTATTATAAAAACATGTCTGACACGAAAACAATGGCTTCTTCTAATCCTTTAAGACTGGGACTATGGCTTGTCCTGTAGATGCTGCCTTCAACTTCATTTAACTTTGGCTTGGGAAGGGAAAGGCTGTATAAATACAGGGAGTTGATTTTGGTGGGATAACTTGCTGCTATCAAAGGGAAGGAGGGCCCCAGAGCATGGCTGTGGGGCAGCTGCTGCAGTATGTCTAGACTCTGCTGGTTTAGCTGGTAATCAGGTAGAAGAGACAGAGACGCTGAGACATTCAGTGAAATGGGAAGTGTCAAATAATTTCAATATGGCTTTTTGATTGCAATCCCTAATATTTGTGGAAGAAGTCTTATGAATTCACTATGCTCTGCTCTGCTGATGTGCATGAAGGAAATGTTACCTGGGTAATGCAAACCACACAGGTAAAATTAATCTGCACCTAGACTTGGTTAAAACATATGAGAAGGAGTTATTGAGCATAGTCAATGAAAACAGTTGTTTGTTCAATAACAGTGTCAACAGTCCTCCTTCTCCTCAACAACAAAAGCTCTTTCCTTCCTGTGCTACACTTTCCAGAAGGTATTGGGAAAATTTAATTTCTGTTGATTGTCCTCTAGTGATGGGCCTGTTTGTTTTATTTCACTTTCAAGCACTGCAGGCTGTCAGTAACATTCACTTTCTGGTGAGCTCATTAAGGAACAAATTCAGCTACACCTGTACAAAAGGAAAGACTTTTGTTTCAAGTCCATGTTTGCCAAAATAAATGCTTGGTATTGATGAGGTATGTTTTCTAAAATCAGGGAAATTGTGTGTTTTTATTGAGGAGAAACAGTCAATAAAAGTGTTATAATGTCCTAATACTTCATTCCAAAGTCCAGGAAGGTTTTTCAAGGATTTGTCCATGGCATTTAAGGTGAGTTCTGGCTGTAGCAAACTTGGCTATTGCTGTTTAGAACAATAAAGTGTGGCTTCAGGGACAGTTCTTTACCTTCTTATGCTTTAGAATCTCTGGAAACATCTTATTTGTGCAGAATAATCTAATGAAATGTTTTTTTTCTACACCTGCTGAAGATTTTGATCTCCTCCTGTGTAAGGAGATTGGCAGATGTGCTGGAAGGGCTTTCCCTGCCAGAAGCGGAGTTGTTTTCACAAACAATTTTTATTCTCTTCATACATTTTTTTTTTCTATCTGTCTCACTGTCTGAAAAAGGTGTGACATCAGTGCTTGGGATAGAACAAAACTGAGTCAGGAAAGCAGTGGTTTGCCAGAATTTTTTTTTTTCAGGAATATGTCTTTTAAATTACATGGGGTTTTTTTGTTTGTTTGTTTTTGTTTGTTTGTTTGTTTTTGTGGGAGTTTTTTTGTGTTGGTTGGTTGGTTTTTTTTGTTTTGGTTTGGTTTTTTGTTTTTTTTTGGGGGGAGGGTTTTGCTAAAGGAAAAATAATGTGGTTGTGAATGTAAAAAAAACCAAACCAAACAAAAACAAACCACAAAAAACCAAAACGAAAACAACAACAACAAAACTCACAAAAAATAATTTAAAAAAAGGTCATTTGAACCATGAGAGTCATTCTGACCTTGTGCTTTCACGTTCTGGGGCATTGCTGCTGAGGAAGGATTTTGCTCAGTGGAGAGTATATGTGTACAGCCATATGCCAGGGAGTATCAAGTATGGATCTGGCACACAAAACCTCAGGGTTCTTTTGCAAAAACCTTGTGGAACCAGAGCTGAACATGTTTTGTATCAGGTGTTTTCCACCAATGTGGTTGGTCCACACTTTGGAGGGTGTTTAGTTACCCTTTGGAGAAGTTAAGATGCAGTGCTATGATTATTGCAGTTCTGTAATTATTACAGAGTACTGTAATTACTCTGGGCTATAAGGGGTCAAGATTTTGTTATAAACATAATGCAATTGGAAAACTTATTTGTTTATAGCCAAGCATCATGAGAAAGATCTTAGATGCACTAAAACTAAGCAAACAAAACTGAATGGCTGAGGTTAGCCTGGGGCTCGGAGTCATCAGTTTTCCTTGGGATTGCCCCAGTTGTTTGGTAAATTCAATGTTCTTTCATGTTATTGGCTGAATTGGAAAGTTGAGAAATGTGAAACTAGAAAGATGTTGATGTTCTTGACATAATAAATGATATAACTCCAAGCTGAGCCCAGCTCAGAGAGCAAGTCTGTTCATGTAATTACCAATCCTTCTCTGCTGGACTTGGGGGCAGTTCCTCTGTTCTTTTACAGGTCAGTGTCAAGTGCCATGTTCTGGTTTGCAGCTTCTTGCTTGTACTTGAGTATAAATGCCTCACTGTTGCTGTTTCAAGAATGTTTGGAGCTAAAGTATCCATTTAAATCATTCTTTTGGATGTATACACCTGCCACAGCCCCCACCTGGCTGAGGTGTCCTCGGGTGACAGCAGTGAGTCAGCAAGGCCAGTGGCTGGAAACCACAATAAGCAGAACTAAAGAATCACCAGCTGCTGATTCTGATGGGGAAGACACCATCTGTCCTGGCCATGCAAAGCACTGCATCATTCAGGAGCAAGCCTGATCCTTCCAGAGGGGCTCCAGTAGGGAGAGATCCATAGCTGTCAAGTGATAAATGTTCCTAATTAACAGGTTGCCCCCAACATCTGATGTCCCTGCTGATCAGATGATGTATTGCCCATGTGGTGTCATGGACCACTGTGTGGTAGAACAAGGAGGTAAAACCAACAGAAATGTGTCATTTTTTTGCTTTCACTGATGGCAATAACTTCACTAAATAAATATTGAGAGAAACCAGACCCCAGCACTTCTCTGCATGAAGACCAAAACCTAAAATTTCGTTGGTTCAATTCAGAATCAATAAATAATTCTCAGTCAGTTAAGAAAAAGAATTCCTTCAAGTGGCTGTGCTGCAAGTTTCTCTGAAAAATCTGTAGCTGAGTCACTGATGAGAAATTCCCATTGTTCACGAACATTACTCATGTTTTAGGCTCAAGACATAAAAGAATTCCTTCAGAGCATGGCCAAGTGGTGCTGGGAGGGCTGAGTGTTCCCCTCAGGGCTCTCCCCTTGGCAATCCTGTGGAGCAGGGAGGCCCAGCTGGCACATGGGCTTGGTGCTGCCTCAGAAGGGCTGAACACAGAACTGGCTGCTCCAGGGTTTGCTTGTTAACTTGTCCTGGGCACTCAGTGTCTCCTGGAGAGCTGGGTACAGGAGAAAGCTGGCCCAGCTCCTCGTGCAGATATCCCAGTAAGAGAAGAATGATGGTGCAGTCAGCTGGTTTTTCTTGGAAGAGCAGTAAAATGGATGGGATAATATGATTATGCATTCCTGCATTAACAAGGAAAATCATCCCTTAAAAGCTGAAGGAAAGTTTCCTCAAAGCATGCTCACCTATCTACTGCTTGAATTGTATTTCCTGCTGAAATTTTGGTGTGGCAAGAGTCACAGCAAAAATTAAAATAGAGTAGTTGGTATTATTTTCCTCCTTTATTATTAGTATGCATTAGTTTTTCTAGTGTCAGGTATGTTTCATTTATAGAATACCGTGTCTATGTTTAAATAACTTCTCTGTGGATAAAATGTGACATAATTAACATCACTACAAGAGCGTTTGTTTTATATATCAAGTTAAACCAAACAATTACCATAGGGCTATTTGTAAATTATAGGAGTGGCAGAAAAGTCAATGAGATGCTTGTTGCAAAAATCATTACATTGATTGCATTTTGGTTTTTCTTTCTTTTGCTTAATGCAAATGGGAGTGACAAGAAAATCAAGTTACCACTCTAATAGTTTTCTCTAGGACTAGCAATTATACTTGTTACTGAATTTATGCTCACATTCCCAATTCCATTATTTTCCATTTCAGTACATGCAGCCAAATGTGACAGCTATGAGGCTTGTGAGTTTATGGTCATGACTTCCTACTATTTTGCTCTATGCAGATTATTTTAATTATTCATTCTAGAATGGTGATTGTTTCCAGGTTTTGGTAGCTATTAAAGGGGGAAAAAATAGAGCTGCTTCATAATTCATTTGGATATCAGATATTTTAACATCTCAAAAGGGTTTGAAAGGAAACTGAAATGCTGTTTAATCATACTGAGTATACATACAAATATTTTCAATTATATGAAATAAAATTCTAAATATATGTCAATAACAACTTACTTCTGAATTTCATAGAGTCGTAGGCTGGTTTCTTCCCCTTCCTTCTCCTTAATGCTGGTGCAGAATTGTGTGTGTTTCTGAACCACTGGGGAGGGCATGGTGTCCATCAGGGAACTCTGTCCTTCCTGATGGCCCTGGAATCTCCTGGCTACGTGGTGGATATTTCTTGTTCATATGCTTAGGGGTGGGCTGAGGTACCAGACCCGGCGTCTGCAGTCTCTCTTAAGCTCTGTGAAGAGGTCAAGTAGACCCCAATTAGTGCTAATTGAGATCTCATTACTATACCAACTGTTCTCAATACCACAGTGCTTCATATCTGGCACCTGAAGACTCACATGAGCAACTTTCCTTCTCATCTGCAAAAGATAGGTAACAGAAATGTTCTGTGAGTAATACAGAGTAAATACCATTAGGTGGTAAGGGGAAAATTGTCTGAATTTCACTACAGAGCCAGAGAATCCTCTTCAGGATGCTGGATCCTGATTATCTGGGTATTGAGATGAAGCTTGTTTTCCATGAAGACAGTTGAGCTGTGGACCACAGACTGCCCAGTCTGTGCAGTCTCATCCTTGCAGGGTCTGAAAACCACACAGCATAAAGCCATGAACAACCAGGTCTGACCTCAGAGCTGGCCCTGTTTTAAGCGAGGGACATTCCAGAGTTCCCTTCCAGCCTGACCTACCGTGTGTCTGGTGGGTCTGGGGTGATGAGTGGGATGAGACACAGGCCCTGTTTCTGCCATCCTTGGCTGCAGCACACACAAGATGCTGCCCTGAAGACCCAGACATTTGTTCTGGCATAGGTTTTCTCTACTGATCCAAAATAATTTTCCCCAGATATTCCTTGTGATTTAGTGTTATTTCTGTCCCTGTGAATACACTTAGTTGAAAGTCATGCAATTAACTGAGTCACTCACATTAGTCACTCCATTTTTATTGTATGAGATTTCCTTATATTTTCCATTGCTTTGTTGTGACCCTTCTGAAATGACACATTTTCTTTCTGAGAGCAACAGAGAAATGACCAGTGAATCTGGGTTTATAATGCACTGGGGTTTCAATTAGTTTCTGAACTAATTAGTTTCTGAACTCAGAAACTGATTTCTGAAGCAGTGCTTCTCAGGCAGGATTTGTGTCTTATCCTCTCAGCCTGTTTGGCTTTCATTACGGATCTGCAGCTCTAACTTTTTAATCCAAGCCTTGTAGGATGACAACTTTTCATCTTTGTTGGTTTATTTTATTTTGGGACTACCCATGCGATGTGTCTTTCACTTTTACCCTGAGCTGTCTCCACCTGTTTTGTGAAAGGTTGTGCAAGGAGTGGCTGCAGCTCACGAGGGTTTTTATCTGTCCTCACTGGTGGAGGGGAGGTACCCGATGCTGGGGATCACAACACCACAGTGGCATCTTTGACCACTCCAGGGCAGCTTCTGCATCTCACACCCTGCTCCTCTCCCTGGGCTGAGCCGGGTGTGTTCCTCAGAACACAGCAATCATCTGGAATTCAAACCAGCACCTAATTCAGTGATGGATTGTGCTTAAATGTAGAGAAACAAATCACTCCAGACATTCGAGTTCCGATGGATTTCTTTATTCCTACACTCATCATTTCCAGTGGGTTTAAACTGAGAGATGTGTGAATTTGTTGTATTCGGGCCACATTCCTGTGTTAATGAGTCATCTTGAATACTTGTGCTGTAATTGCACTGACTTTTCAAATATTTTGTTATTCAGGGTGCTGCAGCCTGGTACAATAGGCTATAAAATCAAGCTTTGTCCAATGGAAAGGGTATAATGAATGATTTTGAAACAAATTTTGTTTGGTGGGAGGTTTGTTTTGCTTTCTTTTGTTCGTTTTTGCTTGGGGTGCTGAAGACAGTTCTACAGAAAATACCATTTCAGCTTCAGTGTGTTCATATGGCTTTGAGAGCTGGGCATTATTTCAACAGAGGGGTTCACTGATAGCATTAATATTTCTGGTATCAGTACTACCTTTGAAAGCAACTAGTCCCTCAGGCAAGACCTTTCAGCCTGGTCAGACTAAAGCATTCCATAGCTGAGATGTTAGCATTTCTGGCCACCTCTCAACTGTGGTGCAAAGCTCATTGCAGAGGGCAGTTTAATGGATGGAGCATGAAAGTATTGGTGATCCTGCACATGTGAATGATCATTCAGTGTTTCATACAGAATGCATATCTTTTTAAAAGTCTTAGAATACATGATATTAAGTAGCAGGAGATAAGTCTAGTCTGTGTTATACAGGAATACAGTGTGTTTGGTCAGAAATCCATGGGTAGACCCTCATTTGGTTTCTGGGCTTTTGGTTTAGCATTGTGTATGTGAATTTTACCTTAAGGAGCATTACTGTTTGCTATCCCTTTTCCTATCCTGGTAATCTGACAATTCTTGCATTAAATGATCAGTTTAGCCAAATATTTATAATACAATGAAAAATCAGTGTCATCTGTTTGTGTTTAATGGCAACAATGATTTGCTTCATAGATTCTTCCATGAAATAGGGCAGGGCGACTTGGTTGTGGGAGGTGCAGAGGGAGTCAGCCAGGCCCTAGGATTGCTGTCCTCATTTATCTTTTACTTTAATATAATTTCTGTAGATGATTCTTAGTGTTCCTCTTTAAACTGACAAAGAGAAATCCTTCAGCCCTTTTCTAGCTGGGTCAGAACTCTGTGGGGCTGTTGGATACATGTGGATAGGGACAAACCCTGCCCATAGTGTGCTTCCCCCAAAATCCCATCTGGGGAGCTTGCTTTAAATTCCTGTGAATGTCATTAACAGTGGATGTGTTCAATTCTTCCAATGCTCTGAATACTCAGGAATTTCTCTGTATGGAGCCTGTGTGGCCTGTGCCACTGAGCATAAGGCTTATCAGGAAATTAGGACTGTGCCAAGAGGAGCTTGATCAGCTGATCACCCCAGAGTGGGGGCTGGCTCAGGGGGCTGTGTGGGAGCCTTTCCTGCATGTCCCCATAAATATTTCTGTGCAGATGTAAGTGTCTCCTGTAGATCGTGTTGGGAGCAATGTACAGATGTCTGGTAGATCAGTTTACTGTGCAGCCCCATAGACTCTTTCACCAGATGACTCCAAGCCTGTTTTCAAAGTGATGCTGGAGAACACAGACCAAGGGGAGGCCACTTGCTGAGTGGCTTACAGCACTAGAAACAAATGTATTTTTGGTTACTTGCAAATGTGTAACTGCTTGAAGAATGAATTTCCAAGGAAAGGGAAGTTGGAATACATGTATAATGGGTTGTGCAGGCTTCTGGCTGGAGACCTGCAGGTTTTGCTATGTGTATATCTTATTTGCATTCAAGTGCAATGAGAAGGGTACAGAGCTTTCTTTTTCTGGACTGTGGTGTTAAGAGTTCATTGAAAATGAATCTGAGTGACACTTTGTCATTGCAATAACATTAAATCTATTAAAGATCTCTAGAAACATTAAAAGAAGTTAAAAATTAAAACAGAAGCAAAGCTATACACAAAATAGAGCAGGATTCTTCCTTTGAATATTTTTTCCAACCTGAACTTGTTTCACAGTGATTATTTTAGAGATAAATTTCAGTAGTAAATATTTGCATATTGTATATGGAGGAGATACAGTGAGCTGACATGGTAGGGTGCAAGCTGAGCAAGAAACCATGTTAAGATTTTTTAATTTGAAGCAAAAATAGCCTACCCAAGGATAGTTTTGTGGCTAGGACTGGTTGTCTCAACCATCAGCGATGTGAAGAGTTGCCAAATGTGTTGTTTGTGATTCCCAGGCCTTCCCCACGCAGAGCCTAAAGAGAAACAGAAACCCCCCAAAGTAAATAAGGGGCGGGTTTGCACAGAGACAGCCCAGCACTGCACACCCTCAGCCAGGCACGACCGAGCCAAGAATGGCATTTCGGAGCAGATGCTGTGAAAACCAACTGGTTTCAGTGGAGACAGCTATTTAAACATCTTACCAGAGAATGGGGTATTTGCAACAGATCTTCAGATATAATAATAAAACACTAATTCTCTTCATGCTGTTGCCCTCAGCCCAATAACGAACTGACAGCACACTCTGTTGGTGAGACCAAGCTCTCTGCAATTTTTTCCATGCATATAGGTGGTACATCACAGCTCATCTGAGGCAAAACATGCAAAGCACTGAACCACATCCCTGAAAGGAGTATTTTTATAATTTTAGAGAGAAAATACACGCACTTTTGCCAAGTGAATCAAGCAGTAGGGATCTTGCATGTTGTTCTTGTGATATATTTGTCCTCCTTGGAGCCAGAAGCATCGTGGAGCCCGTAGAGAAACATTTCTAGCTGCAGCACCCTGAAAGTACATTCTCTGCTTGCCTTTCTGGTTCTGTCACAGTGTGGCTCTTTTGTGCAATTAAATCACACAATTAAATTTCATGCAATTAAAGGGAATGAAAGGGAGGACGAGGACAAGACTGCCTTTTTCTACTGGAACTTTTTGGGAATCCATGTCTTTGCAAATGATTTCATGGAGTCTAAAGTTAGACTAAACAGTGTATTAGAAATGTATCATTGTATGGAAGATTGCTTCTGCCTCGGTAAACAAACCAGGGATAGAGTTGCTCTTTGTTTGATGTGCCTCGTAGCCTCACATAGTACATTTAATTCTTCCCAGAACCTACTCACAGCAGAACGGCTCTTTTGAAGGTTTTCGTCAAAGTCTGTATCCAAATTACAGCGCGGTTACCAGGCACACACACACAAACACAGGCAGGGCTCACCACCAGGCCTGCTGCTGCTGCTTAAAGCAAGGAAAACATTTATCCTGCTTTTCTCTTCTGCCTAGCACTTCAGAGCACAGCCTGCTTTTATTAGTGGGAGACTGAAGCTGTAAGTCCTTTCCCTCCTACTCCCATCCCTTCTTGTTTTTCTAGGAGGTTCATGCACCATCAGAGCCCTGGTGGGATTGAGACCAGAGGGCTGAATGTTGGGGAGCTTTGGGGGTAGGGCTGTAGAGGGAAGGGAAAGGAGGTTTTAATGCTCCCAGGGAAGAGAATTTTGGGCAGCAGTTTGGGGGAGAGTTAAAAGATTAGACAATAAATTTACTTAACAGAGACTAATCTACTGGGACTGAACTTCATATCCTGTTTTGGGATAATATATTTCCTTCTGTGCTCTGGAATGAATCTGTCATCTCAAGTCTAATAATGAGAGGCAGAGGATTTTTAATCTCTGACCCCCTTCCATATAATTTAATAAAGTCTGGTTTCTTTATTTTATTTGGAAGCTGACTTGCTCTTAACTGCTCTTCCGAAAAAAACACAATTCGGGATTTTGCATTCTCGGGATTTTGCATTTTCAGGCTTTTAAAGATGGAACGGGGTTTTTCCTATAGCTGAGGACAATAATGTACTTGCAAAGTGTGTGTTACAGCCGTCTCGTCAGAGCGGGGTTGTTTATCTCTGGGCATCTCTGTTGCATTCCTGGCTCCGCATCCTCGCCGGGTTCCGCCCGTCCGGGGCACACAGCGATGGGACACCCCAATCCGACCTGCGGCTTTCTGGGCAGCACTGCAGGACCGTTCTGCGGGAAGCTGAGTTTCAAATGTGGCAACCACGTGCATAATTAGCTATGAATTCCCAGTCCTCCGCCCTCCCAGCGGCTGCTCCTCCTGTGGCTTGGGGAGGTGCTGCACCCCTGACCCGACACAGTGACTTTGCTGAACCCACCGGTCCTCCGCAATTTGTTGGGAAAAGGTCTCCTGGTCCTTGGGCAGCCCCCAAACGTGCTGTGATTATAAATCACTCCGTGGGGCTGTTGAAAGCTGCTGCTCCCAAGGAACGTGGTGGCAGGTCACGCCGAGGTCTCTTCTTGCTCTACCTGAAAGGGAGAGTCAGTAAAATATAGCAAAGAACAAGGCTGCCTTCCCACTGCAAATGTAGAAACAGATTANAAAAACCAAAACAACAAACCACCAAACACCAACCCCCCCAAAAACCAACCCAAGCCCTTTCCTTTTACGTCTGTCTGAGATTTAGGTCAGTGTTAAGGGCTGGCCTGCCCTAAGAGCATCTGTCCCAAGGATGTGCTCACCACAGACCTGTATCTGTGACATCCAAGGCGCTGCTGAGATCCTGCTTCCTACCTAAACCTGTTTACCTTCGAAAAACCTTTACATGTAACTTATTTCAGCTTCAGAGTTTTTATTTTTACTGTTTTCTCTTACCAAAGGACCAGATGTGACAGGAGAGGAAGTTCAGCTTTGTCACAGTGAATTCTAGAGTTCTGCATCAGAAGTAGTGCAGGCTTTGCAAGTGGCCATGCAATAAAATTCTTAGATTTCTGTCAAAAATAAAAGTTTAGTCTCAACAGTGGCTAAGAACTTCTTTTCACACTTCCCAGAAATTCCACTGTAAGCAGGCAACTCTTGAAACTAATGCTGATGTAGTTACTTTCTTTTTAATCTTCCAGCTTGCCATGTCCTGTGGTCAGTTCATGTTCTGGACACCTCTGTTTGCTTTGCAGATGCTGCTGAGGCATGGGAGTCAGAGGACCTTGTGTCATGGCAAACTTTATACCCCATGTTACCCAGTCCTCTCCAAAAAGGGGCTTTAGAAAACCTGGGCACAGCTAATAGAGCCCATTCTCCTGAGAGTTTAAATTCCTTAGGTCAACACAGAGGTCAGACCTTTCATTTTGAAGTTGCAACTCAGAATTCAGCACAGTGATATTCTGGAGTCCAGGTCAAGACAGTGATGAGTTTGCAACAACTGTGCTGCTCGAGACAAGTGTGGCTCTTCTGAGACTTTCTAGGTGATTTCCTTGTGGTTGGCACTGTGTTAGTAAATTAACAAAATCTTTGGTTTAAAAATAGAATCAATTTAGGGATGTCATTCCTCTCAGGATCATGATTAAAATGTGAATATTTTGTTATAATCACTGGTTTCCATAGTAACAGCAAGTTATAGACTCATCAGATTCCTGGTCTCTCTTGCATCCCACTGTTACCTCGTTGTTGAGGAGCTTTCTTCTCCTGAGCAAACCCCAATAATTCTTATTTTCCATTAGCTGTAACAGGTCCAGTAATTAGAACAGTAAATTTTGTCCAGTAAATAGAATATGTACTTAGGTGTGCTACTGTGGTTTTACAGCAGAAGAAAGATGGTGACAGCAGCAGTTTTAGAACTGATATGAGTATTTTCATATAATTTAAACAGCAATTATGGGGAAAAAAATAATAGTTTTGCTTCATCTTGATAAATTACATATTATGGATGCCTCTCTAGCATTTTGTCTTCAGAGACACTTATTAAAATGTTTTCTATACAAAGGACATTTGCTCCTTCATTTTGATTATAAGTTGAAGAAAAAGCAGATAGATGAAAATTGAGTATTCATCAGTGGTAATGGGAACAAAAGTGGAGGTTGAAAGATGGATGGTGTTTTTTTCCTTGGGAAAGGTGATTTTTTTGTAACATGGAGACAAGAACCCTGGATTAGAACATCTGGAATGTTTGGCTTATCCCCATTAATCTTGAAAATCTATCTTGTGACTTCTGTGGATTTATATTTCCCCCCCTTTTTTAGCACTCTGAGTCATTAGATTGTCTGCTTCATTATACACATTAGCACATCACACTCCATAAATCCAAACTACTATTCTCCTGAATGTGGCTGTTATTTCTGGGTTTGCTGTCTGTCTGTGTGCATTTATATCCTGTTTTTTTCCACCCCCACTTTTTTGAAGGTTGCAAACTTCTCTGTTTGCTTAGTAACAAAGACCCAAAGCCACAGCAGTGACCTCGAGGGGGTCTGATGCTTCATTCAAAGCAGGCAAACTTTCAAATCATGCTTCTGAAGAATTCTTTCAACTGCTGCTAGATGGAAAACTTACTTTTCACATATTCTTTTTAAAATAATAATCATAAAAAAGCATTAAAAGATAAAAAAAATAAGAGGAAAAGAAGTGTCCCAAGTGGGACGGGAAGCTCAGGACCACGTTTCAGCACCATGAGGTGTCTCTCCAGGTCAGGTCCAAGAGGCGTTAAACTGGGCTCCTGGGGCAGGTGCTCGTATGGTTTGTGCTTGTTCTGTGAGTAAATAAATTACTTCAGTCTCCAGGACTGTCTCCAGGGCCTTTCAACAACACTATAAATTCTTATTATCCAGACAAAATCAAAACCTATTTCTAGTAGAAAAAGCAGATCCTTTGTTTCATTCCGCCCCCCCCTCCACCCGAATTCTTTTAAGACAGAAAAAAAAAAGCCAAACAAAATTGCTGAAAGTATTAAGATGTTCAAGGAGATTTTGTTCAGCTCCCTGGCTTGGTCTTCTGTAATTAACTAGGGAACACACATGGGGTTTTTGAAGAGGGAAACAAATGCAAGCAACTTGATGCTCCAGGTGTGCTCTACAAATACTACAAAGGGCTGAAGAAATGTAGTTTTCAGTGTATTTTTATTTGTTAGGATGTCTTCTTAGCATGAAGCTCATTTGACTGATTCCAGAGCAGGAAAAGAAAGTCCAGTGGTTTATGCTTTATGGTTTTCCCCTCACCAGGAAGGGGAAGAAGCCAGAGTAGGTTGATGCCTACCTGGTGCTGCATGTCACTGCCATCAGTGGCATCTGAGAGGTGTCAGTGGTGCGAGGTTTGCTCTGTAACACGCACTTCTGGGCTGTTGTGGTCTGAATTTTTAAGTTAGTGAAACTGTTTGAGTAGCAATAAATCATTCCTCAGGCTGGCCAGAAATAAAACAGTTCATGGGCTAAATTGCAAGGACTGGAGTGGTAAACTATTTTGAATATCTTCACAAACATTTTCTTCCAAAGTTTATATTTGTTGTGTTCTGGGTGTGTTACAGCTGAAGAGGTTTTAGCATTTTGATCTCTAAATCTAGAGTTGGAAATAAATCTTCAAGTCTGAGCAAGATTGTTGCTCGTTTTGCTAATGCTACTTTGGAAGGATTTTCCAAGCAGTACTTATGATCCCACACTGTAAATAATTCCTGGATGACCTGAGAGCTGCTCATTACCTCTCTCTTTGCCCTGGTCTGTCCCTAACAAAGTTATCTTCTCACCAAGCATCTTTCATAATTCTCAGGCAATGTAGAGGGTTCCTCGAGTAAAAGTAAATAAGTCCCCAAAATTAGGGACTTCTTTCTATGCCATGGGAAATTGCCACATTTCAATGGATGGCAGCTAAATATTCACTTTATAGGAATAAAAAACCCAAACAAACAAAAAAACAAAGCAAAATGCAAACCCACAAAAATTAGTCTATGCTATAGAAAACTGCTTGTCCTCAGCAATGCAAAGATAAACATCAGCTCTGGCAGAGGGAATGGGCTCCTTTGAAGGGTCTCTCAGGGTGTAATGTGTAGAACATGATCTGAAATGGGGTTAAATGCATGGTTGGTCTGTTTGATGTCAGCTGCCATGTGTTTGTGACAGTATTCGAGTGCCTGTCGCATCTTCAGCACTGCAAACACAACTGAGAGCTTAAACTTGATATTCAGAGGGTGATTCCTCACTTAAATTGTAGAAGAAATGGTTCATGGATTTGTTGAAAAAATGAGAGAGCAATAACTGTTGCATCCAACAGGCTCTTCAGTCCTCTTGTTACATGTCTTGAGCTTCTCACCAGCTGAAGAGCTCTCTGGAGAGCTGGGATGGAAGCGGGCACTGCAACTTCTGGGAGTACAGGCACACTGACCTGACACCCTTGGCCATCTAGGCAGTCTTAGTTTTTCCTTCACTGAATTTTTCTTTCAAATCTTTGATGGGACCTCTGCATGGGCTTGATTTAAATTATTTTTGTTCAGGCAGTGTTCTGTGTTTATAGCAGTAATGGGAAGCACAGTGCTGCAACAGTCAAACACGTTCTCCATTTCAGGGTAAGAACAAAAAACATTTATTAAAACCAAGTTTTGCTGTCTATAGGGTTATTACAATTAAGAGGTTGGGTTCTGTTAAGTGGGGGATGGATCATGCTAATTAAGGGGTTACTTTATGTTAATCATGGCGAGGAGAGCTATCTGGAGCTATTCCATCATACATAGGCACAAGGCAAAGGAAGACCACAGATGTCGCCAAACAGATTTCGCATCTTGTCAGAGGAGACAGGGAGGTTTCAATCTTGTCAAAAAGTTAACAGAGTCCTTGGGTATGTCTGAGGCTGAATCAGCATCTTGGGACAGGATTAAGTTTATCATCCTGAGAACCTTCCTGGCTTTAGGTGATCTCCCAAGGCTTGGTATACAATCCTGTCAGTTTTCTTGTTAATCATCCAGTTTCGTGTTGCTGCACAGTGCAGAGTGTAAATACTAACTCAGGAAGGGAAGGAAAAAGCTGTGGCGAGAGTGCAAGGCAGGCAGAGAATAAACATTTTCTTGAGGCAAAAAAGAAAAAAAAATTATTTAGGGAGAAAAGATAAACACAAATAGCATGTGACTTAGTGTAGCTGCTGTAGATGTTGCATTATTTCTGCAGTGACTGTGTGAGCCTGTGCCCTCTGAGAAGTGCCTGCAATATTGCACTGGTGACTCTGTATTTCGGTCACAAATATGAAAAAGGTGCTTTTAGTTGTTTTTAATGTGGGAAAAACATCCATTGTTTCATACATTTACAACTACAGGAGTAAACAAACTTCCCTGAAATAACACAGCTGAAAAACTTGATATCAGGTTTCCCACTGTGGTTCACCTTCAAGTATATAAACCAGAAATTATAACCAAAGTAGTACTTTCCAGCAAGTTTGGAGGATGTGATATCTGTGTGTGTTACAGGAAAGGCTGTGATGTGTTCATCTCTGTCACTCAGGCTTCTCCACGCAGCTTTCCACACTCCCAGCTGATCTATTAGAAACTCCAGTTGCTGGAAAAGTTATGAAAACATTTGCTAATATTTTGCAGACTCGAGTTTATTTTTCCAAGGATTTCACCTTTCATTCATCCCAGAGCCTTTTTTCAACAAACTGGGGGGTGAGGATATCAGGTGACATTTGAATGATAGCACCCTGGACCCAGTTTGCCCATGATGTGAAAGGGAAGTGTGTGACCACTGACCCCTGAAAGAGGTGTGGGTGTCTCAGGCCAGACCTGTGATCCTTGTCCAGGTGTTGCTGTCCCTGAGGTGCTGAGGTTGAGCTCCTGTCCCTGCTGGAGAGGAATGGGGTGACATCCTGCTGGCAGAAAACAAATGAACCAGTGATGGCACATGGGATGGCTTCATGTGCTGGTTTAAAGTTAAACCAGCAGGAGAAATGAATCCAACTCGGAATGGGATTGTAAGTCAGAATAACAATTTAATAAAAAGATTACAATAAATACACTGATACAGAAGGAAAATCCTTTTGACCCACAAAAGCAGATGTGCAGCCCAGCCCAGTGGGGCAAGAGCAGGACGGAGCTCACCAACCCCTGTGCTGAGCACCACGTGTCCCCCTGAGTTCAAAGTAAGAAGAAAGAAGAAACCTGCTGGTGAAAATGATGGTTGTAGTCTGGTCCAGAGTAGCAGTCCCAGTCCTGGTGAGGCTCTGCTCCTCCTCTGGATCTGACAAGTGGTCCCAGTCCCAAAGCCCCAGTTTATCTCTNCCTGTGCCCTGAGGGGTGGGGTGTGCCCTGGGCAGCTGCTGCCAATGGGCCATGGGGAGCAGTTCAGGAGAGAAATGACATGGAGGGTTTAGAATCCACACCCACCCAGTGACAAACTGATCCTGGCTACAATAACCAGGACACTTCATAAAGCCATTTCTGCAGCTGCATCTGCATCAAACAGTAATTATGAGCTTTGTTTGGTGGGATAAATGACTCAGGAAAGGTAAGGTGAGGACAGGTTGTTAGTTTTCTCTACCAGATAAACGAATCTCATTTACTTATTTGAGAGAGGTTTTTTCTCGTTAGTACAGCAATCCAATTCATTATCTGTAAAATTCCACACACTGTCACTATTTTTAGGCACTGTAGGTAGATAAACATTGTGTTTTGTTCAGAGTGAGATTCCTAATGGCAAAATATTATATTTATCATGAAGTAGAAAATAGTTATACAATAATTGGGAATATTTAAGTTTTCTAGTTACAGTGGCAAACCCAAAACGCATTAGAATCCTGTTTTTAACTCTACCAGGGGTCAGGACAGTTTATGACAGCTTGGTTCATTTTTTTAACTCCCATGGCAGAGAATACATGTGGAATACCTTTCTTAACCACAATCAAGACGTTGTAAAGTTCTCTGAGAGTTAGAAATAGAGGTGTTTGCTTTACACATGTATTCTTGGGCTAAGAATACATGTGAATACACATTCACTGTGAATATTTGTGTAAAAATGTTAATTCAAATTACACAGTGCCTGTTGACAAATACTAAACAACTCATAAATGTGGTTATTTGTTCTGAGAACCTGATTTTAAAGGAGATGTTCCAGTTTTTGACACGGAGTCATTCACAGGCTCCAGCCAGAATGATGTATGGATTCAGTTTTTAATATTTGAAGCACTCAATGAAATGCTTTCAACATTTCACAGAGCCACTGTCAAAACTATTACTTACGGAATGCCTTTTTCTTTCTCCATTTGATAAACTGGGTATATAGAAAGAATATATAAAAAAAAATGTATTGCCAGGGCAGATATGAATCTTTGCTGCAGTGGAACCACTTGGTGATGAGAACAAAAGAGTCCAGGCGTGGTAGATGATGAGCTCTGAAGAATTAGCCAGTTTAAAACTGTGAATACTGGTTTGCATTTTAGTTCCTTAAGTCGCAAGGCAGGATACTCCTTAGAACACTTATTTTAGGCAGAGTGAAAGCTTCAAAATACATTGTTTTATGGCTTTTGAGTTTTGTTATGTTTAACCCACACCCAGGGCGCCAGTCGTGGCTGTGAGAACTGAGTCTGTCTGGATTTCAGGCCCAGCTGGGAGCTGTGGGCTTTGCATTTGCTGGTTGTCCTCAGCCACCTGCAGTGCTGCTGGCCTTTAAGGAACCTTCATCCCAGTTCAGGACTGGGAAGGAGCCCCAGCACTTTGCTGGCAGCAAAGCAGAGGCAGTGCCACAGCACCTCAGGGCTGTTCTGCCCCCCCAAAAAGCTTCAGGAGGAGGAGGATGCTGCTCCAGGAATAGGCTGCACCCTCCCAGGAAGTGGCACTGGGCTGCTTCCAGCTGGCTTTCTCAGCATCTCTGGGCGTGAGCAGAACTGGTGGGACCTCTGGGCTCCACACCTGCTGCCCCCACCACTACCACCTGCTCCTTGAGGCAACACCAAGGTCATTAAAACTCCTTGGAAAGGACACCAACTCATGCCCTGGATGGAGTGGGCCCCGCTGTGGCTCCTCCCGGGCTCGGTCAGTGATCAGCAGAGGGCACCAGATGAACACAGCACGGCTGCCACCTGTGCCACGGGGCGGGCAGGTTGCCCTTGGCTGCCTGCTCAGAGTCAGCCAGCATTGCTTTTGTCTTCAGCACAGAGCTGGGGTCACGGCATGTGCCTTCCTGTAAGCCTTTTGGGCTGTAGAAACATCATTTCCACCCTACAGTGTGTTAAAATGAGAATTTCAGGTGGGTAACCTGCTGCAGGATCACCTTTCCACGGGTTGTGGGACCCTGGCTACTCACAGCACCTGGAAGCTCAGGTGATCTGTAGCTGCAGAGGGATTAGGATTGTTCAGTTATGACTTCAATTCTAAAACCAAAACAAAAACAATATAATTTTTTATTTTATTTTTTTAATTTTATGAACAAAGGTCAAAACAGCCCAAGGGGTGATGACTCTCTGGAGAGTAAGGGTGGCATTGGTTTCACACTGCCAGAGTGGCTGCATTAGGAAAGGGGTCAGAATATGAACAAAAAAAAGGGTCTCACCAGCTTCTGGACTGTTTTTCCATAAGAATTGCAAAGAAATTTCAGTTTATCGACATTAACTCCTGAGAGAACCAGAAAATCTATGGATGGAAACAAATGGTTTGGTTGGGGAAAGAAGTATTAAGCAGTGAAATACTGACAGGTTTCTTTAGAAGGAGCCAGCCCTGCAGTGTCCCATCCTTTCCCTCTCCCAGGACATCAGAATGTCCTCAGCTCCTGCTCACAATTCCTACAGACCACGACAGTGTTGAAGTGACATAAAGTACTATTTTATTGGGACAAAATGTTGGAGCTTTTCTAGTACAAAAAAAAGAAGAGTAAGTGAAGCTACAGACAGAACTTGGTTTTCCAGGCTCTGCAAGTTCACCTTAATGTTTTCACCAGAGTGCATCACCCCACATAATTTCTTCAGCTTTTTATAGTTGTGCTAATGATGTTCTCATTTCTTCTATAATCTGTTGCAGTCCTACACATTAGACTCAGTGATGACTCTGCAAAAAACCAGAATATGATGTTGGCAGGAATTCCCTTCCCTGGAGGTACAAGACATTTGAGTTAGGTGAGGAGGGCAGAGTTTGCAGTTTTTCCTGGCAGTGGTTCAGTGCAGTTCTGTATTTATTGTGACTCCAAAAAAGCCTTTTATTTAGTCTTTGCATGAAATGCCTCTCTTTAGGAATTGGTGAAAGTTGAGAGCATTTTGTATCCTCAGAGATTTTACATTTTTTACTAGTGTATGTCAATGTAGCAGAAAATTTTGATTAATAAGACCTGTAGCATGGGGAATACAAGGCCTGAGAGTTGTGCAGTTTATTCAGGGAGAGCAAGATTGGGGTATCAGTTGCTAATCTGGCTACTGCTACAGGACTAGAGCAATCTATATTTAATTTACTTTTTCTGGGAAGGATATGAAAAGGAAGAAATTATTTTATAGTCCAGACAAATGTGAGTATGTTATTGTGCTATGTTGCCATGGAAATGTTTTAAGAGACCAAACTTAGTTAATAATATGTAATATTGTAGATAATGCATTAGTTAAATAAATTAGTTATACAAGTCAATGAACTGAAACTGGTGTTAGAGGGAATAGAACAGAACAGCAATAAATTAAGCTGTACTGTATGTGCTTTGTAAAGCTGAATATAGGCAGAAGAGATGGATAAATACAGTGTGATGGACAGAAGGAAATGGAGAGACACAGATTACTTGTGTAATTCATCCAGCTGTCACTTAGAGTGAATAAGAAAATCTGTTTCCAGCCCTAGACCAGCCTCCTTTGCGCGCAGTTTATCCTCTGCTCTGCCTCTTCATCCTCCCAAAAGACTTTTCAGAAGGTAGATGCCTCAGGAATTTAACAAACCCCATGCAAACTAGGTGTTTTAATGCCTTGAGTGTTGGGCTGTGGGCAGCACACTGTGCCAGCTGCCCTTCTTAAGGAACTGCCCCAAGCCCAGTGGCAGGAATGGATGGGCACAGGATTTGTTGGGTGCTGTGGCAGAGGGGCCAAGCCTGAGGCACGAGACTCTTCATGTCTGTCTCCTTGGCAAGTTGAAGACTCCAAAACTTCACAGAGTAGGACACTGGCCATTAAGCAGTCAAGTGTGTTGTATCTCTAAAGCTTCTAGACTTTATTGGGTCTTTTCTATACTGCTTTGAAGTGGAACAAGTCAGTGACTGGAATATGTAAAGCGTTCAAGGTCCCAGTAGTTAATCTCCTCCACCCCCATTATATAATGGCTAAAAATTACTCTCTGCCCACCCACAGCAGTCAGCCCAGGGAGGTGAAACAATGATTAAAGTAATTGGGGGACCACAATATCCTTCAGGGTCCCTCATCAGACATCAGCAGGGCCAAATGGACCAGGTCAGGTGCTAAGTGTTACTCTTCAAAAGGGTTCTGTGGAGCAGCTAGAGAGTGTTAAGTCTTGCAGCTCTTTTTTATTAACTACTTGTTTAGGTAAGCACAGAGGTATTTTCTGCTTCAGCCTGCACACCATCTCTGAATACCAGAAATCAAATAAAAAGCCCTATTTCCTACCTTCCCAAAGGAACTGCATTACCTATAAACCTTGTTTACCTTTGGGTCATGATTAACATTTCCCCAGAAGAGAGGATTTTGGATAGCCTGAAAAGAAAATGCAACACAGGGATGTGTGTGCTTGTAGAATCAATGTGACAAGAGTAAGCAAGGAAAAAATATTTCTCTGCCTCCCCTTTTGACTTTTGTGTTTGCCATTTAACTAGTAACGGATAGGATGAGAAAATATTCATGCTGCAGTTTTCACTGGGGAATAATAATAACAACAGTCAGGTTTGTGCTTATTTCCAGGGCATTTCTATTTTGTTTGCTAATCCACATCCTTGTTCATGTGCCAGCAGAGAACATCTATATATAAGTCAGTTGGTTTTTTATAAATACCAGAGCATCCATCCTATATGTTTCCTGCAGGATTTTCCACCACCATAGGATGTAATTCAATCCCTGACTTTGAGTTTTGGGTACTCCTAGAGTAGTCAGTACTACAGAGATTTTACTTATGGTGCTGATGTGGAAGGAAAAATTAAGTCAGTAAGTGACATGGAGAAAAACGTGTTTGTTCCAACGGAGTGTCATGTAGTTTAGGTGTGCGTGTTCTAGACTTGAAAAGAAGGCATCTACCCCTCAAACTTGCTCTACCCCAATAGAGCACTACCCCTACAACACCTCAGGCCACTGCTGCCTGTCCAGAGGGATTTTTATGGAGGTCTCCCTGTGTTCAGCTACTGCTCATTCTCTCAGTAATGCTCTGCATTAAAACAGAGCCCCTCCAGGACAGTTCAGCTTCCCTCAGGTTGGTATAGTCAGTCTGGCATCTTCTTTCTTTCTTAAGAGTATTGAGATGTTTACAGACCTGGACTCTCAAATCCAGCCATGTTATGTCCCAATAACCTCAGTGTTACGTTAAAGATGTGATACAGAGTAGGGTAGGGGGTGTTTTGTTTGGGATGCCACAAATTGATATTTACTAACTGCTCACCATTTAGGTAACTGAGATTAACCCTGCCTCTCTGTACTGAATTCCAGTGACTCATTGGAAAGAAATCACCTTGACAGCCCATAAGTTTCCCTGAATAGTTTAGGATCCATTCTTGCTTATAATAAATAGTGAAAAATCAACGTTTCAATTCCAAGGGTAAGACATACGAGTAGTGAAAAAATTTTTGCTAAAGGCAAACATATTAAGTTTTGCCAACAAGCTTGTGCAAATGGCATTAATTATTGAGAGCACAACTTGTGTGGCATGTAGCATTTATGAAATTGAAACCAATAGACAAGAGAATTAATTTCATATGAAATCAGCACCATGGTTTAGACCTCTTGGCCAGGTTAAGTGTTCTTCAACAGCAGCATTTTTATCTTTCATTCTATTATAGCTAGGCCACAGACAAGGAAAAAAAGCAAATAAAAAGTACAAACCAGCACAGAATGACAAGGGGATGGTGTGGTCTTCCTCATAACCAGGTGCCAGAGAGTGGAAGAGTCTCAAATGTCATTTAACACTGTGCTCATATTTTTAATTTATATCCTAGAAAACTGGTGCAGGTGTCACTTTGCAGTCGTGTGTTCTGTGAGCACAAAGACAAGTCGTTCTGTTGAATGTTTTCCTGTTATTTGTGGTTCATTAGCCTCTGGATAAGGTAAAAATACCCCCTGTAAACCGAGAGGCTGGTGGTATCAGAACATCACTGCTTGGAATCACTTTCTGCATGTGCTTTTGGAAAGGTTTAAGGAATTTGAAAGTTGGTGGAAACAGCATCTGTCAGCTATTATTGTAATGTTGCTCTTCCTTGTTTAGCAACTTGTCAACCGCTAAATTGACAGAAAATCAGGCAAATGTATTTTTGTGTGCAAGTGGTAGAGGCCCATTTGTGTCTTTTCTTGGCAATGACATTGTAGGTTCATGTATAAAGTCTAAGCAAGCTATTGCTTCTCTGAAAGACATTGAGTCAGGACAATGGAAAATACTTGCTTTCTGCTATAATAAATATTTAATAACTCTACTGTAAATAAGAACCAGTTGGAAAACAGAATTTAGTAGCAGGATACTCCAGCTTTCTCTGAAGAGAACTAAATGCTCCTTTTAGCAGTTCAGCCTTTACAGATGTCAGCAGAGGAGAACAAACATCTTCATAATTTATTTATCACAAGTGAAAGCTGATTTGCTACTTGTTCATGTAGATGCTGCTTGCATTTCACTGTCTCCATCATGTCCCCTGCAAAGAAAATTAGAGGCTGAGATTCTAAAATAACTTTTTTTTTTTTAAGGAGGACTTTTCTTCCCTCAAGGTAGATCCTATTTAAAAGAATGTAATGAAGGAAAGACACTGTCCCATCTGCAAAGCTTTCCAAGGAAATGTTCTTTTTTTCATTAATCTGTATATAATTTCATGTTAAAGTTGCCATGAATGCAGTAGGAAGTGTTTATGTTTGATATGTGTGTCCTTCAGAGAGTTCAAACCCCCAGTTCTAGAGCTGGAAGTTTAATAGAGCTGGATTCAGACCTGTTGAAGAAGAGGAGATCAGCCCCAATGTTTTGTATTGACTATTTTACTGCACCTTCAAAAACCTTTTTCACTGTATGTGACCCAAAGGTATTTTTAAATTCTGGGATTTTAAGACTGAGTGGAGCCAACAGGCAAACTGCAAGAAAGCTTGTAGGAAAGATCTGTTAAATAGGAAAGAAATGAGGGGAGGACCAGCCCCAAACTATTCCATACTCCCTGTTCCCTCCCAAGATCCTGAGCTGATGCTGCTGTGACATTTTTGCTTTGGAGTGCAATGTTTATTTGAGGAAGGTGGTGTTGAAGAATAGAATCCCCCCCTTTATTTTAACTATAACCTTCTTAGGACCACTTAGCTGCTTGACTGTGCTGTGCAGTGTTTGAAAAGAAGCAGAAATTGCAAGATAAGATCAACTGCTCACCTGGGGAGACTTAGAAAAGTTTCCTATTCGAAGCACATGTTCCACCCACTAGTCAGGAATGGATAGCATTAAATTCTTACATCTGGCACAGAGCTGCTTGCTTTTATGTTGGTTTCTTTTCTTGTTTTATTGTTTAAAAGGATAATAAAACCTCACAATAATATCTCATCATCAGTATAGCATATCTCCAGGCACCTTTTGCATAGTGGATTTGCCAAGAAGAACATAAGTCGTGGTTTGTTTTGCCTACAGAAATGTTGAGGGTTTGCATCTGGATCCCTTTGGAAATAAATTTATGATTTGTACCAGTGCAAAAGAGGGAAGAGGAAAATATTCCTCACTAGATGAATATGTGGGGATTCATTTTGGCTGGGTGGTAAACAGAATTAATTATCCAGGCAAATGATACACCTTTGGCATGGCTCCAGCTGCTGCCATAGATTGCAACAGATGCTTCAAAGCCAAGGTTCCAGCTCTTTTAATTTGGTATAGTTCTGTGGTCTGTTCTGAGCAAACTAAATATATTGCAGAGAATAAACCCCAAATCCTCCTTAAAATGAACAGTAACTCCAACTCTTAGGGGTTTAGTGTGCTTTAAAGCAAATTTTAGCTGTACTTTACCCACACTGTTTTCCACTGCTTGTTTTCAGGATTGTAGGGAAGAGTTGAAAAGAGGAATGTTCAGAGGCCTGCATGAGAGCTCTCTCTTCAGACTTCTTTCCTATTACTCTGCTTTGTTTGCACTAATTCCTTTTTATTCTTAAATCCAATGAAGTGCCACATTGATGTCAGTGGCCTGTTCACTGAGGTGCTTGTTTTTGATGTCAAATGTGTGGCAGGTGGAGCAGTGTCACTACAGGTGTGCCCTGTTTGTGCCCTGCTGTGGCTGCTGCAAAACACAGGTGCTTCTGCTTAAGGCTCATCTCCTCTTGCTCTTCCTGTGCCTTCTGCTCTCCACTTTTTTCAGTGGTTTGAATTCCTTTACAATTTTTGAAAGCAAGTGCTTCCTTACGGTTCTGAGGGAATCGATATCCATCCACCTTTTGAACATGCTTCCATCTGGTGATTTGATGGCATTCTCTTCCCTCCAGTTTTGTTAGGATGGCTGAGGTGAGTCTTTCCTGCAGATTCCTTTTAATCCTCCTCTTAGTCTGATGTAGCTACTTTTAGCTCTCTCTGAGGAAAAGGTTCTTTTGAAGGTTGTCTCAGGGATGTCTAGATGGTGTTTCCAGGGGAAAGAAAGCTGTGCTTTGAGCAGTGGTATTTGGTCTGTCACATTTATGTCTTCTGATACCCTTCCTTACTGGAGCCAGAAACTGGACAGTGATTGTGTGACTTGTGCATCCCCTTTATCCTGCATTTTCTTAGGCCTTTTCTGTATTTGACCAATGTAAGTGATTTTGTGACTTGCTTTTTCCAGACTTACAGCTTGTCTTGGTGTTTGGGTCTGACCGCCTAGAATAGCTGCGCACTGTTTCATTTGCCTTAATACGTGATAAACTTGTCTATATTACTAAGTTGGGAATATTTTTTACTCTTTTCTTATGGATGAACTATCTGAAAACATTCTGTGAATAGGCTGCTGTTCCAAACAGAGTTCTGATTACTAAGCAGTTGGTTTTTTGCCATCAGCAAATGATCATTCATTTACTAATGTAATGAACCATTTTAAGAGAGTTTGTCTTGTTTGTCTCCTGTTAGTGTTGGTTATTATCTTGTGTCTGATTCAGTCTCTTAACTCCATGCAAATTGTTCCCATCAAATTATATTTTTAATCCATGACAATGCTAAATGCAGTTAATTGTTTATGGAATGTTCTGTAGTATAGTGATAGAGACAATTCTGATCAATCAGGTGGCTCTAACTAAAGCATACAGATAAATTACTGCGTCGCTGTATTTCAAAAATCATTTGTGTTGCCTTGAAGAGTGCCAGTCTTGGTTAAAGATGTCAGCAAATTCAAGGGGAAGACAGGAAAAAAAATCTGTTTTGAGACTTTGGTTTAATTTAAAAGTTAATGCTGAAGAGTGTACAATTGAAATTTTATTTTCCTTCTGTTACACCCACTGATGACTGTCATGAGAGCAATAGGCTAGACGTGGGATTAAAATTGTGCTAGTTAAGTAATTTACTTACTAGCATACTGCAGTTCCACTCTTGCTTTAGCCTGCTGGCTTGAACTTGAGAATTCTTACACCTTTAAGATATTTTACTAAACAAATATTAATATTGAGAGTTACAGAATGGAAACTACATAGTCTATGCAGTACTTAGAGTATTTCACGGGCTGAATTTAATATAAAATGCAATCCTTCACAGAAACACATAAATTGAATCAAAAATAAATACTTTCCTCCTAAATCTTTTTCTGCAGACAGACAATTCCACCAAACATGCTCTCAGTAGGTAATGTGAATGCCCAGGTGCGAACAGGTCTTGAAACAGTCCTTAAATTTGCCCTGGGAAGTTATGATGTTGACTATAAATACTATCACTTCCTCAGGCTAAATAAAATCCAAAATGAAATCTCGACAAGCCATTAAGGAAATCAAGCTTTGGTTTAATTCCATTGCATTCCAACATTATGGAAAGACACGTCTTGGGATTGGAACTGATTGAAACATGATATGCTGACAGTGAAATCTGATCATTCTTCAGTAGATGCTCAGATACATCAGCTGGCACTGAGTTCCCTCTCAACCAGCCTTTCCTGCATCCCAATCCTGCATGTTCCTCTGGTATGATGAGGCAGAAGCTCCTGATTATGAAGCTTTGTCCATGTCTAAATAGCTTTTTTTTCCAACCAGGACAATTCTTTGTTGCCTTTTCCAAGGTGTGGTCTCCCCACAATGGCTGGAGAAACACATTTGCTGCAGTTTCTTTGCTGTGGATCTCTGCTAGTGCCTGAGGTCCTTGTTTTATGAGGAGCAGGTCAGACTTTAGGAGGGCTCGTGTCAGCCCTGACCATGTCACACCTGCAATCAAGGAGTGCTTTGGCAGAACTCGCAGAAGGTTTCGCTCAGCACAAGGATGTCTAGTAGAATGTATAATTTTAGCTCTGGTTATATTTCCTTGTGTGACTTTCTCACCTAAATCTTAATCTTGCTGGACCAAAGAAGTAAATAATTGTGATTATTTTTAAAACTTGAGGCTGATAATTTTTTTAAACAATTCTGCTCACATTAACAATGTGTGAGGAAAACAATTTGGAGATGCCTTTTGTACCTTCTAAATACTGTATTGACCAGTTCACCACTGGTTTCCTTAAGATTTGCAATTTAGGATCTGTAAGTGTAAGAAGAGTTTGTGAAGAAGTAGAAGCCTCACTTTTATACCACAACATACATTTGTCTTCTCAGCCTGGTCAGTAACAAACAAACTGCTCTCTTAATGTTAGAGGAGCTTATATTTGGAAGTTCAAAGCCTGGCCTGTGTGTCTGTGACTTAGCAAGGAAACTGAAAATATTTTGTCCCTGATACTTTTATTTTATTTACTTATAAAAGAGTTTTAAAGAGAAATGAGGCAGATTGTAGGCCTGTATCCATTGGGGACTGATATCAGCTGGCTCAGGAAGAGCAGCCAGGGTCATTACTTGCTCTTCCAACCAAAGCATGATGTGTGTCACAGTTAATATTACCTGCAGTTTTGGGTTTGCATCCAAAGTGTCTTCCTTTCTTCTTCTGTGGAACTGACTGTTAAAAGGAGAAACTTCATGCATGCTATTTATCTTTCTTATGCTTTTAGGAACTTGGTATTTCTCATTTGAAAAAAATGAAACTACCTCATCTTACAAAGCTCAGCTGAAGAACAGAAATCTCTGAGTTGTTTTTATTTTGCTGATAGAGGCATTTTTGGTGGCCAGAGTATATAGTATATTTAGCCCATTTTCTAAGACTACTCCAAGTAGAAAGCCCTGCCATGTGTTTTATTTGTCAGGTATGACCAACCGAAGTAAGGCTTAAACAGAGTCCTCCAAAACCGTCAGGTTATGTGAAACCACATGCCAAGTTTCTAAAAGTGAAAGGCATGTGAGAAAACAGGTCATAAATCACCGAGTCTGTAGGAGATGAAACCTCCACTATTTATTATTTACACATCATTTTGATGTGCCCGTAAGGAAGCTCCTTGTCAGGATAAACACTGCAACTGCAGCGGTCACAGCCAGCAGTGCGGCACAGCTCAGGCAGCAAACATCCTCCTGCCGTGCTTCCTGAGAGGAAGGTNAAAAAAAAAAAAAAAGAAACCTGAAGGCAAAGAGGGGTTGTTGAAGTATCTGAAGGAAACGCACATATTTCCTTCCCTCGTGTGTTCCTGAGCAGAAAGGAAGAGCAAAGAGTTTGGGGGGGGGGGGGGGTGGTTTAAGAGCTTCTGAAGAAAAATGGTTTTAAATTTCTTTCCTTAAGACAGCTTTTCATATGCATCTATAAAAAAACATGTATATTTTGTGTCTGTGTGTGCATATATGTGGATCTAAGTATATTTATAGCCCTGGCTGGAGCCAAACACATGAAGGCAGACGTGAGTTCCCCTCTGTAGCTCTAGACCCACACGTGCTTCCCTGCTCCTCCAAATCCTTGGAGAAGGGGCTGCCAGATGGAGCAAAGTGACTCCACACACACACATGCATCCAACTATGCAAAAAAACACAGGTTTGATACAAATCTAAAAGGTTTCTGAGTGATCTGAGAGTGTTTTAAAGGCTGTGAGGAGATCACCCCTTTGCTGTGGTTTGTTGCTGGTATCGGCTCTGTCACCGCAGCCTTTGGCACTGCAGCTCTGCTCGCTGTGCTGGTTGGGACTGGGTTAGTCCTCTCCTGTGCTGAATCTTTCTGGCCAGGAAAAAAATAAATTTATCTTCAGGATCAAAACAGTCACTGAAGAAAAGGCCTTTTTTTT
>VXAU01003238.1:2297235-2312982 GCA_013399695.1 Formicarius rufipectus | reverse complement strand
TTTTTTTTTTTTTTTTGACAGAAAAGTGTACCTGCAGAGCTTGTTCAGAGGTTGGGTAAGAGTGGTGTGTTCCCAACACGCCTGGGCCTTCTA
Organism: Formicarius rufipectus; assembly: GCA_013399695.1. Taxonomy (NCBI): domain Eukaryota; kingdom Metazoa; phylum Chordata; class Aves; order Passeriformes; family Formicariidae; genus Formicarius; species Formicarius rufipectus. Next base: position 2,312,889 of record VXAU01003238.1, on the reverse strand, counting down.
CAGAAGTGACACATGGGGGGGATGAGGTGTTGTGCCTTTTTTACATTATAGTGACTACTCTGAGGTACACTGGCTGTGTGATTTTTCTGTGTTTGACTCTAATTTTGCTTAAAAGTTTTCCATTGTCAAGTGAGCTTTCACTTAGAATTTACTTAAACTGCTCTCATATGACATATAAGAATGTGTCTATCCACTCTAAACAATTACAGTTCAATTTCAAGTAAAACATCCATGTATCTTTCTTTTTTCTTTGTTAAAGAAAGATTTGAAATATCAGTGGCAAAATTGAGGCCTTTTTTTTCCTTTTTGTTTATTTGCTGTTTTATTTTGGGTGTTTGTTATTTTTTGTTTGTGTTTTTTTGTGGGTTTTGGGGTTTTTTTGTTTGCTTGTTTATTCCTTTTTTTCTCTCTGTAAGAAGCTGGTGTGCTCTCTGGGGACAGTGTGCTGAACCAGTATGAACCCATAGCCTGACAGCCTGGTTTTCAACCCTAGTCTGTTCTTTGCAGTTTTTCTCCTCAATAACTCACTTTATCTCTCCGTGTTCCTGTTCATCTCATGTACAAAGTGGGAATGACAGTGCTGTGGCTTCCATAGAAATAAAGCAGACATTTCTTTCTGCAAATCAATGAGTAAAATCTATGTGTTAGTGAACCAAGATACATTTCCCCTTTTGTTTTTCTCTACATAAGTTGTCTTGAGAATTTTCGTCTCAACTTGAACAAGGTGCCTGTGGAAGTATCAGGTATCTTGTCAAAATAGCAAAAAATGTTGCCTGAGCTAATGGTATTTTGCAAACTGCAGAGGCAAAAAATGGCTTTAAGATTTTCTCAGGGATGTGTGATTTCTCTTATCAGGAAGGAAAAAGAGAATTTTAGTCTCTGACCACCTTCACGGAAGTTTTCATACATAATTTTTGCCAGCAGACACTCCCCCATCCACATATCCCCTAATTTTGCATCCCATAGGCACTGAAGGCTTGTTTTTGACTAAACCTTTCCAGAGAGATGGTACAGAGAGGTTGTGTTGGAGATCCAAATTCTGCCCTTTCCCCTCCGCCTCCATCTCCGCCTCTCCCCGCTCCCTCCGGGCAACACAATTCCCGGGATGTGGCAGAGATGGATGTGGAGGCAGAGGAACTGCAGCGTGGATGGGTAGCAGGAGACAGGATGGAGAGCTCCTGAGGGTGTGCAAGCTGCAGGAAGACAGAGGAGATAGCACTCCAGCTCCCAGGGAAGAGGCATCATTTCTCAGCGTGATTAAGTGCTTCCACGGAGCTGCAGCAGCTCCCATAGCACTTACATCTGGTAACTCTGAGCTTTTATAGAATGCCTTTGCCAGGTTTTTCAGTATTTCAGTGAGCATGTGTATGTTTATGTTGGAGAAAGGAGTTTGCTTTCATGTCATCCCTTCCGAGACACGCTTGGTAATAAACAGCTCCAGATTACACCTTGTGCTTTTTTCATCAGGAGAGAGTTCAAAGTGTTGTGCTGAATTTCAGACTAGCACTAGAGAATACACCTGGGTCCTTGACAAAATAAGTGTATCTCAGTGCAGGATTAGTGTGTGAAGTTCAGGCTCCCCAGGTTTGTTGTTTTCTCAGGTTTAGGCTTTTTGATTCTGTCACTGAAGTGACGGGGGTTGAGCGGAGCTTCGTGTGCACAGGTGAGGGAATGAGGGGTGTTGGTGCCACGTGTTTCCCATTGTGGGAACCTTTATGATATCATCCTCAGAGAACATGCTCAATATGCCTCCCAGACCTGGCAGGCTATCCACATTGCAGGACTGGTTTGGAGTGTGTCAGGACAATGTTCGTATTCCCCTCAGTGCACAAATATTAAAATATTTAAAGCATTTAATCTGTAAGGGGAAAGGGGGGGCAAAAAGAGAGAATCTTTATATTCCTTCTGAAAACGTGTACAGCATCTCATTTAGCATCTTGACCTCATTTTGTGGGGACTCTAAGAAACTCCCTATTCAGTGGAGCACTAATTCTCACCTCTCCATCCTTGGGTACTCTCAGAAAAACATATTTTTGGTCCCAGTTGCCAGAAATAGTCCTGCTCCTGTCAGCATATGGATAACAGCTGTCATTACTACTAGCCAGTTATACTGTCTGCTGCCCCAGTCCTTTATCTGTCCAACTCCAGACACTAATTCAGAAAATCAGAATAAATAATCAAGGCATGTGGAACTGAGGCCAAGTGATTTTATTTACAACACCTGTTGCCTTTCAGAGGGTTGGCACAGTCAATCTGAGCCACACAGCTCTCTGCATTTCCTGACTGCACCGGAAAAGTGTCCTTGGAGGTTTTGGGGGTAACTCTGAATTTTTATTTTCATTCAGAGATTGAAACAAAACAGTGACACCACACATGTACTGCAAAGGAACAGGCCAGAGGTTTGCGGTGGGTTTTGCATGGAGGCTCAGTGATGACATTGGGCCTCAGTGCTGCTGATCCCCAGCTCTGTTGGTGCCCGTGCCGAGACCGGGGACATCAAACACCTCAGGGTCAAAGCTGTCCTAAGTGTCCTCCTCCCCTTTACTCTTGTTCTATCCATTTGTGTGCTCACTGCAGTTTTCTTTAAGTACCCCTGGATTTTCTTTTCTAAATTTTGAAAATGTACTAAAAGCCAGCCTTTCTATTTCCTCAGATGTTTCCAAATTTTAACTTTTTTCCTTCACAATTTCTGCCTCCTGAAGCCATGTCAGTTTAAGCTGAGATGTTGTTGATGCTTCAAACTAAGCAGAGCTTGCATCTCAGTGTCTGAATGCCAGACCAGGCCAGTCTGGGCTGACTCCAGTGACAGGGTGGTGGCTGGGCCACTGATGTTTTGGGCCACCTGGTCTCTGGGGCTTTTGAGATTGTCCTGACCTGGAGCAGCTCAACACAGCCATTACAGATCTGCTTCCTCAGGAATGATCTTGGAAAGAAATGTAAACCTTTTAGGGCACACCTGAATTTATCTTTAGATGAACTGATACAGGCACTTCATTGGGTCAAAGAGAGTATCTTGTTTTCCTGACTGTGTGGATTGGTTTACTGAGTAATATTTTATCTGTCCAGAAACCTTTGTCTATAAACTGTCAAAAAAAAAATTCAATCTTTGTTTAGTCAGAATTTGCATCAATTTTGTGTGTTGAGATTTAGAAAGCTGGAAAGAGGACTCAAGTCTAACAATCTAAACTAGAACTCTTGGATACTTTTAGGCTGGCAGGGACCTCTGCAGGTCATGGAGTCCAGTGCTCCTCTAAAACACAGTCAATTGTAGCAATTTGAAAAAGAAAATTAATGCTATCTCCCTTTTGTCATGGGAAAACCAGAAACTTGAAGCCTGAAAAATGGAATGTGTTTCTTGCACATGTGTGTAGATACATACAGGTATATGTTATATACATATACGTGTGGATTTAACATCCAGTTCCAGTGTGGTAGAGCTGCCTTTGTCAAGAGAGCTTGAAAATGATGCACTTGAGTTCCAATGTTGGTGATTTTACCTACTGTTTAAGAAATAATAAATTACCTTTGTGAGAATGGGTAGTCTCTATGTACAGAACAGAAAAGAGACATGAAAATACAGCTCAGCTATATGCATCTATTTATCTCACCTTGAAATACTTTCTTGTATAGCTCATTTCTGTGTGTAAACAAAATTTATTGAAGAGTTAAGAGAAGAGAAAATACATTTTGGGTAAAAAGGCAGTTATCAAAACGATATAGGACCACCTTTTCTGTACTGGGAGTTTTTGGAGGCTGTGTGAAGCAGCAATTCATGCAGGGCTTCTGCTTGCTGGAGCTTGTCCTTATTTCAGCAAGGATGCCGTGCAATGTGGATTATACCCAGCACATGCATGATCCCTGTCTATAAACATGCACTGCATACTCAAATCCAGAATCCAGACAACAGGCCTTTGAGTGTGGAGTTTCCTGGTGGGATGCTGAGTGGAAAATGAGCACAGCCAGAGTTCAGGTGGCCTCAGTGCAGTGCAAGACCAACAGCCCAAGCCTGCACCCATCTCAGTGCTGCTAGGGTGGAAAGAATGCCAGGGGAAGGAAAGGGGGAGCTGATGATGTTCAAGGGGTCTACAAACTTCTGCTGGTCCAGAGGAAAAGCTGGAAGGTCTGTTTCAGTGCAAAGCTCTTTCGTAGCTGCACCACTGGCACTTTTTTAAAATGTGCTTGTTTATAAAACTTGGCAATAGCAGGTGAAGTGACTGCTACGATTTTTTGCTCCTTATTTTTCAATGTCTCATGCCAAAAAGTGATCCAAAACAATTTGTGGAGAGAAAAGAAAATGCTTGGAGCTGAGTTCTCAGCAAATAGATGTAATTATGTTGAACGCAATTCTTTAAAACCTGTTTTGGAAGGCATGCCCAACTTTAGAAGCCATGCACACCACCAGAGACAATGTCGTTCTCATCATTTCTTAAAACCTGCCTGCCAAAATGAAACACAAAACACCTGCCTGTTCAACATGTCTTTTCAAAGACCATGAGTGCCTCTAAGTGGCAGAAGTAAACAGAGTGGCAGAGTTGAAACCCCATGTAGTGCACTCCAAATGGGATTAAACATCACCAAATCCATGCTGAAAAGATCTCTCCCAGTGCAACTTCCTGCGTTGGAATTACCGCAGTTTGGAGGGGGAAAACCCAAAATGCAGACATTGTGTGGCATGAACATGGGGAGGTGCTGTGGCTTCCCCAAGAGGAGTTGTCTCCCAGACTGCCTCAAACATACCTATTTTTAGCAAATCTGTGTAAGGAACCACACCTGTGTCTTTCAGCTCCCCTAGAATTATTCACTTTATTTATTCTTCAATGACTGAGACAGACTAGTATAAAATGTGAAAACAATTGTTGTTTTTCCCCCTAATTTATGGCCCTAGTACACCTGCAGTACTGGGCAGCTCATGGTGGTGGTTGGCAGGGAAGCCTTTGGGAAAGTCTGTGGGCCCAGTGGGTGTTACCTGAGTGTGGCTCATCTTTGGGAGTGTCCTTGGAACAGAGTCCTCCTGCCTGGTGTTTATCACACAGCAGAGTCCATCCCTTTTACCACAGCTCCAAACTTCCACTCTGACACAGATTCTTCATCTTGTGATGGGATTATCAGTTTTCTCTGCTGGTGCTCTGATTTCATCCATTAGCCACCAAACCCAACCTTGCCCAGCAGTTACAAGTCCACCCCAGAAGGACAGTTCTCCTTGGACAGCACCACAAGCCCCCAGAAGGAAGTTCCCAGTTTCTGTAATCTTGCTAGAGAGCATTAGCAGGTGGTTTTTTTTCTACACAGTGGCTTTACCCAGATATCCTTTTCCTTAACAGAATAAGTACCTATGAGATGCCTATAAAGGCAGCAGAAAAATAAAATTTTCCAAATCTAGGTGTGTTGCCTTCTCAATAGCAACATTCCTCATGCCCTATCCCTGACAATTCCTTTGGCAGTTTTGAGTTTTGTGACTTTTCTTTGGCTCTATAAATTTTCATTTCAAGTTCATGTAGAAATGTTAGTGTGAAACAAGTGTTTTCTGGGATGGTTTAAACATTTTTTTTTACTCAGAAAGTAAAACATGGTCTATTATAATGACAAATTTGATTACCCCAACCCTAAAAAAAAATACCCAGCACTTTGTTTTTCATTAATAGCAGCGCTGGAAGATTCCCTCCTGTACTTAAGATAAAAATGTATTCTGTGTGTTCTCAATTAGTGTGAAAATGTGCAAATGTCACAGATAGTTAATTACTTGGAGCTAGAAACATGGGAGAAGGAAAGGAGGAGCTCCAGTTTTCCTTTGATGTGGACATGCTCCAGAGGACAGCAGCTCCCCCATCGCCCGGTGCTGGATGAGGGAGGGGGTGGCTCCCAGGTGATAAATTTGCACTCTGGAGCCTGGAATTTATTGTGAGCTGTGGAAGCTCAGATAGTGGCCACAGGGGCAGTTCAGGGAAACGCTGCCAGCGAATGCTTCTCTGGGGCTGGTACTACCAGCATGATATAATTAAATATGTTGTTTGGCCAGCAGAGCAGAGTGGGAGGTGGAATTAGGGTATGAGAGTGCCAAATGGGCAGGCTGCAAATCAGCCCTGCTAGCTGCATTCTTCCTTATTGAAAAGAGGAAAAAAAAAAAAGATTTGTTCATGTTGTCATTACCTCTGGAAAGAAGGTCTCAAAGTCTGACACTGAGAGGAGAGGAAGGAGGGCAAAATGGGGTGGAATGGCAAGGTAAGATTGATCCTTGAGAGGCTCGGGGAGTGGGGGGAACTGTGTTACAAATGGTAATAAGGCAAGTTAAGAAAAATGATACCAGATGTGGCTGTAATGCCAACAATCAGCAAAAAATGTAAACATATATAAAGCTGTAGTAATAAAGCTGTTACAGCTGTAATGTTCAGGATGGAAAGAAAAATGAGGCCACTCTTTTTTAACTTCAGCTCTATCAGGCTCTGGCCTCTGCTGATATTTGGTTTTCCCCCTGTCCACTTCATCCTGTTAGGACAGTGATCTATCTTCATGGAAATCTGGGAGAGAACATTTTGTGTAAAAATAAAGCACAACACTGCCAACATCTCTTACAATAAACTTTCCTATTTACACCAAGGGACACTTTTGAGCTCTTCACGTATTTCACAACCAATTAAATTTCCAAGTGTGTGGAAGCATTTGAAATCTCATCCCATTCAGCCACAGAAAATGTAAGGGTCGTGAGCAGCCCTGTGCATCCCATATGCTGGCTGTCCTTCTCCACCCCTGACCTGCAGTGTCCACTGGCACAGGGGGTGGAAGGCCACCCAGGAGGTCACAGCTCTGCCCATGACTCTGGTTCCACTGGATTTGTGATTCCCATGGTCTACCTGGCCAAGACTTCCAACTGCTTGTCTCCTGCTCAAGACACGCAGGACTCTGCCCTGACAGCTCTGATAAAACCTGTTGAGAAAATGGTGACAATTTTAAGGGCAAACATTATTTTCTCATCAGCTATGAGAACAGGGAGTTCTGTTTGTTCATTTTTTTTATATGCAGGTTTACCTTACAAGTGTAATTTTTCAAAAGGCCGTGAAATTCTTGTATTCCCACAGCACATGGAGAGATCCATGACTGCAGAAAGCTTTGGTTTTCACTTATTATGAACTTAGTGATGCAGTATTTGATAATTAAGGTTTGTTTTCTACTGATCCCATGACTCTTCCTGGCTTTAATAATGCAATGGCCTTTGGATTATTTATTAGTAAAGATGAAAAATTTCAGGACTTTGAATTGTTCCCAGCTTTTTGGGACTCCCTAATAATTGCACATCAGCCTAGTGAGTTAGTAAAGTCCTAATGCATCCTGAGTGTGAATGACTAAAAAGTCATGTGGCTGTTGTAAGAGCTGTAAATTTTGTGTGTAACTGTGCAAAAAAGTACAGCCTTTTATGGTCTGTTGTGTTGAATCACTAAGTTTATGCCACACTCCTCTCACTTTATGAGCTCTTATATATATGATTAAAGGGAAATATTTTTTAATAAACTTTTTTGTAAACCTCTACTCTGAGCTTACAAGGAGTGGATACATTTTAAAAGTGCCTGGAATTTCCAGCCCTTGTTATTATACAGTGTTGTTCAGTGCTTTCCTTATTTAGTAAGGAAACTTTTCAGATTGTTATCTCTCAGATGTTCCACTCAGCTTCACCATTTCATTCACCTCTTCTCCCAGTCCTTATCATGACATAAATCCTTCCTTTTCTTCTTTCATTCTGATTTCTTGCTTGTATCCTTCATTTGCATTCAAGTAGGAAATGTCCTGGTGCACAGGCACAACATTGTGATTGTTTCCATCAGGAGGGACTCAGTTTGGCCCAGTGAGCTGGGCTGACTGGGTGCCTTTGACATGACTGCATCAGGATTTCATGCTTGCAGGACATGAGAAGTGTTGCTGCCCAGAGGAGCTGTAGAGAGCAGCAACATTGTCTGCTTGCTTCTCTGTGTCTGTGTGTTATGTGTCAGTTTTGCCTGTGAGAGTTTGATTTGCTTGAGACATACTCCTGAGACAAAATGAGATCTGAAATTTGTGACTTCTACAGGTATATCAATGCATTAGTTCAAGTAGATCTCCTTATTCCATCTCCTCTGGGCTGATTGCATGAAATATGTTGAATAATTCAAACTTTTGCGTCATGTTTTGGAAAGAGTCGATCGTCTTATTAGTCATTTAATATTCCTTCCCATTACTGCTTCATGCAGAGTAGAATCACTAATTCAGTCTGGGAAACTTCTCAACTACCTGTGTTAGTTCCTCTTCCCAAACTTGAACTGTATAGAAAAGACAATTTTAAACCAGGAAAATCTTCAGGAGTAACAAATGTTCTTGCATGATGCTGCTGCAGCAATAACAACAAGACCTGTCAGATACTTCCTACTGTATGTGAGCAGCAATTACTCAGTAGCTTCCTCCTTGTGCTTCTCTTGCTCATATTCAGTCCCACACCAAGCCCTGTGTGCCATGAACACCCATGATCAGACTTCCTGCCCTCTGTGCCCAGCTCAGGTGGTTGTGAGGGGGAAGAGCTGCAGCACTGTCTGGGAGCTGTGCAGGCTGGGCTGCTTTGTCTGGAAAGCATCAGTGATGTAGAGTTGCAGAATAGAGTGTTTCTGCAAAGAAATAGGAGACCAGTCATAGAAGGGAGAGGAAATAGGTGTTGGATGAAAGAAAACCGTTCCAAGATTGTAATAAGCCACTTCTCTCAAATGCTTGTATAAAAATATTCTCCAGAAGAGCTGAAGGTTAAAAAAAAAAAAAAAAAGTAATGGCTTCTGGGAGCCATTTGGTCTTGATGTGAAAATAGAAAAAAAAAAATCTTTATGCAGCCCTCCTGAAACAACATAGCTTTGGACAGCAAATGAAGTCAGAGGAGAGGGAAACTGCTCTTGTCAAGTTTACTTACTGCTGAGCAATTCACTGTGATTTGTGTTAATCAGATTTATAGTAACTTGAGATAAACGTATGAGATGGCAACGTGTTATCACAGGTATCTCTGCTATTCACTGGAATCCTGAAATGGTTGTTCAAGATGTACAGTTTATTTTCAGAGAAACAGACCTTATCATTAGGGCCACCCACAGAGCAAAGCAGCTCCAGTGACTGACTGGAGCTGCCCATTCACTCTTGTCTCTAATCTGTGCAAGGCTGCAGAAGCTGCTCCTGCCCCAGCCCCAGCAGCCCTGGGGGGACAGGGGCTGCTGAAGTTCCCCTCTCCAAGTCCATGAAGGATGCTTTGCTTCCTCCATCACAGAGGAGCAGAGTGTGTGGGGGGGTAATTCAGTGCAGGCAGAAACCCCCTCCAGCCCTTTGCCCTGAAGATAAGAATGGATAGATAAATAAACAGTGGCACCTTGGTCAGGGAGGCAGGTTGTTCACAAGGGAGGCAAGAAGGCAAGTGTGGGAGTTTGAAAGCTGGTGCAGACTGGAAGGAGGGAAGAAAAAAGTGTGGGAGGTCGTTTATTCTTTTGTTGAGTGCACCATTTAGTTTGCATTTTCACTCTGTAGTTAACACAAGATACAGAGTTTTTCACTGAGCATTTTAAATATATATATATCTTAAAGTTTTTTTTAAATCTCATTTTTTCTTTAAAAATTTTTTTTAGTTCAAAATTATACTGTAAATGATATAATAATCCCTCTCATCACCTATTATTTCCCCTTAAGAAAACACAACTCTTTTGTGATAAGAATCTTATACCTGAAGTAAGCAAGATTTAAAATTTGCATTACCAATATTAAGAACAGAAATATCAGTGTGATTTCTTATTTTGGGCATGGCATTGTGCTGAGTGACTGCACTGAGTCCTCATAGCAAACCAGTGTCACTCCACAGCCAAACACAAGGCTGAGATCCACTGGCAACACGTGGCTCTTCAGAGTTTGACGAGCGAGTGACACGACAGGAACGACACGGACCCCGTGCAGGGTGGAAGGTCTGGCTGTGGGGCAGCTGGTGAGGTCCGGCTGAGCTGGTGGGGTGCTCTGGGTCTCCCTGAGGACAGGGAGGCAGCTCTGCTCATCCCACCTCTCCCTCCCCCAGGTGTCACTGTTGGTCCACACTGTGCAGGGTGGATGCTCCTGCTGCTCCATCACCTGCGGTGTACCTGTGTGGCACGGAGGTCTGAGCCAGGGCACGGCCCCTGCCAGCAGCGGTGCCAGCCGTGGGAACACTGCAGGCGGGGTCACTGCCCATGGGAAACATCGCCCCTCTGCTCAGTGCAAGTGCTGGTTTCCATTTCTAAGCACTCCCTCCATCCACCTGCCCCAGAGATGAGCTGCGGGCAGAGCTGGTGGGAACATCAAGGAGCTGTGGGGGGCAATGTGTGAGCCCGAGGTGGGACCTGGCTGTGCTTGGGCCACCGTCCCTCTCTTGTCCTGCTTCCCTTAACAGGGCGAGCGGTTCCCTGGCTCTGCAGGGCCCAGGTGCTGTGGGTCAGTCAAGGCACGAGGGTTTGCACCCCGAGCCAGGGCGCCGCTCTGCTTTTCGCTGAGGGACACAAAGGAGGGACGGGGAGCCGCGGAGTGCCAGGGCACCACCAAGTCCACTGGACTGTTCTGCAGTATCCCAAAGCCGGCAAGGGAGGCTGCTTGGCTTCTAGTTAACCAAAGCATAATGCAAATTAAATGCCTCCCAAAGAGGGTTTTAATCCCCGTGAGGCCGCCGGTGTTGTTCTGCCAGCCGCCCTCGGGAGCAGGGCAGGAGCGGCTGCAGAGAGACTCCGCAGCGCTGGTGGGCGTCTCCTTCAAAGAGGGGCTGCTGCCGGGATGAAATAATTACAGAATGCCAGGCTGTTATCCAATTACCCTGACATTTCACCATTCTTTGCCCTTAACTGGATTAAGCCCATTGTAAAAGGATTAGCCGTGGAGCAGAGCGGAGCGAGGCGCCCGCGCCGGGGACGGTCACTCGCGGCTCGCTGCCGTGGCCCACGGGGAAGGAACTCCTTAACAAACGGTGACACAAAGTGCTTCAAAATCTGTGACGGGGTCGTGGAAACCTTGTGCATCGTTGAAGATGGCTTTTTCTGGTGAATAATTCAGGGAAGTGGAAAAGAGGAGCGTTTCTCTGACTATTTCCTCCGATAATCGCTGCCATTGCCGTCTGCGTTGCCACAGCAGCTGATGTCCATTTTCTAGAGTAACGAAATATCCCAAATACTTCTGTATTTGAAATGCTGGGATTCATTTTATGTATAATAGCTGCTTTGATGCTATGCCTTCTCTTTGACTAAACTGCTTGTGAAAGTATCAGACTGATTAATAATCATTTCAGTAAGTCCACAGCAGGTTTGATACTTCTGCGACCCACTGCTTTTAACTTGCATTTCTTGTCCTTTGCTTCTCACATTTTTCTGTCTGATTTGGATCAGTATAAACACTGAGTGATGGTTGTTTTTAACCACTCAGACTGTGCAGATTTCAGTTTCCGGTCTTGCATTTCACTCACTTTAACCACTGTCACTAAACACAGTTTTACTTTGATTATTATCATCTTCCCCACATGATGGGCCTGTGTTTCCTGCTCCCAAAATCCAGCATTTCTGAGGTTGCAAAAGGACAACAGTGTATTAAAATGGCTTTGAAACTATTTCATTCTGCTTCTGCCAGTTGGTACTCTCATTGAAGGCAATGGGATCTTTGCCACGGAATTAAATAAGGACATAATGGAACACTGCTAACGTCACTGCCCTGCTTTCCTCCTCCCCTTCCTAAAATGGTTTTCTTCCCTTCTTTCATTTCTCTTTTTTTTCTTTCAATGAAAGCTGGCACAATAATTATCTGGAGCCATATTTAGAGAATGTAATTATAGTATCTTTTTTCATACACGTATTTGCTCTAAAACATTAAATCTGATTTATTTTAGTTCTGGAAAAGATTTACTGTTCTGTAGGCAATACTAGATGATGTTTAAACTACATTAATTGTTTGAGCATCTTAGGAAAGAAGTATTATACTCTGTGAGTTAGAAAACTAGGTTAATAGCTGCACATGAGATGGTTGTGTTGCTAGCCCAGGGCCTTCCTTCCCAGACCTGTGCTGCCACTGGCTTTAGCTCAACACAGTGGTGCTTGAACATGGAGTCTGGCTGCAGAAAATGTAATTATTCTGGATGTCCTCAGTGGTAGTGTTTGGATTGCAAGTGTTCTTGTCTGTGAAAATTAGATACTTCCAAATATTTCATTCTTTATAATTTGGGGGGGAATTCGGAAATAAAAGTGCTTCAACTTGTATTTTGTTCTTTAACTAAATAGCTTGCCAAAATGGAGCCACTGCTGCTGTTTCAGTTTTTTGAAATGAGAAGGCTGACCTATTTGGAAGGTTTCAGATCCACTGGATTTTGGTGTTCCAGTTTCTGCTGTGGACACAACTTTGAGCTTAACTAAGGAACATTTCGAGCCTTTCTAAATGGGGCTGTGGGTCAATGGTTCAGATTTAGCAATCTCCAGAATTTACTGTAAAAACTGCAGCTCTTGTGTTCTAGTGAGGCAAGTTCCTCCCCTGCTCAAAGCCCACCAGTTCTGACTTTATTCACATTTCTTTTTGCTGCATGACTTGCTGAGAGCCTGAAGCTGCTCTTCCCTTCAGCTGCTGTACTGGAGCAGGTGTAGGAAATAAGATAGGCAGAACTTTCTGTCCAAGTTCTCCCAGATTCAGCACCTAATTTTCCTTTAAAGTATACAGCTTAAGCTGCTCATTTTTCCACTTCATACAAAATAAGCCTAAAGCAAAGCAGATTTTGACAAATTCTTCCTCACTGTGCCAGCCAATGGCCAATAACTGTGTCCTTTCCAAGCAGGTTACACTTGACCCTTTGGTACCTCTTTTCCTACCCCTCTCCCTCCTTTGCCTCTGCCATCATCTCGTGGTTTTATGGGTCCTGTCTTCCCCATTTCCTAATTATGTCCGTGGAACTTGATCATTATATGAGTAATTGGAGTTCTGATACAGGCTTACAGCATGCATTACAATGTAATATGAAATGTAGACACTTCTGCTCTAAGTGGAAGTGACAGATCAGAGCTTACAAATTGCATTCATTCCCTTAAGAACCGCCTGGGACCTCTAAATTGATCACATGTGTTGTATGGATTATGTAATATTAATTAGAGTGGGATCCAATAGTGCAGCTGTGGTGCTTTGATGGTTCTATTAAATCTCTGTTTTCAGGGGGTTGTAATTCAGTTCTGCAAGTCTGTCATTTCAAGGGAGGAAAACTCATAGTATAATTCTTTCTTCACTGAAACTGAGTAGGGTTAGCATAGGTAGACATAAATTTAAGAGGGAATCAAAGAAAAACAGTATCCAGGAGGTCTCGGGATTCTAGTTATTTTTGCAGCTGTCCTCAAATTTTATATCTTCAGGATGAACACTTTTCATCTCAAAAGTGAATATTTTCTGTTTTAATTAAAAAGAGTCATTTATTGCCCTGCTGCTGTAGTGTTAGTTTTTACATAAGCCAATGATACTTTTGTGTTTCTTGAAGTATATTGTCAGTTGTTGCTCTGTATTTATGGCATATATGTATAATACATGGTATCTATGATTTAAATATGTGACCATTACTAGAGCAGGATTAAACTAAAGTGTGGGTGGTACATTGTCTAAGGCAACATAAAAAGAAGTTGAGTCTTTAAGTGTAAGGTCACATCTCAGTCTTAGTAATTTCAACATTTCAGCAGTATTGACTTGATGTTAAAATGCTTCTGAGAATATGAGCATGCTGCAATTATTTTCTGCGACATTTTTAGCTGCTAGTGGGTTGGATGCTTGTACTGAGACATATCTGATGTTAATGTTTTGAAGATAATTAGAATCACTCACAGGCTTTGCTCTTAAAGTTAATTTTTGCTAAAACTCACAAGCAGCATTCTAGAGCTGCTTTAATTTGAAGTGTGAGTAGCACATCTGATTTCACACCTTTAGGCTCCAGTCTGTCTAACATAAACTGAGTAGTTGTAGCACAGAGAAATTAAAGGGCTGGATTAGCATCCCACAAATTATAGTAAGAATTTAAAACCTACATTTGAGCACTGTAGGGCACCGAGCCTGCGGGAGTGTTGGTGATTCCAGCTGCAGTGGCACTGATCTGGTGAATTCATAGGTGTGGCCTTTTCCCCTCCACGTGGAACTCCCAGTTCAGAACAAGAGCAAACTTCACCAGACAGGTGCCCCCAGCACCTCCCCACTGCTGGAGTCATAAAACTTCAGCATTATTGCCTTGTAATATGATTGATTTGCACTCTTTTCCCCAGACGGTGCGTGCAAACCTTGTTATTTAAGGTCTGATTAATGATTTCCATATATTAAGAAGTTTCTTATTCTAGTATGTAGGGATAAAAATCTTTCGTTATCGAGCTATTTGGGATTTTTTTTAAAGTTTGTTTTTGTCCAAACATACATTATTAGTCCTGTTGAAATTATATGCTGCATCTCCTTTTGGATCCTGTTTCAAAGGAATAGTGGTCTGAGTTCACTTTCCTGTCTTTTTCCATTTTTATTTCTTTGCATTTGCTCTGAAGTCTAAAACAACTTCTTATAAAGCAGTTCTTTCCCTTCCAGTTACTCTCAGCATCCTCCAGCCCCAAAGAGCTGCCCTGCAGAGTCCAAACCCACACACACATTGCATTTCTCCCACGTGCAGCACTGGTTATTTTGCAAAGCAAATCTCCAAAGATGTGGCTCAGCCTTATTTTACTGACATGAAAAGAGGAATTTTTTCCCCTTTCTCCCCATTTTTACACCACTTTTCAGTATGCACAGTGTCATAAAAAGCAGTATTTATCTTTTTCTTTACACAAGAAAGCTTTGGAGTGATCCACCAGAGTGGGAGAAAGGTAAAAGTTTTCCACTGAGATCACTTAATTTGCATCATGTTTGAAGGTATTTGATCACAGGATAGCAGAGATGTTACATAATATTAGAGTTGGTTAATAGTCAGATTTCTTGTTAGTTGCTAAATAAAAATTACACATGGATACACATGCTTTTTTAGAGGGGATTTTTGTTGTTGTGAGGACTGGGTTTATCTATTGATCCATATATTTATACTGCCTATCTGTGTAATTGAGGGAGAAAACTAACTTTGTTATCTTTTGCTGAATGCAGATTATCCTTTTGTTAAAAGGAGCTCCTTGATCGTGTGTGAATTGTATCAGCTGCTGAATTAAATGTTAGCTGTATCACAAAAATCAATCAGAAACAGAACAAGTTCTCACCATCATTTAGTCTTCACATTCTGAGTTTGTTTTGGCTTAGTTGTATTCTAAATGTGAACAGATATACCACCTTTGGCTTTTTAGAAAGTAACTTTTTTAAAAACATCCCCTTTGAAAAAGCTTTTTAAAAAATTACTTTAAGATCCAGAGTAGTGTTTTTGCCAATAGGAAAATATTAGTTCTGCATGCAAACCCAAAGTATTACCTTATGCTTATTTAAGGGAGCACTGTTTCCAGGGGTGTTTTTGTTCAAGGACGTACTTAATGGATTTTATTTATTGGACTCACTGCAGCTCACTGCTTACCCAACCAGCAGAAAGCCTGAATTCTATTTGTGTCCTGAATATAAAATATAATTTTTCTCTATTTTATTTTTTTCCTCTGGGGGGGGACCAAAAAACAAAAAACAAAAAACAAAAAACAA
>VXAU01003238.1:2235265-2297221 GCA_013399695.1 Formicarius rufipectus | reverse complement strand
AAAAAAAAAAAAAAAAACAAAAAAAAAAAAAAAAAAAAAAAAACACAGAGAGGAGCTTCTATTATTCCTAAAATAAGTTATAAAGCGCTGTTTCGGATGACAGCTTTTGAATGTCTCCAGACTGTGGGTTAACAAGTGCTCAGAGCAGAGTCTTTTCACCTGAGCAGTAGCACAGGGGTTTGTGCCTGTTTGGAAAACAAAAGTATTTACCAAGTTCCATGTCCTTTGCATAAGGACATGGAACTGCAGGAGCAAGTCCAGAGGAGGCCACTCTGGACACTGATAAAGTGACTGTGCTGTGAAGACAGGCTGAGAAAGTTGGGGCTGTTCAGCCTGCAGAAGAGAAGGTTGAGTGGAGACCTCACAGCACCTTCCAGTATCCAGAGGGGCTTGCAGGGAAGCTGGAGAACAGCTCTCCATCGGGGTCTGTAGTGACAGCAGCAGGGTAATGGGTACAAAGTGAAATTCAGGTTAAATATGTGGAAGGAATTCTGTCCTGTGAGGGTGGTGAGACACTGGTACAGGTTGCCCAGGGATGTTGTGGATGCCCCATCCCTGGAAGTGTTCAAGGCCAGGCTTTGAGCAGCCTGGTCTAGTGGGAGGTGTTGGGGGTTGGGATTAAGGATCCTTAAGGTCCACCCCAGCCTTTAATACCCTATGATTTTATAATTTAAACCTGGAGAGAAACTTGCTCTGCCTCTTGCTGGCCCTTTCCGGGCCATCAGGTCTCTGCAAGGGAGAGGTGGTCATCTTTGGCAGATACGGTGCAGAATTTCAACACTTAGGTATCAATTAATTTCCTCTCTACTGCTGGGTAAAATTTCCATCTCCATGAGGAACTTGCTTTTCTATGAGAAATCAGCCTTTCTTTTATTTTTTTTTTTTAATTTATTTTTAAAAGCTGTTAGAACAACAAGCTGGATGGCAGATGTTGATATGTTGTTTGATCAATCTAGAAATGTGTGAAAAAGACTTTTTAGGCTTTTGTGAGCAGGTCTTTCTATCTAATATTGGTACTCGACCTCACAGGTCTACAGCATAACACCGCTGCAGAATTTTTCATTTCAAAATTATCTGTTATTTTCCTGTAAATCTTTTTTCCTACTCATTCCTGTATAAAGTGAGTATAATTGTGTGTCTTTGAGATCCTTGTCCATCTTTTTCTTCATTAGGTTAGTACTGAAGCAATTTCATATTCACCTCTTCCCTAAATTTCAAAACCGTGAGAGAGTAGGGAATGTGCCTGTCTCCAGAACTATTCCACTGGTGCCCAGAGGCAGAGCCCTGCCAGCAGGTATCCTCTGAGGCTGCTCACCCTCAGGCAGGTGCAAGGGAGAAGGTAATTTTCCAGGGAATCCTTAAAACATGGTCCTGAACCTGTTCTGTCCCACTCCATTGCTGCAGATCTTACAGCAGCTTTTCCATAAAATCCAGTGGGCAAGAACCAGTTTTAATCATCTGGCTTCATAGGGTGGCTCTTGTCTTAAATACTCTGCCTGGCTGGATGTTTGAACCATATAGTACTGCTGGAAAATCCATCTCTAATGAGATTTCACTGGAAGTTAACAGTGATATAAGGAAATGAAGTTAAAGGGCATTTTAACCATCTACTGTTTATATGAAATCAGAACTTTGTTGAAGAACAGAAACTTTTCACTTAAAACTCTGAAATCCAAGAGATTAATCAAGTAGCCTTTTGGTTACTGAGATTTTGGCTTAATCATTTTTGATATATCAGCAGTTCATTTTCATGAAACCTCTTCTTTATTACTAAGCACTGAATTAAGGCATTCCATGATTTTTTTTCCCTTTCTGGGGGACTTAAGGGCTACTTTTGGAAGAAGAAAGTATGTGGATTGTGAAGTGTTCTTGGTATTTCTAGTCAATTTACCTGGTTTGTAGAGAGTTTCCTTCAAAATATGTGATTTTGAAGTATCTGAAACATTTGAAGATCCTGGAAGCATCCAAATACTTTGAGACACACCTTTATTTTGGTTAAATTAACAAAGAAAACTTGATAGATTTGATCAACACTAATACATTTGATGAAGCCTGAGACTTCTTTGAGACATTAGTTTGTGCTTTTTATACCAACAGCTTTCATTCAATATAGTTTTAAACTCTGTGTATATTGAGAATAATACTTCATCATCAAGAATAGATTTAATACCATAATTTTAGTTCTTAAACTATAAACAATTTTTAAAGAATGACATAAACTATGAAGTAATTGATTGTGTCCCTTCCCAAAGGCAGTAGAGAGAAAATGAACCAAAAGAAATGCTATTATGCATGACAAATCGGCAAGGCAGCACTATTAAACAACTAGACCACTGGTAGTTAATGAGCAAACCACAGTGGATTTTAAGATGTTAACCTACCTTATGTTATTAATATTTATTTTGTTTTTTTCACTCTAAGAGTTCGAGTTTTGAACCCAGGAGTTCACAGGCTGCAGATTGTGTTTTATTCTGTGTAATAACACTGTTTGGTGTGCTGTCCCTTGCTCAGGGTCAGTTCACATGTTTCCAAGTTTCCCAGCCCATTCCTGTAGCTCCAGCTCAGTGTCTGACACTGACAGTGTTTATTTCTGCTCTCTTCACCCGCTGGAAATGCAGGGCAGGTGATTCTGGTGTAGCCCCTGGTGAACATCATGTTAGTTCCACTACAGTAATAAAACTTTCTCTGTGACTTTGGTAAGCCAGATGTGTTGATGGGGGGAAAGTCTCATGTCTTCAGCCTTATCCTGTGCCTGCTCTTGGTGTCCTGTAGTTCATGTGCAGTGTTTGCAATAGTCAGCTGGGACAGGTGATGATGCATCTCCAGCTTTCTTCTGACTTGCTCATCCTCATCTTTCCCAGGACAATAATGCTCAGAGAAAAAAGAGATGATGTAAAATAGTGATGATTTCCAATGTTGTTCCTTGGCTCTCTGACAGAATTTCTAATTTTCTTTGCCACGTTATCCTGGCACCCAGTGTCATCCTCTGTCTTTTCATTTCCCTGGATTGCGAATATGTAAGTCCAGTGTTGCTCTAAGGTGAGCTGGAATCCCTTACTTGACAAATCCTACTCATTCCAAACAGTACCATATTCTACTTACCTGACCATTTGTTAATATCCACACAGTTAAAAAATATCTTTGATACATTAAATTTAGTTCTTCCAGTATCTTCTGCTTCAGCAGAGTCCTTGATTAGGTAGCATTGTGTAAATCATTTATTCATTCAGACACTACACAGGAAAACTGAATAGATTGTGTAATCTTGAAGCAAAATGGGTCATTTACATGGCTGCTAAAGAATACAATTATTTGATAATTTGATATGATACTGGATATTCTGTTAAATATGTGAGTCATAGTCATGTTACATTGGCAACAGCACCGTGGAAAAACATCTCTGCAAGCTGAGTGGTGTTCACCTCGTGCAGCCCATTCCTGCTCAGTGGTGCTCAACTTCCTTGGATTAGTTCCAACAGTTCCTTGTGTGGAGTTGTGTCAACAAGTGCCAATCTACCACCACAGTGCCTTTGTAGCACCAGAGTTACTCAGGCATTTGAAGCTGCTGGAGAATTCAATTTAACTGCAGCAGAGTTTTTCGGGCTGGTTCTGCCTTTGAAGCAAAGTCAAGGGCAGGGGGACACCCCCTGACACCTCCCTCTGGCTGATCCAGGGTTCGATCACACCTCCTGCTGCCAGGACAAGCGTCCCACTCACTCCTTCTGCTTGGAGCTGCTGCTGCATCCTGAGTGAATATTTAAATATGGTTCAGTGACTTATAGTCAAGTAACTCTGGCTAAAGATACACCCCAGTCAAACTCAGTGTTTCCTTCATTCCAGGGGCAGTGGCAAGAAAAAGATCTTAAATGTTTATTTACCAGAGTAAGTGGAAACAAACCAAACTTCTCCCTACACGCACCTGTATTACATAAAGGGACTTAAAACTACAGAGCTGTGGATGATTTTGCTCTTTTTGTCTTTAAAATGAAGCAAGTGGAGTGGAAGGGAATGATGGTGCTGAAGAATTGTGGGGCACTTCCGGAGTCATGTTTTGTGTCCCCTTTTGTCCTTTGCAGTATTGCTAAATATTAGGAAAATTCTGAAGCAGTGGATGCTGGAAAGCAGTTTATTAGAACTCTATGGAAGTACATTTTCCATCACACTTCAGTTAAACTACCTTTTTTAATAATTAAATTAACAAATATCACTTATTAACTCAGTTCCTAATTACAGTATTTCTACTAAATAATACTAGTAGCATTTATCATAGTAATAGAAATGGAAATTATCTTGAAACGCAGTGTCTTTTGTAAGCCAGGATCTCCCTGTTTGTCTGAGGAAAATGGATATTGCACACTTCTGGCAAGATGAAATCCAGGCTTCTTGGCTATTTGAAAAAACTTAGACTAAAAATGAATTCTCCAAATCCTTCCTTCCTTTTCAAGACCCAAGGACAGAATTACAATATAGGACTGCTGGAACATTTGAGCTTTCACTCCAATCTCCACTTCAGCTTTAAACATCATGAATTAAAGTAATTAAGATTAATAGAATTAAATTCTGAGCAAGACAAGACATGCAAGCTCTGAACTCTTGCCTGTCTCTTTCATTATCCTGTTTAAGGGATATCAAGAGTCCTGCATGGAATCCCACAAAATAAATGTGTGTAGTTGTATTAACTACTATTTTTTGCTTATTTTTGAGAGGCTTTTTGAGCACCACAGACTATTTTTGATAAAAGAAATTACTTTGAAGGGCAGGATTTTAATAGATGTGTTAAAAGTGAATGAATTGCTTTTGCAAACTGATTTTATATCTTTAAAAATATTTTTCTCTCTTTAGTAAACTACCAAATGCCTCAAACATCAGCGTTCTGCAATGTCAAGAAGAAATTTGGGCAGGTAGAAGATCTATTGCTTGCTGGTTAAAATGTGTCCCTGGGCACACACAGTAAAGTGCAGTGACAAATTAAATTTCTAGAAAAATGTCACAAGTGGAGAGAGATGACAGAAAAGTGTGGTGGTATTAAACAGGAGTTTCAGTTAGTAACTGAGGAGTTATTTAAGAAACATTGTTTTGGTTATCTGTATGCTGCTACTGATGGAAAAACTGCCGTTGTGTGACTTTATCTGATTGTGGATGCTCGTGGGAAGGGACTGGTGTGAATACCCCTTGCAACATATGTGACCTTAGAAGGGCCAGGGCTTTCATGAGAGCAAAAATTGTAGCTAGCGTATCTTCTGGCTCCTGGAGGATTCAATAATCTACTGGATTTTTGAAAATCTGGCTCTTTTCAAGTGGAACGATGAGCAGAGGACGATAATTATGACCCTCTTTATCCCCAAGGGAGCACACAGAGCAGTTTCTGTCTTTTTAAGAGAGACAGGTTCAGATTCTCACTGAAGAGCCTGGGAGTGTTTTCACAGATGCATTATGGAAAGCATGTTTTGCCATGTAAGATTTATAATAACCCTCTAAGTGTTTGGTCTGATTTGAGCCTGTTGGATCTCAACAGCAAATCCTCTCTGTGGCAGTGACAGGAGAGGGCTATGTTATTGTAGCCAGAAGGCAGGAGGTGATGCTCTGTGTGTAGAACTAGTTAAAGAGCTCTTGGGATGAGAACATCCACAAATTCCATGTATTCATATCTCCAGGCAAACCCCTGGGAATGCCCCAGGAGAGGAGCCCTGCCTTTCAGGGAGTTCCAGGGAGCTGCTTGTCATCCCTCACTGTGTGTGTAGATACGGAGCATCTCCTGTTTCACCCTCTTCACCAAGCCCCTTTTTTATTGTAACTAAGCATTTGTGCTCATTTGAATGCTGAGAAAAGAGCTCTTTGTTCTAGAACAGAGCTGTAGTTTTTGCACAATTTCCTCCATTATATGAGGTATTAAAGGAAAGAAATTAAGAGAAGCAGTAAAGTCATGACGACTGAACAAATTGTTGAACTCCATACTTGCTCCCCTCTCATCTTCAGTCTATTACAAAGTCAATTTAAATGGAAAAGTAAGCACATAGCAACTGCTGGGTATGTTGAGAGGAAATTGTGTGCTCTCCACTTTAGGGTGCTTTCAGGAGTGGGATGAATCCATAGCTTTGCCTGTGTTTCCAGGGAGTGCTGCACAAGGGGCATGTCCTTGGCCAGGGAACAGCCATGGGACTGTACCTGAGTGTTGGTGTCACCTGCACTCTGCTTCCCTTCTCCCTCTGAATGCTACAGAGGTTTTTAGGGAGGTACTTTCAAGGCTCAGGTGTGTGTTTGAAATAAACTGCTTTTTCAGTGTCCAGCTCACTCCTGGAAATACACAGGGACTTAAGATTTTGTATCCAGTTGTCATACTGTCCGAGAATCACAGAACAGGCTGAGTTGGAAGGGACCCACAAGGACTGTGCTGATTCATCAGAAAACCTGTTATTAACACATAAATGAGGTGTTGAAAAAATTTAATATAGGGAGGTGATTTTTTGCCTGGTATTTCTCTCTTGTGGGACCAGGTCACAGTAAAATCTGTTCCTGGCAATGTAGAAAATGAGGCTGTGTTAGTAGCTGAATGTACTTATTTGGACTCCTGAGCCAAGCTCTTTCAATGTACACAATATTTTTTAATTAATGAAAAAGGAAGAAAACATTTGAGAAAAATCAGTGTTGGATCTTTGGAAGCCAAGACTCCAGTGTGCTTTTCCTGACTCTGCCAGTGCTTTGGTGTGCTGTTACTGATAATTCAGTGTCTGTATCCATGAAATGTGAAAAATAATACCCATGAATGTCATAAAGTTTACTTTAATATTATTGCAATATTTGGATGCCTTAAATTAGTTGCCTGGAAAGACCAAGGTATTAAAGTTAAGATATTTTGATTCTTGCATGTCTGTGCACTGGAGAAATCCCTATTAGCAGGCACAGTCTCATAGTAAATAGCACTGGAGGACTGCAGAGGAAGTAGATGTGCAATAGCAGGAGTGCCAGTGTAATTATGTTTTGTTCTTCTGTATGGTTGCTCCTAAGGGAGAAGGAAGTCAGTAATTGAAATGATTAGGCACCAGTACTGCTGTGGCATTAACTGGCACACAGGCAGTGCCCAGAGCTTTGTCACTTTGTAGTGGAGCTTTGTGTATGATTTACTCGAGGTAGGAGTATTTATAGTAATTAAGGAGAATGAGAGCTTAGCTGTTTAGGGGCAATAATGACTATGGAAGTGGCAATAGTAATGATATTTTTGAGACACCTGGTGACAATCTGGCCCTCTTTATTTCTGCATGGGTGTAGTTAGGGCTCCTGGTAGTTTTTAAAGCAACTGTGTTACCTCTCTAACTGACAGATCTTATGCAATCAAGCATCTTATGCTTAACCTCTGGTTGTATTTCCCCATATTTTTTTCCTGACCTTGAGTAAATGATTGTCATTTTATGTTCTAGCCAAAGCCCTTGAAATGTTCCTCTCCAGAAAAGGACTCAATATCTCTGTTCTGTTCCCAGAAGATTGCTGGGTACTGTGAGGGTGGAAACCATTTGCTATTACTTAATGAAAAAATGTCCTCCATAAATCACCTCTTCAAGTGGAGCACACAGTGAAACAGCATGAGTCTTTAGCACTGCCAGCACTCTAATAGACTTATATATCCTGGGTACTCATTATTTGCTGGTTGTTAATTATAGAGTGTGTTTAAGACAGGAAATCTGGTGTGCTTCTTAAGGGGAAAGCAGCATGCCCCATCCTACAGATGAGAGGGAGAGGGAACAGCCAGGGAGGGGAAGGAAATGTCTTTTGGTTTGATTTAAAGGAATGGACTATGTACTTCACCTACAGTGAAACACGTCTGATGTTTTAATGCATGTACTGGCTGGGATTTTTTTTAACTTTTTAACCCTGAATATTGAGACTAAAGGATTGTAAGACCTCTAGAGAGATTATTGCTGAGGCAACTTGGGTGCACCTTTGGGAGATTTTGTTTGTCATTATGGTATAATGAAACCACCCTTGGGTAAGTGTGTGAAGGATACCCCTGGGCGAGGGAAACTGGGACTTTATGATCTTTATGCAGCTCCCTGCTTATTAGATCAGTTAATCTAATTAAGTGGTTTACTCTGACTTCACACGGGCATGAATCAGAAGCAATTCATCTCGAAGTCAGTTGTGTGCAGTCATTATGGTGGTGGGAGATGAGGGCTAAACCCAGTGCTGGTGAAATCAGCTCTGCTCTACTCCAAGAAACCACATCTCTGTCACTGGGTAAAGTGTATAAGGAGTTTTACATCAAGGATTGACTACTCAAGTTTTCCTTCCTCTCTTTTACCTGCTGGTTTCTATTTCTGCCTTTCTGGAAGGTTTCTTCTCCTTTCTGTCCATGGCACAACTTCAGCGGGGAGGCCAGAAGGGACTGCTCGTGCTGCAGAGTCACCAGATTGGTGTTCCTGACTCCCTCTTCTGACAGGGAATGGCAGGTTTGAACCCACTCCAGCAGAAGGCAATGTCTGATTCCAGTTACCTGTTATCCAAGCTGTTTTCCAGGAGGGAAGAGCAGAGACTTCCCTTGTCCTTCTCCTTTGACTGTAAGATTGCTTGCTCCTGTTTGAGGGGGAAGACATGGAGGATAAAAAGGAAAAGACAGGAAAGCTGGTGCACAACTGGACTTTGCAACCAGGCTTTGCCATTCACCTATTTGTTATCAATAACAGTAAAAAGCCACGAGTTAGTTGCAAATAAGTTCACATGTGATCTTGGAAATGGTGAGATGGAGGATGGAAAACTCGCTGCTCTATTTGAGATGTGCTGTGTGAAGCTGTCACACCCTTGGGAGCAAAGAAAGTAATTGGAACAACAGAGGTTTCTCTTGATTTCTTGCTAGTTAATGATCCTCATTTGTCAAAAGAGGGGAGGGAAAGACAGAATTCCTTTCCCCAGGAAAAGTCTTTTCATATCCTAATTTCTGATAATGGGCACACACATTCTCCAGTGCACATTAACTCTAGATTTTCTTCTCTGTGTCCCTGTCTCCTCTCAGATATCGCTGAGCATGGAAGGTGCTTGGAAACTAATCCTGTTCTCCTGAACTAGTCTGCATCCTGTGCAATCCATGGGTTGTGCCCTGGAGCAGAAAGGAGCTGATATAAAAGCAGTGACAGACTTTCTCTGTGGTCAGGTTCTTGTCTTCCTGCAAGACCTGGGCTCCCCAGAGTCCAATTGCTGGATCAGACCAGGAAATCCTCTGCAGAAGTGTGGCTTATGACTGGAGTGCTGATGACTGTACTGAGTTCCTTCACAGGATGGTTTTATCATGCTGTAGGTTTTAACAGGGCTAATTACATTCCATTTAGATGAATAATCTGTCCAACAGTATTAGAGAACCTGTATTGGAAACCATTATTAAGAATACTTGGCACCTTTGAAGGCATTCTTGTTTTGAGATAATTGGTGTCACCTGAAATTTTTATTGATGTATGAATATGTATTTGTATTGATAGGATATAACCTTCATTAATAATTTTCCAGGAGGTGAGTGACTTTCCAGAGTCTTTTTGGCAGGAGCAAGGGCATAGCTGGGTATTATCTCCACTAGACGTGGTACAAGAAAAACTTTTCAAAATACTAAGAATCGAACTACTAAAATCCCCGAACAAACAAACTAAAAACCACCCAAAAAACCAGCTCAGATAAATTGCTGTGATACATCAGGGGTGCTGGGTTCAGTTCTGGGTGACCCTGTACAGGAGAGACATGGATTTACTGGAGAGGGTCTGGCAAAGGGCCACAAAGATGATGGACTGCAGCATTTGGCTTTAGAGGAGAGTCTGGGAGCTGGGGCTTCAACCTCTTGTGCTTGGCCCTACTTTGAGAAGGGATTTGAAATAGATGATCTCCAGAAGTTCCTTCCAAACTCTGCTGTGACTGAGGTGATTCTCTATCCACTGATTGTATCCAGCTCTGTGAAATAAATGCAAGGATACCTGGTAATACTTTTATTTTCTCTTTACACCTGTTTTTTTCTTCACCTTTCAGAGCTGTTTTTAGACAGAAAAATGTGTTGAGGTCATGTTCTGACCTAAGGCTGTAGCAACATGCTGCTAATCAGAGGTCATCCGTATCTCCTGCCCTGAAGGCTACTTTTTCTAAAGAGCCCTCCTCTAAATATTTTTATTGCTTTATGGTCTTGATGAAGAGTGGGAATCTTGGCCTGCCAGTTCAAGAGTGGTTGCTCTGTGTTCAGACAGCCACCAGCTGTATAACCACTGCTGATAGCATAAGATTTCTGTAAAACAATAAATCCTAATTTTGGAGTAATTTTATGACCTTTGCTTACTCTTCCCGCCTCAATGGTGCTTTCCAGGTGCCTGCACTCAGGTCCACAGGTTAAGTCGTTCATGGAATGTGTCTGTTGCCTTATTCAGCACCAGCAGCTTAACCTGTATAAATAATGACTGTGCTAAATTGGCTCCTTTCTGTGGGCAGAGCTCACCTGAAACACCTGGGGACATTCTGGTGGGGACACTGATCCCTGGTGAGACAGCAGTGCTGAACATCTCTGCTGCCGGTGAGAAAACAAACCTCTCGCTGTCCATCACAACATCATCACCGCAGGAAACATCTGCTCACCTGTCCCACAGACAGGTGCAGTGCTCCTGGCAAGTGCATGGAGGTCAGAAGGGTCATAAAGCAAGCCGGAAATTCTGCCAAACCACAGAGGGAAGATTTGGGATGCTGAGGGTGGCATTGCTGCCTCCTCTTGTAGCTCTGAGGTTGCAGTGGGAGTTGCTCAGACCTGTTCTTTCACAGTGAGCTCTCCTGGTGGCAAAAGGCAGTGCTCCACACAGGACATCCCTGTGTTCTGTGGCTGTGCTGGACAGGGGGAGCTACCAGGATCTGGGAGCTCCAGCTGTGACCTCAGCACATCCCTTACTGCCCGAGGTGGTGACAACCTGCCAGGTGGCTGTGTGGCCAGGGCTGGGAGGGTCAGGAGCCACCCCTGTTTGGAAAGCTGGGCCTCATAGTTGACAATCCACAAGAGGCTCCTAAAGCATTCCCTCTGGGACTGCTGTTTGCAGCTTGAGTTCCTGAAGGAATGCTGAAGATACAGAGGCTGGGATGAATCAGGTGGCATAAGGAGCAGCAAAGAATAAACTCTCCCTCTCAGTGAATGCAGAATTTGGAAAGGATAGGCCAAGTTGGGACTTGAAAAAGCACTGCAGGGAGAGAAGAGGGAGAGGAGCCTTGTGGGCTGTAAATGCTGCTGGAGGGGAATCTGCTGGTTTGCATTGCCTGGGGCTCTACTCTGCTCCTGCCCTGCCAACCAAAGAGGAGCTGCTTCCCATCCCACAGCAGGGTCTTACTGAGGAGAAGGGATCAGAGGAAAATTATTGGGGTTTCGGTTAATTTTCTATCTGTAAAAACAGCATCTCTGCAAGGGTTTACACAGACAGAGTAGTCCATCTTCTTCTTTCTCCTCTATAGAAAAGATGTCTTGAAACGTTTGGGATCCAGACAGTGAAATACTTTGCTATCACCACCAGGAGGCTGAGGGTCCATCTGCTTCCCCGTGTGCTCTGTGTTGTCAGAGCCTTTGGATAAGGAGCAGAGACCGGTACTCCTGCTGTGGCACATCCCACCGCTCTGCCAAACGTAAATCCCTGGTGTGCCAAGCCTGCTCGGGCAAACTCACAACAAACAAGTACGAAACGTGTATTTTCTAACTGAAAACATGCTGAACGTCAGCTGAAGTCCAGCAGGCTCAAGTTCTGAGGCTCCTTTTTAAATTTTCCTCAGAACAAAAGTATATAATGAATAATACCTTTTTTCTGTTTCCCAGNGGGGGGGGGGGAAATAGAGCCCTATCTATAAACTCTTCCTGAAACATGCTTGAAGCATTGGAAGAAAATTAGTAGGCATATGATAAATGGCCCACAAGAGGCAGATGCAGTAATCTGTATGCCTTTCTAAAATAACTGTCTTTAGGGGAACTTTTATGTCGTTATTTCTTAGCTCCTCTGCTTATCAGAATGGCTTTGCACAGTGGCATATATCATGCTTTTATTTTAATTAAACATATCTTGAGGAAGAGCTTGTAAAAGCACAACTGGAGGTATTTTATAGGGTTAGAACTTGAGGTCATTTTGTTCTATCCATCTCATTTGCATTCAGTAGCTTCTTCACTTCCTCTGTGAGCAGAAAGGTACCAGGGCAAAGGATGTCGGGGTGGGTAAAGATCAGGTGTGTGCACAGTAGTTGTTTCTACTTCAGTAGACTTCTTTGTAATGTAGCTGCTACACAACATTTATTTAGTCCTTTACAGGGGAAGAGTGGTCATTTAATTTAGGAATGTTGCTCCTATAATTTCCAAATCAGGTTAATGTACTTTCTCAGGCATCTACGAGTTGTGTCTGTTTTCCTCGTAGCATCCCCAGTCAGGCTGGTCAAACGTTAAAAGGTAGTTTTGATTACGCTGAGACATGAATATTTCTCAAGTCACCTTTTCACAGTCTTTTCTGTTGTATGGTGTAATTTACTTTCTGTTCTCTTCCATCTGATATCAAAACCACAACTGATGTAGTTTGTTGTCAGTGCTGCAGTACTGCAGGTCCGGAAGGTGTTTCAGTGCAGCAACTTCTGTGCAGTGTTTTGGCAGTCTGGCCGTTCCTCTTGGAGAAAACCAGGTAATATTTTACAGCAGGATTGTTGGCTGAGGTCTGTGGCGTGATTTTAGTTGTGTGATATTTAAGAGTAACTTCATACAGACCTTGGATTACCTTTTTAAACAATTCTTGCACAAGACACCAAGAGGTTAAAGTTGAGGGGTGAGCTGTCTCTATTCCATGAGAGATTTCTATGTTCACTTCAATACAGAGCAGAGATTCTCTCTTCAAACTGTGGCACTGAGCAACTTCTGCTTCATAGGACAACTTTGTATGATAAAGGTGAAGGCTGAGAGAGAAATCTCATTCTGGCAAAAATAGTTTATTTCTAAGCTTGAGAGTTACAAAATGTGTATACATTTTAAAAGCATTTTGGGTGTAGTTGTCCAATATAAGAAACAAACAGATATCCATTTTTCTCCCACTAGAACCACAGATATCCTTCTAATCCATATTATTTTAATTGGTTAGTATCATAAAACGTGAAAGAAACCTTAGAAAAACCCTGAGTGATTCTTATGCATGAACTCTGACCACAATGGGTGTGGGTCAAGAACCTGAACTCTGGATAACCCAGTGGCCTCATTATAGAAGAGCTGAATGTTTTCACACAGTTATATTTATTCTGAAATCCTACAGTAATGTAGTATCTTTATATTTGATTTTAAAAAATATTCTCCAGTGATAGAAACACAGTGTTGAAGAACAGGCTGTATGTGGCAGGTAGTGCCATGGCCTAGTTTAGTGGTGATGATCAGTCAAAGGTGGGACTCATTCTCAGAGGTCTTTTCCAACCTGAATGATTCTGTAAATAATTTTCATAGCAACTTTGGACTTGCACGTGAAAAGTTAGCAATGGACTATTAGTTTTTCTAAATAATGGCTGCTCCTTCATGAAATGTAGCTGTTCCATGTTTATTTTGAATATGTTATAGGTGTATTTTAGAGCTTCTGTTACTAATTAATCAAATGGGAATTTTTTAGTGATAACATATTGAGTTTATATCTGCAATCTAATAGTTAATACAATGTTTATGGTCACACATGCTTGCACATTACAGGTAGAGAGGGGAAGAGGTGGGAGCTCAGCACTACTGAGCTGATGCAATCCTCACCTGAGTTTTAATCATCTTGTCACCATCTCATCAGTTTGTAACATACAGTGGAGAGCTCATATGACTGAGTTTTGGTGATTCGGGGGCATCTTGTGAAGCAGGAGGAAGTTAGATGTTAATGGGATCGTTTATCCTGCTGCTCAGGGTTTCCTCCTAAGCAGTGGTTACTGCGCTTCTAACGATGGTCCCTTTAGATTTTTACATGCCAAAACCAGGGCTGCTGATTCCAGAAAGTCCAAACCGGACCATCCCAGGCTAGGAGAACACATGGGTGTAATACTCATCACAGCCACGTTTCTTCATGTGACAAGAGGCATGGCTGTGCAGTCAGTGTTAGAAGGACGTTATATTGCTCCTTGCAGTATATACAGAATATATAGTTAGATATATATATAAACATGTATATGTATTTTCTTCCAGGTACTTAGCACTTTCTAACAAATCTGTCTGAAAAGGGATTGGAAATGCAAATAATTTCGGGTAGCTCAAGCTGAAGGAGCAGTGAGTTTTTCTGAGCCATTACTACTGTTCCTGACAGAGGCTTATCTTGCTCTGGGTTAATAATGCACATCACGACACTGCCAGCGTTTTGCGGTTCGTTTGGCTCCTGTTAGCAACACAGCTGGACTCCCACATCACTTTTACCTTGTTTAAAAAAAATAAAAATCTAATTGGTCATTAAGCTGCATTAGCATCTGTAATGAGCCCAGGCATCCCTTTTCAGCGTGTTTTTCTTGCCTGTCTTCAAGAAACCTCTGTCGAGCTGTTTGATATCAGTGCTAACGACACAGCAGTGTAGTTAAATGCAGAATTTTGTTCTAATAAATGGAGTGATGAAATATTAATTAATGCTGTCATTTAGTCTGTTCTCTCAACAGAATATGAATAATTTCTAAGGAATATTTACTGTTTTATGGATTTACTTAAAGTCCCAGTGTTTCTGTGTTAAAATGAATAATTTTTTTACCTACTGGAGTAAAATACAGAGGTATGGTAAGGGCAGCAATATCAGTCTCCATGTTGAGAAACTCTCTATATTGGACTTTTTTTTTTTTACTTAATTTTCATTTTTCTTTCCTGTCATTACCTAATTTCATGTGAAAATGTCTTCACGTGGTTCTCTTTTTCTTAGTTCATTAGATTTGGCATGGCTGTTTATTGTATCAGCTTGGCATCTGGCTAGTGTAGCTCCTTTAAAGCAAACAATGTGATGGAACAAACCACTGTAAAATTAACCCTCATGACCTAAACAGACAGGTAGATACACAGTAGGACTGCAGCTCTTGGTCTGTAGAAATTATGTAGCCAAAATAAAACTTCTTTGTGTTGCCTTGTTAACCTGTTTCCATCCAATGGAATGTTTCAACAACTTTCTAAACATTTTTTAGTTCAGCATTTTTACATCTCCCAGTACATTCTGCTGTCAAATGTCTCTTACACAGGAGAGAAGGAAAAAAAAAAAAAAAGGAAAAAAACCAAAACAAACAAACAAAAAAAACCTAAAAGGAACTTTGCAGATCTGCAGTATGAATCAAGTGCTTCTCTTCTGCTTGGAAAGTTGCACATCCCTGTCCTGTAACATAAGTTTGAGGGGGAGTTCTAAATCCCTGTGCAATTGCTGATGTTCTGAGTCTCACCTGAGCTGCTCAGACTCCTGAATTCAATGTATAGGAACCAGAACATGTCCATGCAGAAGTGAGCAGTGACATATAAATTAAGTCTTTATACCTATGATCAAAGGCCAAGTGGCACAACGTGCTAAGACCTCTAATTCCCAGTGTGTTTGGGAACTGGACCTTCATTATTCTTTCTCCAGTAACTGACCATGGGGTAAATAAGTGTAAGTAGTGGAGATAATGACTAGAAAAGGTTATTTTGTTTGGTTAAAGCTTCTGTCAGAAGGGTTGGAATTCGACAGCATTCAGGACCAATTCAAGATGATATTTAAGTCAGTGTCCATTCACAGCTTTCCTCTTCTCTGTTGCCAGCTCGTGTCCCTGCTGAAGGCATTTTCACAGCCTTTGCTTGCAGGTTGCTATCTGGCCTTCAAATTGGCCAAAAGAGAGATACCAGAAGTATCATCATCCTCTGGTCAGAGCATAGAAAGTTTGTTTGTAGTTTTCTTTGTCGATTTGGTTAAGTGTTTTTTTTTTTTTACTTGTCAGATTGTTGTCCTTTTTTCTATTTTACCTGTGAATTTTAGCATTATTTATCCTGCCCAAAGAGGGTTTTGGGGTTATTCTTGATGACTTAAAGCTGTTCTGTGTGAGAAGAGCCATACTAATTAAATATACAAAAGATATGCTTCTCTTCTAATAAAAAAATTCCCAGGACTGTTACAGCACTGTTATAATACCAGTACTCCCAGCAGAGGCCTCATACATATGCATGATCAGAGACCACCACGTGGTAGAAACAGTGAGCATGGGGGAGAGAAAATGAATATTGATAAAACATGTCACAGGCTGTGAAACAGCCCACAGGAAATATATAATCTCGGTGGATCTGCTTAGCTGAAACAGATTAGGATCTAAATCCATGCAGCTGATAATGCTTTTTATCTTGAAAGGTCAACTGGGCATTTGACACCCACAGTCCCACCAGAACCTCTGTAAAAGACATTGGGCAGCGTGTCTTCAATACATTTAATTTAGAATGGACGTTTATGGCTGGTCGTTGACCTTGAGAGGCCATCAGCAGTAATGAAGGGCAGTCAGGAGTGCTCAGTGCCCTCGGTGAAGGATGCACACAGAGACGAGAACACGTGCCTGCTCCGTGCTGGGCTGGGATAGCCTTGGCACTGGCTCTGCATCCCTCCTTCCACTCAGACAACAGGCAGGTGGTGCTAACAACAGACACACTGCTTTGGAAATATTTTCAGTTTACAGTGTATTGGAGTCATGTTCTTTTCCATTTCCCTTCTTCCCTCTTCTCCCTCCTCACATTGGTAAAACATAAGACAAATTTCTAATTCTTTACCCAAAAGAGGACAAATTCTGCCTAATTATATATGGGGTTTGCTTGAGTGCTGGCATGAAGAAATACTACCAAGAAAATAAATACAATAAAATGTTTGTAGGGCACCCTTAATGAAAATGCTTTACACTTTAGTTAATCAGAAAGTTTCCAGTTTGCTCTGGGTGACATTCTTGGTACCAGAAACACACTGTGTAGACTGAAGGATCATCACAGAATTGTTTGGGTTGGAAGAGACTTTAAAGATATTTTAGATCCAGCTCCCCTGCCACAGGCAGAGGCACCACGTCTGAGCCACCCCAGTGAGCAGGAGTTCAAGGAAAGGTGGGAAGCAGGAACAAGCAGTTACTGACAAAACTCCAATAGAAAGCAGGAAAGGGTCACCAGAGAGGAATAGAGAGATACTGCCTGAACGTGTGGGCTGGGACTGAGTCATCCCTGTGCCTCCCACAGTTCTTGTTCCTCAGGGTTGGGACATGAGGCTCGTTAGAGCCCCGAGGACTTGGGGAATAAATGAAAGCAGCTCCTTCATTCCATGACTTCCTCAGCCTCGTGACACTGCTTAGTTTTTGATAATAAGTCCCAATGTCTGAAGTTAAACTGTGGGTGATGCTTGGGATGATTCATACATGATGAAAGCACAAGATGAAAAAAACCCCAACATATTCTAGGCTGCAGACAATCAATCTATGATAGTGGTCATTGAAAATAAAGTGTTGAACTCCTGATTGTCATAGGTGGATTCAACCTGAGACAGTTTTTAATTTTAATTAATGTTTAATTTTCTTCCCTAATCCTATTTATTTATTATCCATGTCAGAAGTTTTGTATGTCTGTAGGGCACAGTGTTTTTGTTCCTGCTAGTTTCTCATCCAATAAAATATTTTTATTGTGTCCCAGAACATGAAATTTCAGCTATTTAATTTCAGTTTACTAAAAATGTATCTGTATATATGTATCTGCATGAAGTTCAAAGACTATTAACTAGAAACGTTCTCAGTATAATATTTCTTGAAAGGATATAAGGACCTAACTTTAGTATGAGACTGTGAGCTGCTTTTGAATTGTGGAGAACAAGTGAAGTTAGGAGTTTCATATTTGAGTGACTTTTATTAATTGCTTGTCTCTCCTCTCTGCACTTGGATAACATTTCCTCAAAGAAAACACCTCAGCAAAAGTTCGTTTAGCCTAACATACTAGTTAAATGCATATTCCTGCCCAAGTCACCTAAAAACATGGATTATTTTTACCCTTTTTTCCATCCTTGCTTTGCAAGGTGTTTAGAATGGAACAATGATTTTTCATAAATCACTAGAAGACCCCAAAAATTGGCACAGTCAGCAAATTAAACCCACAAAGACAGTAGTAGGCACTCAGGCTTTAGAAAATACATTGTTTTCTTAATAGAATAGGCTGCAAATAAAAGCAATAAGTTGACCACTGAGATTTCCTTGAGCCGTGGCAAAGTTGGCAAAAGGGTGGAGGTTCTAAAGGTCATATTGGATAAATCTTACTTTTAAATGTAAAGTCACCTGAAAATCATTCATTTCCCCAAGAAAAGAAAGTTTGCCTTTGGAAATGAGGCTTGCCAACCCCTGTCATCATAGCATGCTGAAAAAGCAATTGGGAACCCCCTACAGACTCCTGTTTTCCCTTTCAAAGCAAAAGAGGGAGAGGGAAGAAAAGCTGCCACCACCCAAGCAGCAAACTTCACCCCTGGGCTGCCCTCCAGCAGCTACCACCAAAAAAGAGAGATCCTGAGGCACAGGGATCATTTCCCCTTTCCTTTGGAGCCTCTGCAGCATTCCTGGTGGGATGGGCTTCTGCTCCAAGGGGCTGCTGGCAGCAGAGGAGCCGAGTGGGGTGCCTGAGACAGCAAAGCTCAGGACCTTAAAGAGCCCCCTTTAAACAGGGTCTGGAGCACACGGGGGTTTGGATGCTCCGACCATGCCCTTGGAACATCTTCACCTGCTTTAGTGTTGGCTCTCTTAGAAGCCCCATGAAGGAAAGTGTGAAGAGACAGAAAAAAGTGCAAAGCCTCACCTCTTCACCACCAACCTGGGATGTGGCAGGTCAAGCTGCTGCACAGGTCTTGCTTTAATTAGGTGCACTTTTTTTTTTACTGCTTTCTTTCATGGGAGTAGCTGAAGCTCTTTTAATTTAGGCCTGTTGAAGGCATCTAAGAACCCCTTTTTGGCCCATAACCAAGACTTCCTGAGAACAGAACTGTGGTAGCCACGAGATGTATCTGTGTAGTGTTTTGTAACTGCTTTGTTGCATGTTGAACAAAGGGCATCTTGAATTGTAAGGTCCCCTGATAGAAACTGCTGTAACAGCAGGACTGGGCTGGCTCTGGGCTTTGGATCAGGTGCTAAAAACTGCCATTTGAAGTGGGAAAGAAGAACTGCTCTCCAAGGCTGGATGTGCTGTGCTGGTGTGTTGGGATGTAAGGCAGGATGGGTTTCACTCTGGCACAGGTGGACAAGAGATGTTACACACTGAGAAACTCTGCCATGGGCTGTGACCAGACCCACCAGGAGGGTGGAGCTCCCCGGGCAATCTGCTTCCTTTTTGTATGAATAAACATGAAGTCAGTCCCTTATCCAATGGCTCATTTAATCTCAGCTCATTTGGTTTAAAATATTTAGTATTATTTTCACATTGCAAATATTTTCTTAGTTTCAGACAATATTTGCAATGTGTTTTCTATTTTAGCCTACAGAGCTTAAGTGAAAGTTTTTACATGCTAAAAACCTATTTACTACTGTGAGTTTTCTGTATAATAGCACACTTAGATTTGAAGAAACATCTTATATATAAATATATTCACAAGATACATATTCTCTAATTATTCACTCTCGATGTGTATGCTTTTAATAATAATTTGACATTTAAATGAAATATACCTCTTCATCTTGTAAAACTCAGAGTAACAACTAATTAAAGCAGGAGTTCTGTTTTATTTGAAGAACAGCTATTTCTTTTGGAAAGCGTCGTAAGCCCAGTTTTAAAGTAAATTAACCGTGTTCTCTGTTTATAAAACTGAAGTGTTCCATTCTGAGGTCTCAATTTAAGTTTACTGCGGCAGTTGTGGTGGGAGCAGTGGTGCTCTAGGAGGCCAGGGAGACCTGGGGAAGCACTTGCAAGCAAAGCATCATTTAATAGAGGTGGATGACGTTGGTTTTTTGTTTTGTTTTGTTTGGTTTTTTTTGTTTGTTTGTTTTTTGTTTGTTTTTTGTTTGTTTTTTTTGTTTTGTTTTTTTTTTTGTTTTGTTTTGTTTTAATTTTTTTTTCAATGCTTGCAATTTCATGTTGGAGTACTGTGATGCATCAAAGACTGGGAGAACCTCCTCAGAAAATGTTTTCTGATGCTTCTGCAGGACAGTGGGTTGTGGTGTTAAAGCAAAACTGGGTTTCCTGCAATTTGTCCCTTGCAGAGATACTGGCATAAAATATGAAAGTCATCTGCATCTAAGCAGTTGAATTTCATATTTCCCTTTGAATTGCCAAAAGAAACCCAGTCCCTTATTTTTTACTAAAAAGAAAAAAAAATCCCGAGCAACTTCTTCAGTAATGAGACAATCTGTTCATTAGGGCATTCCAGCTTTGATCCTGCAGGTTCTGTGATTTGGAGTCAGCTACCCAAATCTTCAGTCTCGTTAACACGGAGCCAAAACCAGCCTCTCTCTCAAATGATTAGCCATAATCAGTCAAACATTTAAACAGCCCAATTCGACTGCCCTCTTAAGGATGACTGATGGTTTGGTTCTGCATAAGGTCTCTTGATTAGATGCTTTGCTTTTCTTTGAATGCATGTGCCTCTCTGTGCATCCTTTTCCAAGAACACAGCGCACTTCACAGCAAACTTGTCTAGTTGGTTTAGAGCAAACAGCATGAAAAGAAACTAAATTTATTCTCTCATAACCAATGAAATCCCTCCATTATTTATAAATGCGGAACACTTCAGTAATTATTTGTGAGTTCCGCTTCTCTTTGCAGTATTGTTTAAGCTGAAACTAATGCTGCTTTTCATTTTTAGGGAATGAGAAACTGGGAAAATAAATGCCTGTTAGAAAGTCACACATAACCTGGCAATATTTTCTATCCTGTTTCTTGGGTTCTGACATTCCCTGGGAAACCTAAGACTGAAAGCAAGTTCTGATAATCGTGTAGATACTGCTGTGTCTGATAGTGATGTATTGAGGTGTCACACCTGTCAGCCATTTTTATATGACATGAACTTTAGGCTTAAATGATGTCAAAAGTAAATTTTTAACAGTTTGTGGGGTTTTTTTTAATTAAAAATATTACCCTTTTATCTACAGTTTAAGAAATGACTGTGAAAATGAAATTTAGACATAAAAGAAAAAAAGGGAACATATTTCAAGAATGGACCATGACATAACAAAGCAATTTAATGTCATCAGTGCAGAAAAAAAGAAAAATAAAAGCTAAAGCAATTCTGAATGCTGAGAAAAAAGCACTCTCATTATGGTCTGAGGTTAGGAAGCAGCATTTCAAATAGTATATTAGAGCTTAAAGTCAGCCATTAAAGAAAAGAATGACCTTCTTTACAAAGGATGAATTGCATTATATAGAAATATTTTGCGAGAGCGGTGTCATTTTTCTCGTTCCCTGCGTGAAAACCTGCAGCAGCAGCAGGGCACACGTGGCTGCTCTGACAGACCTGATGACACTCTGCTCATCTGTCAAACTCTGCATTTCACTGGGCCAGTGCAGTGTCCCCAAGCTGCTCTTCATCTGCAGAGGAAGCAGAGTCCCCACCAACATTAGCAGCAGGGAGACATTGTGGGTCCAAGTTCCAGCTCAGTGATCTCTGCTGGATGAAGTGTGGGGAGGTCCTCTGCTGGTGGGGAGGTCCCAGCAGAGAAATCAAATGGGAAACCTTTGACATTTTTGTTTCTTATAACATCTTATTTAGGCCACCAGCTGGGGTTGTTTTTTTCCTGAAATGTTGTTTATTAGGTATAAGTTGAGGAGTGTATAATGAGCATTTGGTATTTCATTAGCCCTTCCTCTTAATTAGCACAGTAAAGGGATGAGAAGCTCCACTGAAGTGCTTTGCTGGGATGTTCAGGATGTAACTGAGCAGAATAATGCCATTCCAATGAAAGCAATTGGTTGGAGTTCACCTACATAAAGAGAACAGTGGGTACCCAAATCAAATCAGAAATTATTTTCTATTTTATTTAAATAATGGCACTTGGATATGTGAAAAATACCTCTATAAATGCAGCAAATTCCGCTTACATTAACCAGCTGAATATCAGCTCAGAGCTTCTGTATTTGTAAGAACAGTGGAGAGATGTAGCATGAGACACAAATTATTCCTTCTCTTCTTTCCTGACATTTCAGCCATTGTTCCTAAGATTTTTCTTTTTCCCCTAACAAACTGCTTTATATCAAGGAGTTTATCCTTCACTGTCACAGAGGATGCTGCCATGGAATTCAGCTAAAGAAATCGATTTCATGTTTTGATAAAGGAGAGGAATTAGATTGGCATTACAGGGGAACATTTAATAAGGATGAGAAATAAAGTCAAAGCACAGTGCTTGTCTCTTACTGTAGATCCAGTGTATCATTTAAAATACTGTTGGCAACTTTGGAGTGGAAAAAGTCTGGAGAAGCTGATCAGAAATAAGACATGAGTTGATATGAAAACACATATAGCTGCCACATTTCTTAGTTCTGAATGTCCACTGTCAAGTCACGTTTGGCTTTTAACTACACTTTAGTAAGAGTTTTTACAAAACCCAATACAGTGCATAGAATGACTGAAATAAATACTTTGTTGAAATATTTACAGGCAAAATCTCCTAGCTTGAATGCAAAATATAGGAACCTGAAATTTAAATTATGAGGCTTGAGCTGGGTATTATTTCTTCAATAAAATTTAATAAATTGTTCAGCTGAAAGGAAAGATGAAGGAATCATAAATGCTCTTATTTTACTTAGGGGTTTTGTACTTTAAGCTCCCTAGGAATGGCACTTGTTGTCTTCAGTTTTTCCTGTATTCGTTACCACGTAATGATAGAAAATCACATGTGAACAGGACTTTTTCCTTAGGTTGTTTTTGGCAGAGGACAAGGTGCTTTGCGTTGTCTGGTCACCTGCAGTCCTGCTGGGGGGTCTGTGGCAGTTGCAGGGAAGGCACTTTTGTAACACTTCTCACTGGAGAAGAGACACTCCTTTGGGCATGTGAGGCAGGTGCTTCTCACCTACAAAGGCTCAGAACACCCTGAGCTGGAAGGGACCTGCAGGAATCACTGGAGTCCAACTCCTATCCAAGAGGAAGGAGTCAGTGAGACAGCTGATAGCTTTGTCAAGGTTGCAGAAGTCCGATTTGGATGGAGCCAGGAGTTATGCCAGGAAATGCAGGTTCCAATGCTTTTCTTTATCCCAAGAAGTGGTGGATACAAAACTGGAACCAGTCCAGGCTGGGAGTAGGAGTCCCCATGCTTGTGGGGTACAGTCCTTGTTCTTCAAGGCATCATGCAATTGTAGTCTGATTGAGAAGCCTTTATAGTAATTGCTTGTCTGGAGAGAAAAGTTTTGATTCCTTTCTACTCATAGGAAAGGCATCATAGTGAGCCCCAAAGGGGAAAAAGCCCTATAATCGTTTAGGTTGAAGTGCTCCTTAATTCAAATGTTGTGCCACTTAGAGAACTTGATAAGAAGGATTAGAGCTGGAAAAGAAAGACATTTTTAAAAGCAAAGCTATTACAAGGTTCATTACTTTATTTATATGTTCTCCAAAATCACATGAATGAAGGGAAAAAATGAGGGGAAAAAATACTGGCTTCAGTTCAGAATGTCAATTACTACTTTTTTAATCCTCTTTTCACAATTTATTTGACATCTTGAACAGTAGCCAAAAAAGCTATTATAACTATAAAACATATTCATTGGTATAAATCCCATTAAGTTGAGCAATTTAATTAAGGTATTGACATGCTTAATTGATACGTGCAAGGAGAGACCATTTTCATATCTAATTTCCATACGTTTTCTGCTTGGCAAAAAAACCCAGCTCCGTAAAAATGTTATAGATTGAGCTGAGCCCTGTCATCCCCAAGGAGCACTTGCTGCCATTTACCTTGATTTAGAGCCAACTACTCTTCTAAGTGGAGCTCCATTAAGTGGATCTGATGTATGCCTGACTCAAACATGCGTCAGCTTCTCTGATGATCAATAGCGGAATATTTATATTAATAAAGCACCGAGTTAATTAAATAAAATAGTCTTCTGGGTAAACTTAAGATACTAGGGGATGGGCAGAGAATCAATATGCTCTGCCATTTGAACATTAGCTATGTGCTCTGAAATTTGATGTTATGGTAGCAAAGATGCTTGCAGTGTAGGAGTGTCGGGTGCACAGGAACTCCCAGGGCACGAAGCTCTTGAGCATCCTGGGCAGGACTTGGTTATCTGGTTAGAGAAAAACCAGCAAACAAAAAACCTTGGATCTCCTTGGTTTCTGGGACTTCATTTCTGCAGACACATTGGAAATACTGCTCTTCTGGATTAGGGCTGAACACAATCAAGGGGGTATTTTCCGAATTGCCTGGGCTATTCCCACATTGCCAAAGAAGGAGCAATACTGAGAAAGTTCCCAAGTTAGGGTTTATCAGTGGCAGTGAAGGGTCACGGGTCACATACAAAGACACCTTAAAAATCACCTTTCAAATCAGTGTGCCATTCACCAGTGTGTCCAGTTGCTTGTCTCAGCCCAAAAATCAGCTGTCCTCCAGCCTCTCCCAGCTGCAGTCACCCCCATGGGCTCTGTCTCCTCAGGCAGAGAGGTTTCTACATGAGTGGGTGGCTTTTGACCACTGTGGAAACCTACTCCTGTTAGACAGGAAATCCCAAGTCTCAGTCACAGATTCATGTCACTATTGTGCTCTGACAAGCAAGTCCTGCTGTCCCTGTGGCATTGGTGCTGTTTCTGTGATGTGCAGATGGCCTTGAAAGGAAGTAAGTTCCCTCAGGTACCATTGCAACCCACTGATGCCACTTCATCCTGCCTTTCAGCTGCATTTTACAGCTTCAGTTCAATAAAGTGAAAAACGTGTTTTTAAATAATACTGCAGCTTTAAAAGCATGCCTGACTTCCCTAACCAAAGGCAAAGAAAATCTGAATTCAATATTAATAGTTTATTCAGTCAGTTTAGAACGTGTTCTGTGTAAATCTGCCTCCATCTCTTTAGGCAGTGGCACCGTGACATTGCTAAAGGCACTGACCCCTCTGGTCCAGGGACAAGTGGTCGTGTGCCAGAGCCCTCAGCTCCTCCAGTCCTGCCTGCAGGCTTTGCTGGCTGGCACTGGGCTCCTTCCTGCTCCCCTCACACGTCCTGGGCTTGGTTTAAAGACAGTGAATTATCACTGAGGCACTTAGAGTATGTTCTCTTCTCTAAAATCCCAGGCTGGGTCCTCGCTGAGCATGCAGGGATTGCTGGAGGTCCCATGAACACAGTCCAGGGGCAGTGGCTGAGAGGAGCAGTCCTGTGAGATGACTCTGTGCTGACTGCTCTGGGACAGGCACTGCCTACCATAAACTGATAAAAGCAGTGTGTAAACCCATGGGCAGGCTGCATATGGAATGATGTACAGGATTTATTAAAATAATCAGCAGAAGTGCTTCTGGGCCATTGCAGGGGAAGGACACTGAGTTTTTCCTGTGATGTGTGATTTTCACCTGGTTAAAGTTTTTCTAAGTACCAGGCACAGGGGAAAAGCTGAAGGAGTAATCTCCTTTGTCTTACAGTGAATTTTGTCTTCCAGTAGCTTATATCAGGTTTTACTGAATATACTTGATTCGGTTCCTTTTTTTGCATTAATGTAGAGCCTTCTAAAGAAGACACAGGTACAGTGTGTTTATTAATTCCAAATATGCTTCTTATATGAAGAAATAAACTTTGCCTCTTGTTTAATATAACTAATCAAAGCATGCATGTTACATCTGAAAGTTGAAAATATTTAATTTATGTGAAACTGTACTTTTGCTGTATTATTGTCTCTGGTAAAGTGTTGGTAATACATCCCAACCCTACTATTTAGTATTTGTTCTGCCTTTCTTCTTTTATATCATTCTTATGTGATTTAGCAAGACTGAACAAAGAGTGCAAGTTAGGAACAGCATTGGAACCATATGTGTTACAGTTGTGTATAGTCTATATTGTAATTTAACAGGGTGGGATAGGTTTAGTTAGAAAACCACTCTCTGTGTTTGACATAGGGTTGTCTTTCCAGAAATTAGCTGTTCAAAGAAAGGGAAAGTGATTGCATCTGAGCCAGGATAAAAACAGATTCCACCATGAATTCCTTTCTGAAACTTAACAAAAACCTTTGTGTATGGAACTGTGATACAGAAATTCTTGTATTTTTTTGACTGAGGTTTTTTTTTCTCTTGATTGTTGGTTTCCCCTGTGACATCTGGAAGTAATGATGTCAATAACTAATACCAGAATGTAAACTTTCCAAGTCTTATAATGAAGTTAAATTTCCTTGTTTGATAAGATAGAAGTATCTGTGTCATATGACCCATGACACCCCCTTAGCTAATTGTTTTTTTCAGAAGTTTGCTAAAGCTGTGCCCTGAATTGGAAAAGCTTTTGGGATAATAAGTTAAGTTGGGCACAGTTTCTCCTGGAGACTCACACAACTGTAGTGGACTTTAGAGAAAGTCATCATCATTCCCAGCAGTGATGAAATGAAATTGATTTGAGAGTGCCTTCCAATGAAACAGCAATGTGTGGACTTCTTGCTGCTTCCCCTGGGGTCTGCTGTGCAGGAGGCACTCCTCCCTCTCCCTGGTCAGCTTTTTTACATTTAATTTCATTTTCTGAGCTGCCACTGTCAATCTGAAATTGAGCAACACGTTTGACAGGGAGTCGGAGGAAAGCCGAGTTCATTTCTGGAAGTGGCTTTATGCAAATAAATCCTCCCGTGGCTCACTGGAGCAGCTCATCTGCTGATGAATCAGAGCAGTGCCCTTGCTCCCCTGTTGTCTGCAGGAATAAAGCTCAAAAGGAATCTCTAAGAGTTCCTGTAAGCCATCCACACAGACCCAGATCTCCCCATGAGTGCTTTGGGTGTTTGGGGATAAAAGATGAATTTGTTTCCCAGGTAGAGTCTGGAGGGTTTGATTTGACAGTGCTCGGTTGGCTTCAGGGAACTCAGCTCAGTTGGTGACTTGTTTGGGCCAGGCTGGGGGGTAAGTGGCAAGGAAGTCCTAAGGACACTGTTCATTCTTGGGAGTTGTCTTCATTTTAGCTGAGTTTTCAACAAAGGTTTAGGTCTTTGGTACATGATCTACCAAAACATTAAAAAAAGAAAACTCTCAGAAGGATGAGTGGCATGATTACAAGTATGACTTCTTTTTTTGGAAGAATTCATCATTTCATTACATGAAAGTTAATTTTGATTTAGATCTGCATCATGTTAGCACATTTGTTCTACTATACACTTTAATTAAAAACACCTCTATTCTATTTAAATGCCTTTTTCTAAAGCACAGCACTACCAAATGATGCACTTTCTGTGCACGGAGTGAGATTCTTGAAGGTGTTTTGCCTCCGTGGATAGTCATTGGAAAAACGAAGTTGTTTGGTTATGTTTCAATGAGTTTTTCTTGTACATGTGGATAAAGAAGGAGAATGAGGTTTGTAGGGATCTCATGGAGCTCTAATGGTCAGGGTGCTCTGCTCTGAAATCCTTGAACAGCTTGCGGGTTTGTGGATCCTACTGTAAAAGGGAGAAGCTGGCATTACTTAAAGAGTTGCATC
The DNA here is from genome assembly GCA_013399695.1 of Formicarius rufipectus. Classification (NCBI taxonomy): domain Eukaryota; kingdom Metazoa; phylum Chordata; class Aves; order Passeriformes; family Formicariidae; genus Formicarius; species Formicarius rufipectus. Next base: position 2,269,702 of record VXAU01003238.1, on the reverse strand, counting down.
TTACATGAATATCCCCAGTAGAGTTAACCACTTTGTGGTATTACATCTTGGTCTAATAAATCTAGATGTCATATCCTCACAGCAACAAGAATTAAGGCTTCAAAGCAGCCTGAAGTGTGTCTTCTGCTGCAGTGTTTCACAGGGACTTTCAGGGACTAAACGATCCATAGCAGGAAAGATGGATAAAGGTGAAGCTGTGGAAGGACAAGAGAAGCTAAAATATTATGAAAGAAAAAAGGGACAAGGTGCATAGAACTCTTCTGTCCTTCCTCTAGGGCTTCAGTACCTGTTCATGGGGTGCAGTCTGCTGAATATCACTGCAGTAGATCTTGCTGGTCCAGTATTATAATAATTTATTTTGAAAACTTGCACCTAAAGCATGAGTGTGCTCCTTTTACACTGGGGCACCTTTTACCACAGAACAGAATAATAGTCCCTGGCTAAGCAAGCCCTGAGCTACAACCAGAATGCTGGTTTTCTCCCTCCAGTGCATTCAGATGATTTGCAGCTTGTTTTTACCTCACTGGAATAAACTGAATGTCACTGTAGTTGGTTTTAGTATCCATGGATTCTCTAAAATTTTTATTCCTTTTTATAAAGCCACAGAAATGTCTACAGTGATCATACAAACAAATGAAATAAATGGCCTCTTTGTTAAAAATAGTGCCTAGATTTTCACATGTGCAATTGCTACTTGCATGAAAACTGTCTATTTTCTTAGCTAAAGCACAGGATCACAGCCTGAATTAAATGAATACTGTTATGACTATAATTTTCATTCCACACTGTGATGGTGAGGTACACAAAAATCTAATGGTCAGGGAGATTTTTGTTTCATATATCGATAAAATGCAAAAAATTCTTTATTATAAAAACATGCATAATTAACAAAGGCAGAGTTAGGTCAAGAAAGATCATTCAAAGCCTTACTCCAGACGTTGATCAATGATCCAATGATGGTGCAGATTATTAGCTCGTGTTTTATACTTTATGGTTTCACATGTTTATCTTCTAAAATAAGAACTCATGATATTTAAAAATTATATGAACAATAGATTGCAAATATCTTCTTGTTTAGTGGTCAGGCAGGGCTTAAGCAAGGGCTCATTTTTGCTCTGTGGAGATGAGAGGAGGGTACTGATGTCTGGAATTTGCAAATGCATTTCTTTCCAGTACAGCCCAACAGACAAAAGTAAAAATGTGAAAACAGGTCAATAGTGTAAAACCAGGTGTTTGGGTTTTTTTAATTTTTAAGTAGATTAAAATAAAAGCATCTCCATACAGCTCCATTCCCACTTCAGAAAATATTGGCATTAATAAGCAGCCTTATTATAGCTTATTAGACTGGAGCCTTATCTGATTTCTAGCAGGTTCTCTTTGAGGGTTTCCTCTGAGCCCACTGGCTGTTACTTTTTACTGCCGCCTGACATATCCAGAGCTGAGCATGGAGACTTTGAGGGAAAATTTCACTTTTGGTGTGTGTGTGTTCCAAAAGACAAAGCAGATGCTGCTTTCTGAAATGAAAACTCACGATCGGTCTCAAGATGGGTGGTTTTAAAATAAGAGCCTCCTAAGTGCTGTCTGATCACTGTTTGGTATTTTGGAAATGGCAGGAGGAGGCAGGAAGAACTGTAAAAGTTATAAACATGCCTTTGATTGGGCATTGGCACAGATCAATATTACAGTTTGTTCAAAATCATATAAAAATATTTGCTAATCTATTTAGAGATGGGTTTAATTTTGTTGGGTGCGCTGATAGACAACTGTTGTGACCCTGTGTCTAATTGAGTGAAACAGAGGGGGTTTTGTTGTTTCATTAGTTTTTTTTTAAGCAACTGAGAATATTAAATACCTCCAATGAAGCATGCAGAGAGTATCTTCTGTTCTTTTAAACATTTAGAAAGACTTCAACCCGTGCTGTGTGATGTCTGCAGTTGTGTCAGGACAAAACTCATGAACCTGAGAAAGTCCATGCAGGTCAGATCCCAAAAAGGGTCTTTATTTACAGATGGTTTTTATTTTGTCCTTGGAGAAGGTGGAAGATGATGCTAAAATAATTACCTGTTGCTCAGATGTCTTTTCTCCCTGATTGCTTAGAGAACCTTCTCCTCCCCAGTCTCTCAGCTCAGGCTCTGCTCAGTGTCCTCTTCTGAAAGAGTCTGTGGGACTGGGGCTAATTTGGCTGCCTGAAGCTCTGGGTAAACGTTGGAGTAGAGAAGTAGAGAGTTAACATCTGTCACCTCACACTGAAACTGGATCAACAACAAAGGAACCGTGGTGTTTATCTTCTGGAAGCTTAGCAGCAGTGCCTGTGCACTGGTGCGTGACTGTGTGAAAGCAGCGAGGACTGCTTTAATTGGAATTTTTGAGCTAAAGTCCCTCCTCAAAATGAACAAAACAAAAGTAGAACTTTCCCAACAGCCTCCCAGAGCAGGAGCTGATAGCCAGCTGTACTGTATTTAGCAAAACCACAATCACCTTGCCTTGCTCGGGGGGCACGCCATCCTCAGGACCTGCCCTCGTAAGGCCGGCAGAATTTGTTTTTCCTTTTAGCAAATCAGCAGTGATGCCAAGTTTGCACAGAGTAATGCTCTACAGTCCTGTTGCTCTTAAGCTCTTGCCTTGTAGCCCGTGGGCAACACTACTTGTTCGTTTTTCCTTTAGACAGAGAGTTGGAATTGCTACTTTACAGCAAATCCCATTTTGTACCCTGAACCTGCAGAGAGAGCAAAGCCGTTTCTTCACCGAGGGCATAAAGCCCTCCTGAGGACAGAGGAGCTGATGAGCGGCTGATTTGCCACAGCTTCTTCCAGTTACTATTGGACTGAGCTGATTTGGGCAATACAAGTTCCCGCCTGGAAGAGGATAAATATCTTGAACTTATCTTGCATATTTACAAGGCTCTAAGTTTCTGAATGGTCCTTAACAGCTAAGAGTTATTTGTTAATCTGTCTGGAGAGCAGGAAAAACTGATACTGAGAAAGTTTGGGAAATACTGGGACAAAGCTCCTAGGAAAGAATAATATTTAGTTGTTGAAAATGTTAAATATTAGTTTTTATTTAAAATAACAATAAAAAGCTGCCAAAAAAGTTTGACAGAGCAGGACATAACCTGCTTTTGTTCTTTGCTAGAAATGAAATGGTAGCTTAATGTGATACAAAGGCTTTTTTAAAAATGTGGTGGAATGTGTTTACAGAGCCTGTTTTGATCTGATTTCAACATCTGCATCCTTGAGCTGGTGTGTACTGGGATTTTTACCTCCAGCTCCATTTCTTACATACCTCAAGCACAGCCCTTACCCTCTTGGCTCAGCCTTAACATGCTTTGAAGGCACAGCAGCCTCGGCAAACGCACTGTAACTGCAACAGGGACGGATCTGCCTCCTGAGAACAGGGGCTGGAGGTGTGAGGAGGAGCTCTCCTGTGGCCCCCACCGTTGCATTGATGGGCAAGAAGAAGTGGTAGCATTTGGAAGGGGATCTGTGGTGCTGCTGCTGTCCTGCTGCTGGTGCAGAGCTCCTCTGGTGCCACGCTCAAGGTTGAGCAAGGTTTGAGGCATTGCAGGTGGTTGTGGATTGTAACAGAAACTCTGTGAGAGAAAAAGCTTCCTTGGGAATGCCGAGCCTTTAGTTAAAAGAAAGACACCATGTATATTAATATTTTGTGCTGGAATTATCATAGATATAATTGAGTAAACTTCTCCCCAACCCCACAATGGATTTCCTTGGTCTTTCTACTTTTTTGCATGTTTCTCCGTTTTCTCTTGCAGACTTTTTCTTTGCCCCGTCTCTTCTCTGACTGTAGAATTTCCTTTCCCTCCAGCTCTTGCTCTATGATAAAGCTGACTGGTATCATTCCTCACTTCATTGACTTGCTTATCTTTTATTATGTGTTACTTAGAGATACCTATTATCTTTGGATTATACTCTCTAATTTTCCCCATCTGTTACTCTTTAGCTCCTTAATTGTGTTACTTAATTCAGTAAAACATTGTAGGATAGAGTTTATGTGTAACATGTTGTACAAATTAAAACCAATTCTAATGAGACAAATTGCAGTGACCAGATTGTGTTAAATATGTGACCTTTAGTAGGGTAGTTCAGTGTGGTTTTAGTCCAGTAGTAAAGAAAAGTTGGTTTGAAGAATAGTCACTAAACTGAAGTGCACAAACTCTTAGGAACATTGTATTTTATTTTATTTTTTTTTTTTAATTTGCTCAGTGCATGAGACTGAAATGTTTTAAGCCTAGAAACCCTATTTGGTAAAAGAATGTAAACAAGCTGCCAACACAGATGAATTCATTCTCATTTCTCTCAGCTGCACATTCTGTAGTTGGACTGAAGTTGGTGGGCACAGGGTTTATTTCTTAGCTTGGCACTCTCATAAAATCAGCATTCATACCTTTCAGTGGTTCTATTTCGCAAAGCAAGCAAACAACATTAATTTTCCAGTATTATTGTGTCAGGGAGAGGTGATGGAAAACAATCTGTTATTTTGCACCCTCAAGCCCCATATCCAGTCAGATCTGTTTGTCTTATGGTTTTGTGTGAGCTGCTACAGAGAGTTGTGTGTGAGCTCTCCTTTGTTATGCCAAGAAAGGTGGATAAGCTAAAATGTACTTGAAGAAATCACCTTAGTTATTCTGCGTTTTTCCTTCATTTTAGCTAAACCACTGGTTCCACCTTTTACTGGGTAACTCTGTGAGTTTGCAGTTTTATTATGGAACCAACACACAGTAACATACTGGGAAGGTACATGTTGGGCTGTGAAGCATTTGCTCTTGGTGACTCGTTCTTTAAGTCTTTGTGTTCAACTCTTTAGACGTTAAAGAAAAGCCTCATTCTTTGTTGGATAACACTGCATGGTGATCTCTCTCTTAGCCCACCTGAGCAGGAGGAATAACTAAAGAGCAGTGTTCAACCACAATAAATACTTCTTCAGCTGTTCTTCAGGCAGTAGTTTTAAAATAGTCTTTTAAAATTTCAGAATCTGTACATCAAAAAAGATCTGGAAAATAATTTGCAAATGCTCAAAGGATGGGGTTTTTTTGTTTGTGTTTGAAAAGGGAGACAAACATACGCAAGACTAAGCATAAGACTCAGCATAATGTTATCACTGCTGATTTTTTGGGTTTCATATAATATATGTTATTTTCAGTAGTAGTGTAACTTTCCAACTTGTATTGAAGTAGCTGTTTTAATGTTTTAGATCTGTAGTTCAAACAAAGACTCTAATTTTATGAATGTTCATAGGACCTTTGTTCCAATTAACTAATTTATGTTCTGTCACTGGCAAAATAATAATGATAGAAAAGTCTTAATGTATTTTATTGCTCTGTTAGATCGTTGAATTTTCACTGAGGATGCAATAGGCAGTGTTACAGCAGGAAGCTAAAACCAGCATTATGGCACAGACTGCAGAGGCACATAGGAAACGTCAGCACTTTTGGGTGGCTTCCCCTCCCCCTCCCCTCCCTTTCCAATCCTTTTATCAGTAAGGCTCTTGGCAATTCACATTTGAAGATCAGGAAAACAATATTAGACTTGCAGAGGGAGTTAATCTGTGTCCAAAGCATTTTAGCCAAACTAGAATAAAAAACTAAAAACTGTATTGACATGTGCCAACTCCTTTTTGAGTCTGGGTCAGATTGGCCATGCTGGGGAGGCTTGTGAGCCCCAGCTGCTGGATTTTGATAGCTGTGCCTCTGATCTGGGCAAGCCTGAAGTCCAAGCTCTTCAATATCTCTGTGGCTCCCTTTCCCCACCTCAGATATGGAACTGCAGCTTCCTCTGAGGCTCAGCACACGGTGCTGCCTGTGGGAGCTGTGGGTGAAGGTGTGCAGGGGTGTGTTGCCTGCTGTGCTCTCTGGTTCCTCTGGGATCTGCCCCCGAGGCTTTCCAAGCCTGTTTCCATCACACAGGACCATCACCGGGTGGGGGTGTCAGGGGGTCCCTGCACTGTATTGAAGCACTTCTGGGGAGTTGCAGGATCTCTGTGCATTGCGTGCTGCACATTAAACTGGGTGCAACTTGCCTGTATTTATCAAAGTATCAGGAAGAATAATTTAATCTCAAAGTGTTTGCTGGGCTCAACGTGCCTGTTTTGTCATGAAAGTGTTTCCCTTGTGTTGGGCTTGCTGCTTCCCCCACAGGACCCTTTGGGAAGGAGGGTGCTGATGAACTGGCACGTTGGGCTTCGTCCTTAGGTCAGTGCTTTGGGTCAGCTCCCTAACACTGCCTGTCAGGGGGAGGATTTTTGGAAGACTATTCCTCTCTAAAACTGGAATTTTTTTTTATTTCCTCCTTAGGATACATCGTGCACCCGTGCACTGAACTTGTCTTCCATTACAGAATTTGGTAGTTTGAAACTTCTGCTTAAGAAAAAGGAAATGTATTAGTAATCCTAATTTAATTTTCTTCAGATTTGTTTATATTTTCTTGAATACTGCAATATTTTTCTGTCTCTCTTATTTTTTATTTTTTTTTAGAGTTTAGTTTTGTTTTAGCCTCACATTAGTTCATCTGGTTTTCTGCAGTTACTATTAATAATGAATATTTATTTTACATACTGTCAATGTGAGCTTCCCATTATGCCTATAGGGAGTGAAAAGCTGGAACTTTAAGATAAACTCAGCAGACAAGTTCCTTGTTAGGACCTTCTGCTCTCTCAGAGTAAATTTTGGGCAGTGCCCACGCTGAGCCTGGTTGGGATTTGCTTGCTTGTGAAAGGTGCTTAACAAGTTTGGCACAGTGTCAGGAAGCAGAGAGAAACATTTCAAAATGGGATGGCTATGATTGTGAGAAGGCAGTTACAGAAAACTAAATGCGCCTTGGTGAATTTTCTTCCATGCCATGCCACCAGGGCCATGCAGGTTGGCAGTTCTTCAGCCCACCACAGAGATTTATGCAGTACTAGTACCTTGTGCCTAAGAGAAAATAAAAATAATACAGTTTACAAGAAGGTTTTCATAGAAAATGGATGAACTCCCTGCAGTCCCCTGGTTTTGCCTGGCTGCATGTTGAGAGTTGAGTACGAAGGCAAAGCAGAAGGCAAAAACATACATTAGCCCTTCTAGAACACAGTAATGCCAGAAAAAAACTTTAAAACCTAATTTATTTTTATACATGATTTGAAATAATGCACAATAAAATACCAGACAAATGCAACTTGAGATGTTGGTGGATTTAGTGTGGTTTTATTTGACCACACAGTTCTACTTTTTCAAGCCCTTTTTGTTCTGCCTTGCGTGCGTCCTTTCAGATCTGGCTAATTTTTGCCCTCCTAAGCCATTTTGTCACGCTTTCCCCATTGGCTGTAGCCTCACTGTCACACCGCAGGGACTCCCTGTCATGAAATAGGGCTCCAGCATAAGATTTCCTTCCTCTGGGTCTGAAAAACCCTTTACTTTTCCTGCCTTGCCTGATCATTTGTCTGCTTTGAAGGTCTGTCTTTAAAGAACTAATATTTTGTTGCTGGCAAAATAAAGGGGAGGTGAAGGAAAGGTCAGAGTGTGGATCAGTGTTAAACAAATCGTGAAGGTCACAAAGAATTTTAATCTGACTTGAAAAAGAGACTTCTATCCAGCAGCACATTTTTGTTTGTGATAGTCTGAATGGACAATTGTGGCTACTTTGAGAATTTGGTGTAGACTGCATGACTGGTATAAATTGAATTAGTCCCATGACAAGGACATAGTCCCCTTTTTTTCTTATCTGCCTGATGGAAAGCAGAAGAAAGCCCTGCGTGATTCGCCTTGACCCGCAGTGTCAATGTGGGCTTTTGTGACAGGCTCTGATTTCTGGCCTCTCATTTCGTAAAACCAATTTGGGGGAGGCCAGAAAGGAGCTTGCTGCAACACTAAATGTACTTACAGAAAAGAGTGGCTGGGGGTGAGTACAGATGCTTGCCATTCCCTCTTGATAGTCATTAGAAAGCCAGAGTTTCTTTTGGAAAATGGGGCAAAATCCTGGGCTTGTGTAACACGGGGACAGTCACCCCAGATGATGCACTGTGTGATTCTCTGTGCCTCAGCATCACCTTCTTTTGTCCTTTTGTCCAGCCATCCCTGTGCCTTCCTTGCTCATTCCTTATATTTTTTCTTTCCCACTCATCTGCCTTCCTTTCTTTTTCTTACACTACTCCCTCACTCCCACTTTGTACCTCAAACCAGGCTGAAATTGCTCCCTCTCCTCTGTGCCAACAGCAAGGAGATGAGGGTGAGTGCTGCTTGTCCTTAGCACAAAAACATCCCAAATTTCTGGGTTAGTGCCCATTTCCCTCTCCTTCCTGCCTCCACCTCCACAGCTTTGGAAATATTTATAGTGCAAAAAGGGAATAAACACCTCAATGCAGGTTGGGTAGCAGGAAAATTGAAACATTTTGTGATGTTTTAACTACTAGAAAGACTTTTTGAATTGATGTTGATTATTTGGGGAGTTTTGTTGTTTGTTTTTAAGCAAGGTTGAAAATTCAGTTGTTCCCATTGATGCACAATGCAGTGAACTAAGATCTTTTCTCTGTAAATTTACAAAGCTCAGAAAGCAATGACTGTCATGTTTTTCCTGAATATTAATTTCAAATAAGAGGCTGTAATCTGAGCAGGGGTAGCCAAGTGTTTTTGCAGTCAGTAAACAAATAGGACCATGCTGAGAAAATTTCATTTACACTACAGGGTTGCAATTCCAAGGCATGAGATGTGGCTGCAGGTACTCTGACAGCACATCGTGGCATTGTGCCAGCATCATGGCCACTTTTGAGTGGGTGTTTTCTGGAAGTTCTGTCATTTGTGTCATGAATTCTGGTGGGTTTTGTTGTGGGGTCATTTCAGATCGTTCCACAGACCTCTACAGGAGAGAAAGAAAATTGAGAACATTATGTGGTGTAACAAATCCAGAAACATCTACTTTTCCAAGCACGTGGATGTTCCATTATCTCATGTAGATTTGTGAAATATGTTCTCCTTGTTAATAAAATGTATTTTTCTTTCCTCTTTTCTCATTCAGAGACCTGAGTGAAAACCAGATAAAAGGAATCCCTAGAAAGGCCTTTCGAGGAATCATTGATGTGAAGAACTTGTAAGTGACAACTTCATTAATATTTGTGCTGAAAACCATTTTCCCTGGGTTACATCTGGCTCCAATTATGTGTTTGAGTTCCATTTGTTTAGCTCTGTGCAGCACCAAAGGGACCTGCAGACCCTGCAGGTTTTTGTCAGGGGCCTCACAGGCCAGTTTGGTCCACACTGTGAACACACCTGGGGAAGTTTTGAGCAAAGGACAACAGTGTTCTGATGCACTTTGCCCCTTTCTGCAATACTGCCCTGAAGAAAGAGATGTGTAGGAAAAGTACTGAGAGGGTTTGAGGATGAAATTGAAATGTTTCACTTGGATTAAATCTTCTGTCCCACCACTGGTGTGGAAAAGAAATATGACAAAACGTGGCACACAAGCGCAGTGGTTGAGCACAAACACCAGAAAATGAAAAAAAGAGATAAATAATGTAGGCAGTTAAATGTGCACGCTTTGGCAGTTTGTATTGAATATTGAAATAATTTGTAAAAGCCATTAAAGAAAGAAAAAAGGGGTCTATTGTTTGTGCTGATGAAGGCAGCCTGTCCTAGCCATTTTCTGTAACACAGTCTGAAATGTGTGTAAATAAAGCCTTCCTGCTCTGCATTTCCAAGGCTGGAGGCTCTTACACACTGCAGAAGGGGAGCACATTTTTGAGCACACCCACATGCTAAAGCACCATTGGCTTTGTTGGAGTCAACACAAGGTGAGCTGGAAAGGGAAATAAAAAAAGGAAATAAAAAGGAAATACCAGCCCCTGAGCTGGCAGAGTCGGGGTTTCCTGACAAGACCTGCAGGCACTCTCAGCACCGTCTCAGAGCCATCAGAGCTGGCACTGTGTCACCACACCAGCAGCTGAAATCTCACACCCCACTGTGTCAGGCATTTTAAGCACAGCATAAATGGGGTGGGATTTCCATTTTTTTTTAATTTAGTAGAAGAATCAGCTAAAAAGAGAGTTAAAAGGAAGCAGTTCTTGCAACATGCCTGTGCTCTGTTTTCTCTGAGCACTGTGCAGAATTCTTTGGAGGCTTTGGATACACAGGACACCTGTAAACATGATATAACGCAACTGTTTGTACAGGCATTCAGCACACTAAGCTTGTGTTTCTTGTGTGGTTTGTCACTCACTTTGTGCATATTCAACAGTGATTTTAGCTTTTTGGGTATGGGGGCTTTTTTACCTGAATATCAGCATGAGAAAACACACCCTGGGAGTCCAGTTAACCTCATCTAAGCCTACTCCTCTTCAGTGGAGGAGCATCAGAGGACCTGTGTGAGCAGGTCTAAAATACTGAAGAATATGGTTTACAGTGGGAAGAAGTTCCTGGATTTTAGGCAGAAGTGTGGCTTTCTTGTCGTGTTAGCATGAGCTTTACTCACACTGTGTGATCTAGAGGAACAATAGATGGTGTTTTGTTTCAGATCTAGATTTCCCAGCTGTAATTCACTGTTAGTTGTCTCACTTCATTTAAAATAACAAAGTTTGCATTCAGAGTTGAGTTCACCTCTGGCAAACTGTCACAACAATCACAGGTGTTTTGATTTATGCACCCACTCTCAGTGCAGGTTGGAAGCAGGGTTTCTCCTTTGCATGAGCTGATACCAAGGGATGACTGGCTGGAGTGCTTACAGGAGCCCCATAAATGTTGGGGTTTAAAGCTTTAACCAAAAATTGGGACTGTCAGGTTAGGCAGTCTCTATTATTTTGCTGCACAAGGCACAGGATCAGAAGTACTTCCCTCCAGCTACTGTTTCTGTCTTTCTTGAGTACTGAATTTATCACAGAACCATAAAATAATTCTGGTTTGGAGTGACCTCTGGAGGTCACCTGGTCCAGCCTCTGGCTCAGCAGGAGCACAGAGCTTCGCAGTCTAACAGACTGATGATGTGAGCCCTGAATAGAGGTTGTTTAGATAAACAGCAGGAGAAGCAGGCTTTTCACTCATGTCTGGAGACATCCCTTCTTGATAAGAAATGCATGAGTGGTGTACCCAGGGTGGTTCATTAACTGGGTGTTGCTTCCAGACACGCACTGGTGGCCTACGAGTGGCTGAGAGAAACATGGCAAACCCTCGAGCCAACGTGCTGCTGGAAACAGCGTACAATGTCTGCAGCAATAACTGTAAGGGTGTGACGCACGTTGAACTGAGGGAGTATTTAAAGCTCTTAAAGCTTTAAGCAGTAGCTTAAACATGCCCATTGTCATTCCCAGTCCAGACTTGGCAGCCAAGTGTCTCCCTCCTGAGTCCCAGGGATGGCCATGCAGTGAGGGTGAGTGTTGAGGTGCCTGAGGAGGAGAATGAGCCTTTGCCTCTCGGTGCCATCCAGCTGTTCCAACACCTGCCCCGCTCCTGCCTCTGGCACGTACACACTGACAGGAGAGCAGCAGGCTTGGCTGTTTCTATGGTTATTGCTTTGCAGATTTATTGTACTGTCTCAGAGTTCTCCCACCTTATAAAGCGTGTTTGTGAGGGATCTTGGAGACTTTGAGATGTAAGGAATAAAACTAAACACTCTCTCAAGCTCCCCAACCCTTTCCAATTTGTATTTAAAATACATATAGGAAAAGGCTGGTGTGGAATGGGTCTCTGTTTTCATGGCTTGGCATTTAACATGGCCTCACGTTCTGTCAGGTTCTAGAAAAGGTGTCCTGATGTGATGGCAAAAATAATAACTCTGTAGATACCATAATAGGCACACAACAAGTGCTAGACCAGATGCAAGTCTCCAGATAATGCTGTCTTTAACTGCAGCTTGGAAAGCTTCCCCCAGGAAAGAATGCAGAGTCGATGCCATAAACTAAACCAGAACATGAATTCCTTTTGGCTACAAGCTCTGAAATATGCAGCCTGAGGGCTCAATATAAATGACAGTGGGTGCCCTCTGGACACCCTGTGAGAATGAGCCTGTCCCAGCACAGCCCCAGCAGGCAGGGACAGAAGGTGCAGGCTGTGCCCAGGGGGAGTACACTGGTGTACAACCAGCTCTGTGTTGCACTCAAGGGCAGAGGTGCTTCTGCTTGTGCAAAGCACTGGGAGTCTTTGGTGGTGTCCCTGAGCACCAGGGCTGTACAACTGGCTTGGTGCTGACATGGCTTTGGCAAGTAAAAAAAAAAATAAATCTTAAGATGATTGGGGGAGGGGAAAGTACTATAAAAGGTAGCGTTTTGAGATATTTTTCATCTTTCTCTTTAAATGCTAAAAGCTTTCTATGTTTTGTCACTCCCTTAGCAGAGCAGTGAGCCCAGGAAAATGGGCTTGAGTAAGGGCTGTGCTAAAGAAGAGCCTTTAAGTGGCAGGGAAGCCACTGTCTTTGCACAAGGTGAAGCCAAAGCAGAGACTGGAGGTTTTCAAACTCCCAAGTAGGGGGAATTTTGTTGTGTGAATTATTTTCATATGAAGAGTTTTCTGCTGTTTGACTACAAAATCAAAGGAAAAATCTGCACACAAAGAATAAGTTAGTAAGCCTATTTCTAATTGAAATACAGAAATAATTATGCAGCTTTTAGAAAATGTCATGAGCACGTAATGTCCATTACCAGTAGTGAATTTATATGATAATTTGGCAAAAGCTGACACTTTGAACATATTGTGGAGTAGATGCATAAATGCTGCTCAGTGGTCCTAAGAGCTGAACAAGAAAGGGCAAGAGAGAGCCACCCTACACAATGCACCTGTATTCAATTTCTGTTCCTTATTACTTGGAGAACAGGAAATGTTTCTTGCAGGAATCCAGCCTCAAGTAAGCACATTTATTTCAAGAATTAAAGTATATGGGTTTGGGCCTCGTTGAGCTTTGGGCTAACTCAGCACTGTCAGCATGGCCTTCCATCATAAAAACCTATAGAGCTGCTCCTTGGAGTTCTGCACGTTTCCCCTGCTTGTATCACATCTTGGCTTCCAGGGCAGTGTTTCTCTGGTGAGACATTCCTGCAGTGGCTGTGGAATTAGCCTGCCCAGCCCACCTTACTGAGGGCAGCCAGGCACCCAGAGTAGGAATATACAGAGCTTGAGATTAGGAAGAAATACTTCCCTGTGAGGGTTTCAGGCCCTGGCACTGGTTGGGCAGAGAAGCTGTGGCTGCCCCATTCCTGAAGTGTCCAAGGCCAGGTTGGATGGGGCTTGGAGCAACCTGGGCTGGTGGAAGGTGTCCCTGCCCATTATAAATGGAGGAATTGGATGAGCTTTAAGTCCCTTCTAACCCAAAACCTTCTATGAGCCTACAAACATCTCCCAGCCAAAGGACTTAAATGATGCACAGGAAGAAAAACATGAATATCCAGGGCATATATGCATGGGGAGAATGACAGAGCAGCAGAGCAGAGAGGACACCAATCTGAGTAGCCACCTTGTCATAACACCCCTGGAGTCACACGGAGTGACACAGTTACTGCTTTTTCTGTGAGGATTTGCTGCCAATTCTTGTTCTTGATTCACCAGAACTCAGTTCAGCTCCTGCCTTCATATCTTGTAGATTTTGGCTGTAAGATTTTGTAATATTGGGCTTCAGGAAAACACAAGCTGAGAGGTTCATCTGTCATGATAATACAGGCTCGTTGCATTTCTCTGTAAATATTTCTCGTGGGATAATATCTCATATCACCAGACCTCACATTCTGGGGCCACTCAGCGAATTATGGGTGACATCCTTCCTGATAGCCCTAAAGGTGCTTTTGGAGGAAGAAATGAACCATTTAGATTTATTTAAAAAGAAAAAAAAAAAAAAAGAAGCAGGACTACATCAGCACATATGTAACATTTAACACTTCTGCCAGTCAGTCCACATTTGTTTTCCTGGTGGTTACATTACCTATGCAGTGTGAAAAATCAGAGCTCTGCGAGTACCGTAAAATATTGTTGTACCTATTAGTTTCAGTTCTTTATTTGTTAAATGGCTTTTCCTGGAAGATACTCCTACTTTTTCTGCATGTATCTACTATTAGCATCGATCCATGTGACTTTTACAAAACTGAAACATCTAGATTGCACATTCAGGTTTTGGAAAAAGCTGAACTTGCTCTTTACACTGAGATGTATTTTGCATTCACCTACACAAAATAAAAAAATATTCCTGTGGAATTTTTTTTTTTATCCTTCACAACCAGCACTGCAGAGAGTATTTGTAATTTTTGCCATTCAGCCATAGAAATAATTAAACATACCTGTCAAATTAAAGTAACTAATAAACCCAAGAAAATAAGGGTTGATTTGTGCATAGCCATTTCACTAGCAGAAAGCAAGTGATTGTGAGTTATTTGCCCTACATAAATATGCAGTAGATCTTAATGAAATGTTACACTACAAAACATAACTCCTTTAGTCTGGGTTCTCTAGGGAAGCTATTACCCAAAGCCCTCTGAAATTCTTGGCCTTACTTTCTTGACATTTGTGTACAGTACTCAGTGTTAATGTTGCAGTTTGCAGTAAATTGAAACAAAAGGGGGGAGACAAACAGTTGGCCAGATTTTCCATTTGTTTGGTGTAAAATCTGGAATAAGTCTACTGGAGCCAGTGGTCGGACTCACATAAAAGAAAACAAATGCCTCCAGGAGAATTCATTATCATATATTGGATTGTGTACTTGCTTATGTATCTTTCATTGGACTGAACAATATGTGTCTATATTTGGTGGTGTGCATGAAAAGCACAGTATATTTTGAGTACAAATACGTGAACATTTAAGGAAAAGATACATTTCTATTATGGAGCAGATTTCAGGTTGTTTTGATCTCCCCTGGTATTTTTGAGTGTTTTCAGAGGTGGCAAAACAGGTCAGAGGTATGGAAACAGCTATTTGAAATACGTGTTGGAGACAAACCTTTTGCCCTCTTCAGGGGGTGAAAAGATCATATTACTTCAACCACAGAAATTTGTAAATTATTTTCCCTCCCCTTATCCCTGAATTCACACTGCACTCAATGTATTCCACCAGTGTATTCCTTTCTGTCTCCTGTAATTAGTCTTCACTGTGATAGTGACCATAATGAATTCAAGAGAGATCTCTGTGGCCATTGCATTTGCTTTCCTAGAAATTTCATTGTCATGCAGCATTATTCTAACATTAAAATAACACGTTACCCACTTACCACCTTCCATGGAGAAACACCACCTGGAGCGTCAGCTAATTTTGTGAATCCATTAGTTTGAGCTTTTGCCATCTGTTCTACCCCTTTTAATAAATGCAAAAAGCATATATTTCACAATTAACTCATTAAAAAGATATGATTGATTGAAATGCACTTGCATGTTCCCTGCACAATGCACACTGCAGTTAAGGTGAGCTGTGCAAAACCACCCAAGCAGGGAGAGAGGCTCTGAGTGGTGGCAGAGGACGTCTTGGGAGACAGTCACGTTCATCTCTTTGCACCCTCAACTGACCTCACATGAAGGGCCAGCACCTCAGGTGACACAGAGCTGGTGGCTTCATCTGCTCTTGGTCCACCTTTGCAGGCACTGCCTGGCTGTGTGTTCTGCCCAGGGAGCTGCTCTTGGCTTTCCTGCCTGAGGTCACTTAGGGGTATGTTATATTATGCTTTGGTTTGTTTTCTACTTTATTCAGTTCTGAATTGCGAGCCTTTCGAATCTACCTGCACTGATCTTCCTAAATCACTTCTCTTGTCCATCTTATAGTAAAACTGGGAGGAATAAAAGCAAGAAAACTTAAGCACTGTGCAGTGTGGCTTTGGGCAGGCAGGCAGGTGTAGTGGGGAATTGTGTTTTCCTTTGTCCCAGCTGAAGGTGCTTCCTGTTTCCATCAGGAACATCATTGCTGCAGACGCAGCCAAGGAAAAACCTGTTAGGAACACAGAGGTGAAAACTTGACGTTTAATCCAGAAACTGCATTCTTTTAATCTCAGTTTCTTCTCTGCCTCCAGTGAATGGGCAGAGCCTTTTTCCTCTCTGTCTGTGCTGTGTTGGGGAGGGGATGCAGACACCACCTCTGCTCCTGATGCTCTGTGGGAGCACAGGATCCCGGGCACAGGGGTGTGTGTCCTGTGTGTGCCCCTGGATCCCCTCCCTCCCAGGAGAGCCTCGTGCAGGATGGCTGAGGGTGAGCAGGGCATCTTCAATGAAGAGTTAATTCTGCATTTTTTTCTAGAATCTGATGCACAGAGGCAATGCATTCTGTAACTGTGTTTTTCAAGTGTCATTGTGACACTGAAACTTTTGCATGTATCTCTTTTAAGAGATAAGGAGGAGACATTATTCAAAATTGGCTTCTTGGGAAGGAAGTTTTATAGGATTTTTGCATTGTGCACTGAGATGCTGATGCTGAGAGATGCCAGTTCAGCAGTGATCTTGCTGGTGGGTGAGCCACTTTCAGTCTTGATAGTGCATTTTTGCAAATTCAGACTCTTCAGGGGACACTATGTCAGCTCTTCAGGGGACATTTTACAAGGGTGTGTAGTGACAGGACAAGGAGGAATGGCTTTAACCTGACAGAGAGCACATTTAGGTTGGATAATAGGAAGATATTCTCCCCTGTGAGGGTGGGGAGGCCCTGACACAGGATGCCCAGAGTAGCTGTGGCTGCCCCATCCCTGGCCAAGTTGGATGGAGCTTGGAGTCACCTGGGCTAGTGGAAGGTGTCCCTGCCCATGGCAGGGGGTGGGACAAGATGAGCTTTAAGTCCTTTCCAACCCAAATGACATGAGTCTACAACTCTGTGATTCACACAGTCAGCTGCAGGGTTTGGTCCCAACCTGCAGGATGTTCCTGTATTTTGTGAGAAGAGCTGCCATTGAGAATGCTGCTTCCTTACATAATTCCTGAACAACCTGGGATGTTCCCATGTGCATCAGGGAGCAATGGAACAGACATGTACAGAATAATAACCTGCAGATTCTGCAGCACACAAGATAAAGACTGTAGAGCTCCCCAACCATTTCATGAAGTATTTAAACATTTGTCATATTTGGTAGTGTGATTAGGCTACACTTGCATTTTCTAAACACTTTTTGGTTTATGTAATCCCCTTTCCCATGTCCCTTACTAATAAATAAAACACAAGGTGGACTAAGCAGCACAAAATGATCTTAAATCTGTTGAATGTGCTAAAGTAGGACTTGTACTTCTCTTGAGATTGATTGCACAGATTGAAAAATGCACCACTGATTTTTTTCTTTTCTTCTTTTTTTTTTTTTTTTTAAATGAAAACATCTGCATTAAGTAGAGTGGATGCCTGCTCTGTTCTCCTGTCCACTTGCATTTCAGGAAGTATTTGTTTCATGGATGCCTGTAGTTGTGGGCTCAAGTAGCCACAAGGGATCTGTCACTGACAACTTATTAAAAGCTGAAGCATCACTCCTGAGAAACAGATTTCCTCACTGTAAAGGTTGCTTTCCCTTGAGTAAAATGTCAGATAACTAAAAGCTGAAATATCCCTTAAATGTGTTCTGCCTATAAAATAGAAGTACATAAGCCAGCACTATGCAGTAGTGGAGGATGTATGTTTGGTGGCATTAAATATGTGTAAAATTTCCATCCTTCTGATGCTAATCAAAGCTTACTACCTCCATAATAAGGTTATACATCATATTGATTTACTCAATTTCTGTATTTCCACTGCAGTATATATTGGCTTCAGTATCAGTTTTTTGGCAAACCATAGATTTTTAAGTATTTCATGTAGGCATAAGACAAGAATAAATACCAATTGTTTTTTTTTTTCCTTTTCTGGGGATGTATTTCAAGCATTCTTTAAAGACTGTACTTTAATTGTTCCTGTGGTAAAATCCTAATACTGATGACAAGAAAGATGAAGTGTGCCACAGACCTAAGTCATCATTTCCATCTCCTTCAGATTCTGTTGTGATCTTCCCTATGCTTTGTATTTTGCATATTTTACTGCCTTCCCCTCCTTCTGCTGCCATTAGCAGTGCAGCACTGTAGGCTGCAGGGGCATCAGGGGGGTTTGGAAGAGGGACATGGATGTGCCGTGTCCCATCAGGAGCACATCTGGCACAGTGATGTGAATCATTTGCCAGGAGGCTGAAACAGTTCAGTATTGGAGTCTGAGAACCCCAGACTTGATGGTCACTTACAGTATTCCTGTTTGATTAGGTGAAAACCAAGTAAAATCTGGGAGTCTAGAGATTTAGGTTGTATATAATTCACTTGCTTGAATGTGACATGGGTGGAAACGTTTAAATGAGACTGCCAGCTCCGGGTCCAGAGCTTGAGATGAGGAAACCTCAGCCCAAAGCTTGAATGGGACCTGTTATCTGGGCTTTGAAATCTGCTACAAACAGTCAGGGTGACTATTGCTGTTTCCAGAGATTACTTATCTGCTTCCTTAGTTCTCAGAGCTCTACTCGGTGCTCTCCAGACTCGTTATTCTTTTACCCTAATAAAGCACAGATCCATTTTGGAGCAGCACTGAGGCTGCAGAACTGCTTTTGTGTGCACAGTAATGAATAGCAGATTTGGCCCTTTTCTGTTTTAATACTCTTACAAGAGTCTGTATGACAGAACAAACTCCAGAAAGTACCTTGATTTAAAAACAGGCTTTGTGGTATTCTTACTGTCCTTTTCAGAGAATAATTGATTAAAATGGGATGAGACATCAGTTGAAACAGTATGGAAATCAAATTTTCTTTGTTACGTACGTGTTTAGGCTAACCTATGCCTACAGTTCATCATTGTGTAATTTATGCTGTCTTCGTGCCATACCTTAATTTTGAATACATTTGTTGAAGATTTCCTGTAGCATTCATCTGTGATTGTCAAAAGGAACTTTTATTCTGGAAAAAAAAGAAAAAAAAGACAGTACTGGTTTTAATTATGAATCTAAATAGCTTCATAACCACTGTGAACTCTGAATTTACATCATTTTTATCATAACCTCACCATTCCAGGTTTATTGATTTTGTCATTTGCTTCATTACATTTAATGCAAACCTTTTGTATGGAACTATTCCGGAGCTGTGCTGGGCACAGAGGGGTCAGTATGTGCAGTCTGTAGCCAAAACAGCACAGCAGTATCATTTTAGTGCAGACTCCGTGGCTGAAGGGGGGTTGTAAATACTGTCCACCAGCAGAACAAAGTTTTCCTTCTCCCCTTGACCTTCCCAGGTGGACAAAGTTAAAACCATCGCTTGAATTGGCTTTTAATTTCTTTTTTTCCCCTCCTTTTTTCTTTTGTCTCTCCCTGTGTATTTGATTTTGGCTCTTTGGACAGTGCAAGACTTTAGTTAGTTAGGGAGAGGGCTCTTTTGGCAGGAGAGGAGGGTGGGGCAGTGCTGCCCCGCTTTGTCCCCGTGCTGGTGTGGCACTGCCCAGTGGAGATGGTCTGCTGGGAGTGCTGACCTGCTGCCCACCAGCTATTCTGAAAACCCACGGTGCTTTTTGGCTTTCAAGGCAGAGTCACTGCGGGTTTCTGGACTCTCCAGTTGCTTCAGCATTTCAGTTTTAAGTTTTGATGTTTCGTTTTCCAAACAGGGAACAGTCTGCCTGGATTTCCTGCAGCTTTTAAAGTGTCCCTGCCCGTGGTGGGGAGCTGCAACTAGATGATCTTTTAGGTCCCACCCAAAGCATTCTATGATTCTCTGAATAAAACTTCCTCACTGCTTAATTAAAGCTGCATCATTTTTTTCTGGGTAACACAATTATTAATTTTGATCTAACTCCATTTAAGAAAGCAGTGAAAACACTGCTGCAAAAGAAGTGAGCAAACAGATCCTTGTTTTCCCTGAAGGCAATGATCTGGGCTCAAAAATTAATTTCAGTAATTGATGGGGGGACTAGATTTCCTCTACCACTCTTCCTTGACCATGAAATGAGATGGATGTCCCCCCCTTCTTGACCCCAGCCCTCAACTCCGCTGTAGCTTTCTGTGGGGGAGCAGAGCAGGGTATTTAACAGCAATGTGTAGTTTCTTGCCACATTTAGAGCCCAGAAGGGAATGATTATGTTTTTCACTCAGTGATTCAGTCTGTTCCGTGGCTTTTCTATGCTGCAGTTGGGTGGCTCCATGAGATGAAGTGGTTGTGGGAGAACGAAGCCACCTGCAATCCAGTTCAATCCAAAACTGTTATGCCCTGAAAGGAAAACGTTTTCAGGGGAAAAAAAGAATAAAACTGTAGTGGTATAATTGTATTTTGCAGTCTTTTTGTCACGAGAGATGTTACACAGTCCTTTTAAACAGCCATATTGCTGTATCATTTGAAAATTTCCCCAGAAGAAGCTCAGATCATGTAAATCCTACACTGATATTAAGAAGATCCTGTGGGGGATCCTAATTTTATTTAAGAAACCCCCGGTGTTTGTGCTTGGATCTGCAACATTTTCTTCCAATATAAAACAAGGATTTAAGTCTGAGCAAAGCACAGAGGGATTCTCAGTCACTCAAATATATGTTTTGAGATTAATAGAAATAGTGTAAAATTGATTATCTAGGTGCAAATCTGAGAGTGGCTTTATTATAATGGCTTTGAGGTAGGCAAGAATAAAATCCCTGCTGTTTAAGGCCACATGACACAGGGTGAGTGTGAGAGCAGCAGTGGAAAGGGCTGTGAGATGATGGTCTCATTTGTGCAACTGATTTCTGCTATGGAATATCATTCTCCTCCAGTTTTTTTCCCCCACCAAAAGCCTGTGGGATCTAATTTTGCTTTTGTTTACCCTTTAGTAGCCCCATAAATGTCAAAGAAAGAAATGAGAGAATTCTATCTTCTTGTGGAAGTAACCTCTGCTCCAGTCTTTTGTGGTGGTTTTTTTTAAAGCTCTTTTTAGAGTTATTTTTCCACCTCATTGAGCAGCAGTGCAGTAACTGTGATAATATGTATACACAGCTTGTCTGAGGTGCATTTTCACACTTAGAATTCTCCTTCCTTTCTCTTGTGTTATGAGGGAAAGTGAAAATTTCTGAATTGTTATTTTAGAAGAAACATGAGATTTTTCCTGAATGATCACAATTATCTTTGTATGTAAATTCTGCATCAACATTCTGTCAATCACAAGTTGTTTAAAAGCCAGTCATGATATGTTAAAACTGTATACAGAATGATGCTTTTCAAAAAAGAAAAAAAAAGGAAAAAAGAAAAAAAAAAAAAAAAAAAAAAAAAAAAAAAAAAAAAAAAGAAAAGAAAAAGGCCAAAACCAAATCCTAAAATTTAAAGGGAGAAGTTATTGGGCTGTATAAAACTTTTGACAGGGGGCACAAGAAATCTCATGGCAAATGATTTGCATTAAGATCCCTGTGAGGAGCTCATGCTACTTTTCCAGGTACATCCAGCTGCTTCTCAGGGTGGGGAAACACAACTCTTTCATACACATTGAAAATGCTTGTCATGACGTTGGATGGCAAATGGAGCTTTCTGGGGTGAAAATCAGCTTTAGAAATGAGATTGATTTTTTTTTTTTCCCTCCACCCTTTTAATTTTTTCCTTCTCCTTTCTTTTATGACCCTTCAGTAGCCCGTGTTGCTGAGTTTCACCCTTGAACCTGCTTTATTTTGTGTTTAATTTATCCGCTTAACCCGGGTCATTTGCAGCAACAGCTATTGATTAGGTGCTGCTTTTAAACCCAGCCTTGCAGGGAAGATGCTGCAAGGAGGTCAAGTGGTTTGCCCGGAGTGCTTGGGCTCAGTTATCTGAACCATTTCGGTGGGGGGTTGTGTCGGGGGGGGGGGGGGATTTTTTTAACTTGGTTTTCGGCTCCCTGCCCGGAGCTCTCGCTGCTTTCCCGAGGTGTGGTGCCTCTCCCTGGCTGAGGAGCAGCTGAGAGCGCAATGAAGGGTTAATGTCCAGGCGGGAGGGCTTGGGGGGAGCAACAAACCCTGGACAAGAGGTTAGGCAATAAGCAGCTCCCTCGGGAGAGCCACTGAGAAGGATGGGAGAGATGTCCTGTGAAGCCAGTTGTGCAGGTATCCTCTTTACCTCCTTTCCAATAAAAATTGTTGCTTTGATTGCCAGGATGGAAACTTCAGGGCAGGGCTTTTCTCTGTCCGCTTAATCCCGGCGCTGTCACGTCTCAGAGTGCATTAGGTGTTGGAGGTTTTGTTTATAGGGTCAGGTAAGGTAACCTGTGCTCTTGTGAGCCAAACTTGGCTGCTTATCCTACGAGGGAGTTCAAGTTTTCCTTGCACATGACTGCCTTTCAGTCACGGCAATCCTGGCAGAGGAGGCAGCTGTCTCTGCTGTGAGGGTTTTAATGGACAGGAAAAAATACTAGTGCAAATATGCCACCTAGCAAGGAAGTCTCAGAGTCATATGGATGAAGTCAGTTTTTAAGACTCTTTGTTAATGGCTTCAGTTTTGTGAGGTTTGTAGGGTCATTATTCAGTGGCCAGTAAGTCAAGGAAGTGAATGTAAGTAACCTAAGTGAAGGAGCAGTTTGGACACAAAAGTGTTTATATTTAGGAAATCACAATGTCTAAGGTGACCTGAAGGTTGATGTTAATCATTTCAAAAGGAAATATTTTTCTTTAAAAAAATTAACAAGAAAAGTAGCAAGCTGTGGAGAAAAAAATTTAAAGACTGTGACTTCTAGGAAATTCTGTGTATCAACATGCCTCTGCAGTATTTCCTGTTGATGTCAGATGTGAGGTGCAAAAATTATTTAATAATACTAACTATATTTCTAATAGTAAGCCATTTTTATCTATATTTTTGTTTTTAAATTGGTCATGCAGTTATTTCACGATGGTGTTTTCCACCAGTTTTAGTGGAATATTTCTTTCACATTTCCATTCATTACAAGTCCTGCGTTTACAGATAATACAGAATTTTAAGTTACTCAGGTGTCTCCTGCAAGCTGGAATAAATCTCTTTGGAGGTGACCTATCATCCTGGTTTTGCACTGAGTGATTTCTTGGAGCTTAGGGTTTTCCCTTGGGACTTGGATTTCTGAGCAGTGAAGTTTCAGACCCAGAGTCAAATTATTCTTTGTCCATCAGTTAATGTCTTTAAGTGATTATGATCTAGAAGGAGAGCTGAAAACCGGACTTCTCCACCTGTTGTCCTGCTTTTCTCTCCTCCACGAGAATTAGGCTTATGTGAGGATATCAGGATTTTTGATGATGTTTTTCCTTTCAAGCACTACAGTTCAGTAACACACTGGTGCACTTAGACATGTTTCGCCCATATCTTTATAAACTTACTTTGTGCCAATAGTGACATCATCAATCTATTGCAGTGAGTGATGTTCAGCACTTTTCATATAAACTCTCCCTGGTTTAGATTAGTATTTTACATGTCCTGAGACCAGGAAATTATGTAGGTTTGTGGAACTGGAAGGGACACGTTCAGTTTCTGAAATATTTGAAAACCTCCTGATGCTACTGACAGCTGAGCATTTGTGGGGTGGAGGAATAAATATATTAAAGGGTGAGGGACTCATACTACAGCTATCACATAAATGGCAAAAATAGATGGATGCCACTTGCTTTTATGAGCTAAAAAAAAATAGACCTATGCTTTTCTGTAGGTGGAAAGAAGCTCCCTGGTGAACATGCACAAGAGTTGTCACATATGCTCCGTGTCCCCTTCCTGAAGGATATGTGGTGGTGCCACATTGCTTTGGGAAAACATTGTTCAGAGAGCTGAAGATCTGCTAAGAGAAGCTGAATGTAGTGATCCAAACATATTGGGGGCTTATGGTTCATATGGGCGTTCAAGGAGGAACATTTGTTCCAAAACCTTGTAAACATAAATCTGCAGGATGGATTGCTGTCCTTACCCTGGGTGACAAACGGTGCACAGATGATGTGAGTTTGGCTGGCTCGGAAAAAGTAAAGCAAAATGGCTTTTTTTTGTTTTTGTTAACTGTGATCCAGCTTGCTGTTAATTCCATCGCAAAGTATTTAAAAATTAATGCAATTACTAGGTGCCCAAATAACCAAGAATATAATTTTTCATTCTCATTTAATCTATCAGGTTATTTTTTAGTTTTGGTGGTGGTGGTGTTGTTGTTGTTGGTTGGTTGGTTATTTTCTGGGGGGGGCTTTTTTGTTGGATTTTTTTTTTTTTTGATTCCTAAAATGTTTTCTGGGTTTTCTTTTGAATGGCTTTTCTTGCAGGTTTTTTGTTGTTGTTGTTGTTGTTTATTTGGTTTGGTTTTTTTCTATCTAAAAACTATTTATTCTTTCCAAACTCTTCTTGTTCTGGTTAGTTCTTGTTAAATCTTTTGGACTTCCATTTGTTATGTGCAGCTGTTTCATTGACAGCATAGGTGAGTTTTGGCAGGGTTGTAGACATGGTTGGCAAAGGAGTGTGGTGGCAGAGGGCAACACAAGTCACAGAGGCATAGCTGGTCTACCATCTCTTAGAAATATGTCATAGGATGATTCATTTGGATATGGACAACTACTGCAGGAAAAAGTATAGGTCTTCAAGTCCACATACAAGTGCCCAACACACACTTTGTGCCAATGAATGGGCTCTGATCTTGGTGATGAGGAGAACTCGGCTGTAGGGTGGTCTGCTCAGGACTCTTGCCTGACACTCTGAAAGCTCCCAGAAATGAGTAACAGCAGCAAAATATCAGATTTTAGTACTCATTTGAACCTTTTGCCAGTCTTCTTAGTCTAATGGGAGTGTTATTTGTTTGCTTGCATATAAATATGTGTATACAGAGCTACCTAAGTTTTGTATATAAGCACAGAGTGCCCAGAGAAGTCCAGAGTACTGTTTTTATGAACTTAGTACAAATATAAATAGGTATATAAAAATGCACTGGAAGAACTCATCCTTTCAGTGAAGTTTTTGTAGCATAAGGGGATAATGCAGAAATCCAAAGCACATTTTATGGCAACTTATTTGTTTGAAATCATGTAGGAGAACAAGCAAATTTGTGGCAAATAGAGTCAAACTATAAGAAGTAATTCCAGTGGGACTTGGGGGGGGAGTTTGAATTCCTTGCCTTAAGTAGTGAGAATGAAGTGTGATGTAAATGCCTTAAAAGCTCAGAAGGTTCAGGCTGAATTCTAAAAGTCTCTCCCACCCTTAGCACCGACTCATCTAAACTCACCCATATGCTTACCTAGTACTGATTTCAAGTCAGCCACAGATCTGACTTGCAAAATGAGATGTGATGCTAAGAAATGACAAATATAAAGACTTAAAATCAGAGGATCAGGGCATTGCATATGCCTTGAAGCAACCACTGGAAAACAAATTCCAAATGCTTTTATAGTATCCATTGCCAGCCTTGTTTTCTGGGAAACAGCACAGGAATGTTCTTATGTGATGTACTTGGGTCTGCTGCTCTTCCTCAGCTGGCATGAGAAACCATGTACCTGCAAAGCAGAGAAACAGAGTGAGGAGTTGGAATTGGAGCTGCACTCCATTTAGGAACATTTGTGTGTTAAAAACAAGACCTCTGATTTTGATAATGCCCAGACAAGTTACCAATGAATGACACAAAGCTGTAACTAAGCCACAACTCCTCATTTTAAAGTAATTAAACCATCTATTTTTTGTTGTCTAGTTTTCAGTGGTCAATTTTACATCAAAAATCACTAGAATGAGATGAATTCTGTGTCTCAAAAACGAGCTGCTGGTGCCTGATCAGGATTGGAGAAAAGGGGTAAAAGGAAACAAAAAACCTGAAAGTACAGCCCTCCACCCCTTACTTTTCATCATCTGGAGTGTCACTTATCCTAAAATGAGAGCCCACAACTGTGTTAAAGATGGAATGGACTGCTTTGAAACCCCTTAGAAAAGCTTCTAAATCTGTGTTAAGCATGATCAGTACTGGAAACCTCTGTCAGACTTACCTTAAACTAACGCAGCACCTTGAAATATGTGTTGTTCATTAACTATGCTGCAGTGGCTGTAGGATTTAGTTATTATTTTGGCACTTCTTAAATGTTCAGGAACTGAACGGAATCCTACTGAAAAAACATAAAATCCCTCAAATGGGACACTGATATTCAGAGCTATGCTTCCTTCTCCAGCTTTAACTGAACATTTTTGGGTTTTTATTTTAAAACAATCTGATAAATCAGGATCCAATTTAATATGTATTCATGTGTTCCACTAAGAAACTACCATTCATAAGTACAAGCTCTTAACTGTTTGAATATTCATCCACAAAGTTTTAATATTAATTCTATAATTAACAAAAAATGTCACCAAAACACAAAAATCTACTGGTTTGCCCAAATTTAGCCGGTATGAAGAAAGGCTGAAACTCTGCTGTGACTTAACTCACAACATTTACTGGTTGGGTATTATTTCTTCCTAATTCTTGTCTTAAGAGCCACCAAAAGCATATCTCAAGTCATTGTATGACTGCGGGTGATAGAATTAATCTAATGGACTATGGGATTTCAGAGGGGACAGATGTCTGGAGATCAAATGTCCAGATTTGGTTTTGCTCCGTCATCTCCCTAACCATGTAAAACAGGCACTTCTGGAGTCTGGGCTCAGGCATGTTGAGCCCCCAGGGTTCCATTCACTCTCCACCACAGCCTCTGCTCCTCATGCCATTCCCGGGTTTGCTGGTCAAGTCAAAGGCAGGAGAGCCCTAATTTTCCACTCAAACCCAAATTTTGTAAATTGTTTATAATAAAACCGTGTAAACGATGAAACACCAAAATTTCAATGCTTTTTGCTAAGCAACCCTGTTAAATAACCAGCTTAGGGGCTCCTGGTGAGCTCTGGGCAGAGCTGGGCTCACAGGCATTCCCAGGGAAGCCTGTGCTGGTGTCCTCAGAGCAGCAGGAATGCCACCCATGTCCAGAATACCTCCTGTCCTGCTCTATGGGCAGCAATCAGTGGAGCACTAACCCTGCCTTGCATTCTAGAGAGTTTCTTGTACCCCTTCATCCTCCCGGGGCCATCTCAGAACTGTTTGTAGCTCCGACAACTATTTTTCTGTCTTGGACAACTGACAGCAGATACACTTTTTAATAGGAATGGGTGAAGCATTCTGTGTGTTCCTTTTTTTTTTTTTTTTAAGTTTTGAATTTGTGACAACACAGAACATACACACAGAATCATTTTCCAGGAGAAACCCAAATCCCGGCTGATGCCACCGCATTGATGGGGGTTATCACCTCTCCTGGGGGGCTTGTTTGTTTTGCCTTCCAAAGGAGCGTGGCTTATGAGATGTGAGTTCCACAGAAGTGGTGCCACGGTGCTGCAGGAGCCTGTGTAAAGGCTGGCCTTGCTCACAGCATCTCTTGCCACGTGCTTTGGGCAGCAGGGCCAGTGGTGGGATGTTGAGGGCTGTCCTGGAGCTGGGATGGGGCACAGGCAGCCTCCACCCTGTGGAGTCACTGTACTTGTGTGCCCAGGAGGGGGAGGATGGGCTCGAGGTGCGATGGAAACCATGACCACGAATGTGTGAACAGAGGTCAGGCATCACTGCAGGTCTCAATCCACAGGAATCGACCCCCAGCTGGACTATGAGCTGAAGTACCTTCATTAACACCAGTGAGGAGTGCACAGGGTCTGCACCCTTCAAACATCTTGGCAGGAACAAAATCTTGGTCAGCTCATCTAGTGAATTCCACTAAAGGGTACCAGTCCCAAGACATCTTTTAACTGCATTTTTTGTGGATTCATGTTTTTACTGATAGAGAGCTCCCGTGTCTGAGCTTCTTATCTTGATTTAAATAACCCAGCCCTTATCTTTGATCTTTGCTCAATACCAAAGCAAGGCCAGTTTCTTGATTACGGTTTACCATTTAGCACATCTTATTTTCCTAAAGGCTTTTGCATCCTGCTTAGTCATCCTCAGGCTAAGGAAGGTCCCCCTGTGTTACAGTGTGGGCAGTGTGTGTTTCAGCCTGGGGTGGAAGGCACCCCTTCCTCCTGTTCCACCTGCAGCAGCTGGAGGGTGGAACCACCTGCACCTCCTCCATGCCTCTTTGGACATTACAACTTTCTATTAGATTCAGATTAAAGATCTGCACCTTTTTTTTACATAAACGCCTTGGTTTCACATTTTCCAGATTCATAATAACATCCCTAATGACGCAATTTCCTATTACTATTCCTATTCTGATTCCCTATTGTGATTTCCTATTAATTAGGTAGCTGATTAGCAACATTTTGGAAGCAGAACTTTTCTTTACGTGTGGTATTTGATACTTGTGAACTGACAATGACAATAAATAAATATTTAAGTCAGTGCAAACCTTCTAAAAGAGCAAAAACCACCATAGTAAATAACTTTTGTATTCTTGAACACCCATTTTATCTTCCTCATTCCTTCCCCTTTTCCCCTTTGGGGCTGTGGCAGAGGAGAACAACAGATGGTTATCAGTCAAGAGTAACTAAGGAAACCACAAAACCTGCCCCAATTGCTATGGAGACAGCCATTTCCGTGCTTGGTATGCACTATTTGTTACATCAGCAACCAGAGAGAGTTAAAAAAAAGGAAAAAAAAATTGTTCTAAAGCACCTGATATTGAAAGGAAATCTTGGGTTCGTGTGTATTTGTCCTTGTGGGAAGTGGCAGGAGTAGTTTCCATGTTCATTTGCCACTCAGCTTTTGCTTTAAGCTGGTGTGATGGCTGGTTCTTGACAGCAGCATTTTGATTTGTGAGTTTATGTAATACAAATACTCAGAGGAAATACTTAATACTTTTGAATACTCTGCAGAATAATTATTTATAAGCAGCTTTTCCCCTTCAAATCAGGTTTCCCCCCTCCTTGAATTCAGCAGCCTGGCAGCATAGGGTGGGTGTGAAAACTGAAGACAGGGAATATGACTGTGCCCAATTATTTCAGGCAGATGAGCTGTTTCTGCACAAAGCTTAAGCTGTGGCTTCTGCCAAAACCACATCTTTGGAAAACAAAAAGAAAAAAAGAGGAATTTTGGAACACTTGTAAAAATCTCAGAGAGAGATTGCAGCTCGATCACAGCAGCTGTATCAATTCTTTAAATTTTCTAATATCAACAAGCTCTTATAGAATGATTTTAGTGAAGCATCAGTGCAGAGTAAAAATTAAATGTGAACAAATTATTAAAAGCTACTTTGTAAGGATTTCATATTATTTCAATGTATTTGATTTTAATATTATTTCAAAGAACCATCTTTTCCCACTTAATGAGGCTTCCTTATCAATTAATTTAAGGATAAAGATTTTAGATTGGTATGCGAGGAATTTTACATAGATGTGTTGGTGTCACTTTCCTTTGAGATTTTAATATTCTTATACTTATGTAAGGACAATAAATGTCCCAGAGTGTATCTCTAATTCTTACAGGTTATTGAAGAGCTTAAGTACTAAGTTGTAAACTTGACAGGAAAGGGATAGCACAGACTCTGTATTTGAAATGAAATGGAAAAAGTTTGGGAAAAATGTTGTCCAAACAGAGGTTATTTTGGAGATATAACTAACAAAAGTAATTTGTTTTCTAACAATGAATCCATAATAAGTTACAGTGAATTTACCTTCCTGTGAAATGGCTATTGGCAATTCCTTTAAGTACTGTAGTGATAAAATACCTTTAATATGGGTACTTCTGATTAAAAATGCAAGTCTTTTATTAATGAGGTAATGGCTCTTGCCTAATTTTGGCTCCACAACAGTAGATACAATCTATAACAGTAATTTTATATCTGTAACTGTAGAACCTTCTTAAATATGCAACTTTTATAATATTTCTTTTTTGTGTTACATGTGCAAGAAACTAAAAAATCTGAAGAGCATTTATTATACATGTTAATACAGGCTTTTATTTAAATATTTAACTAGATTGGGGCAAAATACAAGAAGAGGTTATAGTAATGAAACTACTGTCAGAGTATAATTAAAAAACAGATTAGCACTTGAGCGTTGTTGTGGCCTTGGTAGTGTTTGAAAATGGAGAAAAAAAAATCCCTCACTGAATAAAGTAGAAAACACTGCTTATATAGTTCATTATTGTGAAACGTGGCTGCTTCAAGGGCCTCTTCTTCATGAATGTGAGTGTGGCTAATTGCAGAAAAAAATACTGAAAGCTCTTACATAGGCACCAGGTTGGTTGGTGTACTATGAGGAAACCTTGCTAGTAATATAAATGTAGGGTTTTAAACATTAACTGATTTTTAATGTCAGTAAAAGATTAGATATTTCACCCTGCATGAATTGAATTCTTTCATATTTGAGAATAGTTGTTTCTTTTTAAAAAAAAAAATCTTAAAGTGAGTAGCATGATAAAAATTAGATCAGCTTTGTTGCTGAGGATTTTTATCTCTCAAATGAATTTGAAAATTTAATATTCCTTATTGTTGTGAGCAAAACCTTCAAGGCTCAGTGTAAAGGATTATTTCAAATGGCAAAAGAAAATCAACATTATAAATATTATTTTAGATTTAATTCTTTTGTAGGATAGATATTGTGCAGGTCTAGATGGGTCAGCTGGAGTTATTCTCTGTCATGGAATTGGTGTTTTAGGCATTTAAAGTGCTGTCTTGGCCAAGCCATAGACTCTGTTGTGATATAAATCTGTTAGGACACAGCATTACTCCTCATTTCTTAGAAAGATGATTTGTATCCAAGTCATATTTAAAAAAAAACACATCAGTTTTAAGTTTGACAGTGATCAATCCATTGCGTATAATTTAGTCACATAATTTTCCTGCTTTTTAAAGAGTAGGTATGGAGCCCTGGTTAGGGGCAGATTACAATACACGTGGCTTTGTGTATTATGTGTATGTCTTATGGCTCTACCCCATGAAAGATGCTTTTTCCTCTAACCAGTTTTATAAATTCTTGCATTGTTTGTAAGCATTTGTCTGTGTCACACTCCACCTAAATCCCATTTGCCCATTCAATATTTTCCTTGCTCGAGTGCTTCGCTCCGTTCTCTGAGGTCTTCTGGTGCTGCTCTTTGTTATCTGTTTGCATTGTCTGGTTGCTAATTGCCTGTCATGGAGATCTGGGATCCCTGGAGCCTCTGAGGGGAGGTCAGGGATGATAATTCAATCACAGGGAGCTGCTGGGTTTCCCAGGCTGGAATCTCTGCTCGCTGATGTTGGAGCAAGGACCTGTCCTGGCAACATCACCAACTCCGGTGCTTTGTGTCTGTTCCTCCAGAGATTTGCCACTTAACCCAAACATTTTCACCCAAGTTAAAGTTAGGTGTCTATGTCACTTAGCAAAACTTGGAAGTTTGTGTTTATTTGTTTATGCATTGGCCTGTACCTCTTCTAATGTGCTGCTGCAGGGCTGTTTCACACAGCTCAGTTCCCGTGGTTTCATTCAGCCTCTTTCAAAATCAGAGGCTCACGTTTTCAGCGTGAGAACACTGTTTTCTTCTGAGGCAGTTGA
This sequence comes from Formicarius rufipectus, assembly GCA_013399695.1. Classification (NCBI taxonomy): domain Eukaryota; kingdom Metazoa; phylum Chordata; class Aves; order Passeriformes; family Formicariidae; genus Formicarius; species Formicarius rufipectus. The sequence continues at coordinate 2,238,421 of VXAU01003238.1, read as the reverse complement.
ACCTCTTTGTAATTTTAGATAAACTCTGAGCCTTAGTGCTTTACTCCTTCAAAAGTCAGGAGTAAATGGAGGTATGGAAAGTGATTTTGTCCATTTTAAAACTGTCTCAAATCTGAGTTTGTGTCATCTGCCCTTTTATCACCTGTACATTGGACCTCTATGTGCATAACATCCTGTTTGTTGTCTGAATGAAGGCTTCTGCTGGCCTAGACCACTTTGTAAATTTACCTGTAAGCCTGGAGCAGCTGATCTGTGTCTCAGGTAGCTGACCTGTGCTCCCCATGAGTGTGAGTGCTCTGCTCAGAAGGCAGTGAAGGAGAAAAGGGAGCAGCATCACATGTTCATCAGGGAAATGTATGTGCCACTTGTTCTGAAACACTGGGGTTTTTTCCTTCTTTTTTTTTTTCTTTTCTTTTTTTTTTTTTTCGAAGTTGAATTTTTACTTTCTCTGCATATGGTTAGTTTTATTCAGGTAAGATGTTCTTCTCAACAAATGTTAGGCATGTCTGTTCTGCCCCTCGAAGAGCTGCATGCACAGCTCACCCACACTGGGTATGGGATCTGGCTGCTAGCCCACATCACAGGGCTTTTATTTTGATTTCCTGGATGTAAAAGTATGTGCTGAACACCTGTCTTTGCCTTTTTGTAAGGCTTTACCTAAAGTTTTCCCAAATCTTTAAACTGAACACACTGTCTTGGAAAGAAGACATTGTTTAGATTTTAAACTCACGAATTGCAAGTTTTGACTGAGCCACTAAACAGGTGCAAAGAAATAGGATTTCCATCTTTACACACATAGAAATAAATGGGGAGATGGAGGGTCTTAAAAATCAGCCATGCCTAATTTAGGACAACTAAGAGTTCTGTTCCTTTTGAGAAGAAATTCTCATGCTTTGCATTAAACACAGATGTGGATGTGTTGGTGTGATAGGTACCAGGAGACATGAGCTCTGGGACAAAGGAGACCTAAAGGTGTGGATGTCTCCCAGAGACTGTGCAGATTTTGTTCATGGGCTACAGAATCAGGGTGTATCACTAATGAATATTTTCCCTATTTACTGACCATCCTGCTAAATGTGTGTCTTCTGAGCATCTGGAGGTTACCCTTGCTGTGTCCTGTGCATCGATCACCCAGACTAAACCTGGTTGTTAGCACTAGCATGACTGGACCTCTAGAAATATGATTAAGATGATCATTATGCTTCTTCCACAAAAATCAATCTATGAGAGTAGTGTTTTGGGTTTTTCTTTTTAAAAAACCAATACCCTCATAGGAAGCCCTTTAATCAGAAGGCTTTGTTACTAGCACGCTGGATTTATTTGCTTATTTTAGTGTATTTGGCAGAAAAATCAATATTACAGTATAACTCAAATAAAAATACGCAATATGCAGTCTTCCCGTAGGAGAGGAAGAGGTGATTCTCAAGTTGAGCCCTCTTTCTCTTCATCATGCTACCATGTGCCAACTTCATGCTTAATAAAGCTAAGTGTAAAATACTTAGTCATGTAAACAGTGTTATATTTAACTCATTTGAATTTTATTCCTCTTGAAAACACACCATCTTTGCTATTAGAGACACAAATTTTTGACAACCCACACAGTTAAATAGGGATGTCAGAAGAAGCCATTCAGCAGCCAAAGGCCCTCCCAGCATCCAAAACTGTAGAGGTTTTAGCGTCTTTGCTAGGGGTTCAGAGAAACAGAACACAAATATGTATATATAAATATACTTACATATGTATATATACTGTCCATGAACCCTTACAGAAAAATCTCTTTTGGATGATTGTTTTTCCTGGTGTCTGTCAGTGTAGGAGGCATTGCTGAAGTGTTGCCAAATTCACAAAGTTCTCCAAAGTTACAAGAGGTATGAGAAGCCTTAGTTGGGCTTTATACTTCCTAAGCTTTTTAGTAGACCTTTGAGTGTGTACAGGTTTTCCTGTGCTTTAAGTCATAAAAAACATGATGTTCATTGACACCAACTACAACACAGTTTCCCATAGTTGTCAAATATGTACATACCAAAGATCCTCAATGCTAGTAGATCAAACTCAGTCTTAAAAGGGTTCATAAAGATTGTATTTGCCCTGTCTGTGCTTTATTGTTGTATAGCAAGAAAGTTGTGACGAGTCTCTATGTAGACCAAAAATTAGATACAGCAAATAAATGTAAATAAATTGGTCAAACTATAAAACTGTATGATGCACTGGTGTAATATATTTGCTGGATTTGCATATGTATATATATATATATATATATGTTTAGTAGAAACCAAACACAGCAATTCAATCTTTATGCCTTTGTTCATAATACTTTACACACACGGTACTAAAGGTCACTGCCTCAACAAATCTAAAGTTTTTGCTGTGCAAAGGGCAATGTTTTATAAAGGCAGGAGCTTGCATCTATTTTCTTCATGAAATGCAGATATTTCACTTAGACCTGGCTAGATATGAAATTTTATTTCTTTAAGTGTAAAATTTAAGGGATCGGATGTCAGAAAATGTAATCACTGAATTTTAAATTACAACTTTAATTTTTTTAAGCAAAAGAGACAGATGTGTCTGTACCGCTGTGTCCACATGTATTGCAAAATACATTTAAATCATACGCATACAGGGAGACAAATGAGAGAAGTCCGCCATCCAAATATTAAATTACACATTTTCAGGCAAAATACTGGTTTAAGTGTACATGTGTATAATGCTTTTTGTCACTGGATTGCTCTCCCTGATGCAGTTAGACAGAATCTGTATTTAGTCAGAAATCTTTCAATAGAACGGGCTACCAGATGGGACCAGTAACAATGCAGAGAGGCATCGAACCACCACAGACATTTGGTGCTTAGAATAATAAAAAGACTATAAAATTAGATTAGTTGATTCTAATTTGGAATTGGTATATTCCCTATGCACTCTCACAGCTCTTGGGTAGATAAAGCCTGGAGATTTAGTACTGTCAGGACAGAGGACTCCAACTTCCAGTAAAAGAAAAAGCGGCATTCTGGGAGGTCACAGAGGGCAGCACAGTGACCTCCAATGATTTACAGGCCTTTAGCTTAATGAAATTGTTTCAGTGACATGACGGTAAAAGCTCATAATGGATTGGATGCCCTAATGTAATGAAATTACTCCCTTCTGCCTTTAAAAAAAAAA